>JAWDJD010000001.1:180257500-180800000 GCA_035047305.1 Bradypodion pumilum | reverse complement strand
TTGAAATGAACAGCATCGTATGACCATATCAACTGCAAACGTACATAATTCAGCAACATTCAAAACACTAAGGAACAATTTAAATAACCTTTTTTGGACTCTAGTCATAATAGACTGGACTCAAGCAATACATAGAGATGCATATGCCATCATCATCTTAAAGACTGAACAGGGCAATAGCAATGCTTCGGTATGCTTACAGGAGGTACTAGAATATTTGAAACATCAGAAGTTGTTACATCAGTTTCTGAATTCACCTCAAACATATCTTGCATGCTTAGCAACCAGCATATTTCATAGTAAAAAATGGGAGAGCTGCTGACATGCCTACTACAGGACAAAGAATGAAAAATCAATCATTAAGGAAGCCATTCAGAGACAAGCAACAACCAATATAGTTACTGTCTGTAAATGTAAATGACAGCTCGGACCTGAACAAGGCAAGAACATCATTTCCAGGTTTAGAGGCAACAAAATAAGACTCCTTATTACTCAGGTTATTACACTTTCTCTAGAGCAGGGATGTTGAGCCATGGCACTCCAGCAGTTCTAGGACTTCAATTACCAGTAGCCCAAGTCAGCACTCCTGCTGATCAGGGCTTCTGGAAATTGAAGTTCAAGAACAGCTAGAGTGCCAAGGTTCACCATCATTGCTCTCATGTCCAAATACACTGAGGATATCTCAGTGACATAATTATAGAAATGTGATGTAGATAAATACCATAGTAAATCAGGAAAAGAGTAAATTAAGGCATAAATGAAGATGAAGCAATAAATTAGACAAGAATCCTACAAGGAAGGGGGAAAGGAAGTCCAATGAAGCAATGGTGGTAATGCTCAAACAATCTATTCCATGCAAGGCTTAGAAAAGAATTTCACAGATTTACTCTACTTTCACTTTGGATCAGAGTAAGATGTGAATGGAATCCAGAATAAATCACACATTCACATGTGGGAAGTGTTCTCTGCTCTCACCTTTAAAAGAGAGTGGCAGTGGCTTGTTGCATATGGAACAATGAGCAGAAGCACCAGGAAAGTGTGTTAAGCATGCTTTTCATGCTCCTCTCCATCCCTGGGTGATTTATTACAGCAAACGGATGTTCAGAATTTTTGATCGCTATATATGTCCTATTTTCTGGCACACTGAAATAAATGTTGCACATGGTAAAGGCCTAATGAAGGGTCACTAAAAGTGAACGGGAGCCATCTCTGACCTTTCAACATCAGGATGACATCAAGGAAGTACACTGACAATAGTCTATGGTGGGAAGGCATCAAAACCTTCAGAACATTCCATGATAAGATTAAATAATTTCAGATGGTTAGCAGATGTTCTCCAATCGGACACATTTTCACCAGTTTTATTCCAAACCAAACAAGTCTGCCTAGCACTAAAAAAAGAGCAAAGCCAGCTGGGAAAGAAAGCTGGAACAGGCGTTCATCTACTGCAGTGATTTTCAACCTGCGGCCCACAGGCCGGATGCAGCCTGCAACACCATTTCATGTGGGCACCTAATGCCTCCTCCACAACAGGAAGTGCCATGTGGTGGAGGAAGGGCAAAATCGCTGTCCACCCCCCAAAGCTATCTGAGGGAGCATGACCTGGCCCCCGGCTTTAAAAGGTTGAGAACTCCTTATCTACTGCCTAACTCCATGATGGCAAACCTTGGCACTCCAGATGTTCTTGGATTTCAATTCCCCGAAGTACAGACACATTTTACTTCTGCTTCCAGGAGTGTTGAGGGCGGCGTGGGCCGGATGAATCGCAGTAAAGCCATTCATGTGGATTCAAGGGGGCTTCTGGGAATTGAAGTCCAAGAACATCTGGAGAGCCAAGGTTCGCCATCACGGGCCTAACTGCACCTTATTTTTATATTCATATTTCCACTGCTTGGCAGGCATTTACCTTGTAATTCTAGGAGTAAAATTACAAAAACGATAAATAAAATCAACATTCAAAACTGAGTAAGTTCAGTCTTTGTTACTCAAAAATGTAAATGAAAGGTGCTTGCATTATGTAATTTTGAACTCAGCTTTCACACTTCAGATATGAACATCTCATAAAAGCTTAAACTTTATGGAAGCATCAAAAATATTTAGAACCCCCCCCCAAAAAAAAAATCATTTATATTTTTCCTAAATGTTAAGAAACAAGTGTGAGTACTGTTTTGTAGATAGTTTCTAAATAATTCACTACAACAGTTATGATGCATTATTATTTGTGCAATTCAACCATATTGTAGTTTTCTAACATCAAACTTAAGTGCTGGAAACCTTCACACACCTTGAAAGGAATGAAACTCCAAAGAAGATGTACTGATATGCTGTAAAACATTAATTTTATCTTTTATTCCTACTCCTACCCATATTTATTGGACACGGAAAAGAATACAATACTACAAGTCTGTGCCTAATTATATGAGTATCCAGAAATAGGTACGGTATATATGACTCAGAATTTCTGTGTACTCAGCCAGCCTATCAGACCACAAGAAATTCACCAACTATAGTTAAATTAAGCAGTAAGAACTAACAGGCTGTAGCTTCTGACATATATCACGACATCTCACAGTACCAAAGAGCTAGAGAACAAAAGAAAGCACTTACAACTGCAGCTAAAATGTGAACACAATCTGAATGAGTATCAGTACATTTCTAAGTTGTGCTTATTGGACGATAATAACTTATTGGCGCATGCTCAGAGTGTGTGTGTATGCATGCACATACAGGGTGTTCCTAATAGCAGTGATTAGATTCTTACCACCTTCAGAATGTCTACAGAATTCCTATCCTCCACAGAGTATATCAAGCTTTCGGGGGAAATATGGGTCTCCTTGTGTAACTATTTGTTTCTTTTCTTGAACTTTGTTTTAAAGATCTATGATATTAATGAGCAAAATGATCATTGGGGATAACATTTTGCAATTGGCTGCAAAAAATGGTGTTAAGAGCATTTAAATTACTTGGCACAACAAGTTTTCATAGTAATTTGCAGATTTTTAAAACAAAATTTTTATCCATAAATGGAGGCAATTCTAAGGAGTAGAAACCTCACTATGTACTTCCTTTAAAACCTGTTTTCTCCCAAGATCTATTTTCTGTTTTCAAGTCTGAAGTCTGGTGAAGCACAGTGTTTATTACATCTAGAGAAGATATAGGAATATTTTTATTACCAAAAGGAAACAAGTAGAAGCAATTGCCATGGATTGGGAGAGCGAATTTTATTTATAACGCTCAAAAATTTTAGTGAAGTAAGGCTAAAGTGATTAAAATTATCTTTAGTTTATTCTGGAGTGTATGACATTTTGAAGATGTTTAAAAGTAAAGGCACTACTTAAAACAACCTGTGGTCCTATCCACCTCACTAAACCATTTTCAGGTCTGATGCAAAACAAAATAAGTTATAATGCAGCTTCTTCTTCCTTTATTATTTGGCACTCTAGTGAAAACATTTTCCAATACAGTATCTTTATAACCTCAACAATTTCAGATTTGTGCAGAATTAGTTTTCAACAGAATTTGGACAGCCATAATGATTTAAAAGCTATGCCCACCAAGAAAGATAAAAAGGTGACACATTTTGTCACCCACAAGCACCAGCATCTTATAAAATCAGCAAGACTATTTGAGAAAAGTCAAGGAGCTTTATATTTCAGTAGCTGATATATGCAGCATCATTATCTTCCTAGCTGTGTTTTATTTCTCACCATTTCTGCATGAAATCTGCTCCTCCAAGGTAATATCTATTGTGATAATGGGCTACTACTATAATTCACACTGTGTCAGAGCAACAAGCATTCACACAAATAATTACATAGTGGAACACAAAGACATAGAATATACTGAAGAAGACAAACTTCAACAAATTTAGAAGACCTATAACTAATCAATGAAAGATACCTAAATGTGATTGTAAGTACAGTAGAACCCTGTAAAACTAATGCCTCTTACAGCGATTAAATTGTACAACGATGAGGATTTGAAAAAACATTGTGTCCCTATAACAACTAAAATCATTATACAATGCAATGCATCTCTATGGGGAAAAAATCGTACAATAATTTTTTTGTCAGCATACGATTTTTCCCATAGAGATAATTGTTGTACAATGCATCCCATAGGGATAATTGCTATACAATGCATACATTAAATAGTACAACGACTAGCCCCGTTATACGGGGTTTTATTGTACTTACCATTATGATTAAATGGGACCTCTAGACACTAGTTGCTATGAAACACCACCAAATAAAAGAGAAACTAACTATTCATACTTTATTCATGGAATTTTGTAGAGATTATTATTTGGTCACAATGGGAAATAAAAGGCTGGAATAGATGTCAGCAAAGCTTGACAAAGTAACTTTAAAAAAAATAGAGTCTTGTAGCAACTTTGAAACAAAGTTAGGCTAAAATCTTACTTGTAAAGCCCTGCCAGCAGAGTAATACAGGACCTCTGAGTATGAACAGGAAGGGACAGGGTCCCAGTCTAACAAGTTTATTACAATATGAGGTTTCATTGATACATACCAGCTAGTAAAAGGAACCATTGGCCATGCTGGCTGCGACAATATGGGGAGCTACAGTATAAAATAGTAATGTCTCCAAGTAACTTTGGTCTGATGCACCCTTATCATATTCTGTCCTCATTCTGGAAAAAATGGAGATGCGAAAAGTATACCTGTTAGAACTGGGATAATGTGGGATTGTATAGCTTTGTGTTGATAGCTCCTGCCTGAATTAATAGTATATCTTGTCCTACATATAAATCATCATATTGCCAGAATTAACTGGAAGATGCATGACAGCTATGGATCATTATACAGATGATGCAAGTCACATAGGTTAGAAAGAACAATCTCTCTAGCTCCCTCTCACAGACATACAAATCCAATTGGATGTATGAAGCTTTTTACAGGTCTCAAAATGCCAACCTCAGTGTTACCAGCCTAAGTATGGAATGACAGAATACCAATTGCAAATGTCTGGAGATTCTAGAGGTTGAACTTAGGAACTTGTGCAAACAAAGCAGATCTGTGACCACAGAGTTATAACACATCTGGCACCACTTTCTCTGAAAAGGATATTTGCTATAGATTGCTAAAATAATAAACAATATTGACAGATGACTTGTAACAATTTTATTCAAATGTTTTTACTACAGGTACATCTTTAGCCTACCATCAGGGGCTGATGATACATCTGAAAAAGTAAAGCTGCTAATATTAATTCTTCCTCCGTGTCTAGGCCAGATGTAAAACTGCCAAAATGAATGCACCTTTTGATGAGTTCATTCTGCAGTTCCTTTCGTTTGACCTACTGTGAGAAAGATTAGCTGCCATTACCAATGCATGCCTGATTGTGGTACAAAAATACCACAATCTCAAGGGGGCTCTAATAATGCTACATTTTTATACAATCCCTTCCTCTTCCATTATCCTCCCCCTAAGTCGATCCCCCTAAAAGCTCTCCATCCGTGCTCCCACAGAAGCTCCTCTTACCAGCTATGGAACCTCCACAACAACTCACAGCATGTCTCTGAATGACAAACACAGTAGAATACTGTATTTACAGGAGCAGGATTTATAAAGGTACCTTTAGACCAGGAGTTCTCCACCTTTTAAAGCTGGGGGCCAAGCCAATGCTCCCTTAGACAGCTTGGGGGGCCGGACAGCCATTTTGCCCTTCCTCCAGCACATGGCACTTCCTGATGTGGTGGAGGCGGGGGGGGGACATGAAATGGTGCCATGGGCTGCTCATTAGTGGTAAAGCCACTCCTTAAATATATTGCTTACTTTGAAAGCCCTATTAGTCCAAAAAACTGGTGGACTTCAATTCCCAGAAGCCTAAGTCAATACATTGGCTGATCAGTGCTTTGGGGAATTGACTTAGGCTTCTGGGAATTGAAGTCCAAAAACCAACAAATAGGGAACACTGGACTACTCTATGTTTTGAGACCAAAACACATACCCATTCCATGTCTCACCTATCTTTGTAACATTCATTTTGCAAAATGCAGATAAGTCAGCATGAAAGATAACGACTTGTCCAAAGCCATAAACTGAGGACCAACAGAAATGTGTCCATTAGCAAAGCGATTAAACTCCCCACTCTAAAAAACCCACCACATTTCCTTTTATTAATCTCCTCCAAGTACAATCACTATCCCCTGAGAATGCCCTCACAATTCATTTCCTCCAGATATGATTCCCTGCAAATCAATATTTTCCCCCTCAGTTCCTCTGCACATTATTTCTCTTTGTAAAAAATGATTTTCCACCTGATCCTTACTTTTTCCCTTGCCACAAATGTACTTTTAAATTTTGCTCTCTGAGTTCTCCCAAGAGGGGGAAAAAAATCCCATTTGCCTCATAGAGACAAAGATCCTGTCATTGAAATCCTGTTTTTAAAACCTCCTCCAGTTTACTGGGATGGGTGGGAGGAACAACATTCACAATAAAAGGGAGACCCAGGCAGTTGCTGCCCTGTTAGGTACTATTTCCCCAAAAAATCAACCTGCCTCTAATACTCACCCCATTGCCACTCCATGACTTCACAGTGGAAGGGTGCAAGCAACTGTGTGACGCTCACCCATTATCTTTTAGGGGCAGGGAAAGTGTAAATCTTGCATGCTGTTTCAGTGTCCTTGCATGATAATTTATAGCTCTTCAGTACTACTACTTGTTATCCCAGCCATATCCATGTGCACTGATTTTTAACAAGCATTCTCCCTTTTTAACAAGCATTCTTACTTATCCCTGCAAAGGATAAGTAATCGAACTGAAATAATATAGTTGACTAAACATAGATGGCTTATGGCAACTGACATAGTGACTGTACAAGAAACTGACTTACATAGAGACTTGATATAGTGGACTTTTTCTTTCTTTCTTTCCCCTTCATTAATTAGTTCAACTTTTACTTTGATACTATGTGATAAACTGTGATATTGTGCATGATAATACTTTGTTTTAAAACTGTTTAAACTGTGACAACATGTGTGATGGGAAAAGACTGGCGTAGAGACCGGCAAGGCACGCCACAAAGTCTGCCAAGAGAACCCTATGGACCAAAACAAAAGACAAAACAAGGGGATGCTCAGCACAGCAGATCTGAAAAGGGGGAGGGATACGAAAGGGGGAGGAGAAATACAGTGTTGCAGGGAACAATACTGCATAGGGACATGGAATGTGAGGTCTATGAATCAAGGAAAACTGGAAGTGGTAAAAAATGAGATGGAAAGAATAAGCATTGACATCTTGGGCATCAGTGAGCTCAAATGGACAGGGATGGGTGAATTCAGCTCTGGAAACCATCATATCTACTACTGTGGGCAAGAAAACCTTAGAAGAAATGGAGTAGCCATAATTGTCAATAAAAGAGTGAGAAAAGCAGTAATGGGATACAATCTCAAAAATGACAGAATGATAGTCAGATTTCAAGGCAAACCTTTCAATGTCACTGTGATCCAAATATACGCACCAACCACTGGTGCAGATGAAGCACAATGGACCAGTTCTATGAGGACTTACAACACCTCATAGAACAGACACCAAGAAATGATGTCCAAATTATATTAGGAGACTGGAATGCCAAAGTAGGAAATCAAAAAGTGGAGGGAATAACAGGCAAATTTGGTCTTGGAACACAGAATGAAGCAGGGCAAAGATTGATAGAGTTCTGCCAAGAGAACGCACTGGTCATAGCAAACACTCTCTTCCAGCAACACAAGAGGTGACTTTACACATGGACATCACCAGATGGCCAACACCGAAACCAGATTGACTACATACTCTGCAGCCAAAGATGGAAAACCTTCATACAGTCAGCAAAAACAAGACCTGGAGCAGACTGTGGCTCAGATCACAACTTACTGATCGCAAAATTCAGGCTTAGACTAAAGAAAATAAGGAAAACACGGAGACCAGAAAGATATCACCTAGACAGCATCCCTAAAGAATACACGGTGGAGGTGATGAACAGATTTAATGGCTTAGACTCGGGAGACAGAGTACCAGAAGAATTATGGACGGAGATGAGGGACATCATGCAGGAAGCAGCAAAGAAAACCATACCAAAAGAAAAGAAGCGTAAGAAAGCAAAGTGGTTGTCTGATGAGGCTCTTAAAATAGCAGAGGAAAGAAGGAACGCAAAAGTCAAAGGAGAAAGGAAAAACTACAACCATTTGAACACAGAATTTCAAAGAAAAGCAAGGAGAGATAAGGAAAACTACCTAAAAGAACAGTGCAGAGAAATGGAGGAAAACAACAAAAGAGGCAGAACCAGAGATCTTTTCAAAAAAATTGGGGAAATCAAGGGAACATTTAAAGCAAAAATGACCATGATAAGGGACAAAGACGGAAAGGAGCTAGCGGATGCAGAAGAAATTAAGAAAAGATGGAAAGAGTACACAGAGGAACTTTACAAAAAGGACCTCAACACTCCTGATAATCACAATGATGAAGAAATTGAACTTGAGCCAGACATCCTGGAGAGCGAAGTCATAAAGGCCCTAAAGAGCACTGCAAACAACAAAGCTAGTGGAGATGATGGTATCCCAGTTGAATTTTTCAAAGTGCTAAAAGATGATGGCATCAAATTACTGCATTCAATATGCCAGCAGATTTGGAAAACAAAACAGTGGCCACAGGATTGGAAAAGATCAGTATACGTCCCAATCCCAAAAAAGGGCAATGCCAAAGAATGTTCAAATTATCGAACAAGCACGCCAGCAAGGTGATGCTCAAGATAATACAGGATAGACTTCAGCAGCATGTGGAGAGAGAATTACCAGAGGTGCAGGCTGGTTTCAGAAGAGGCAGGGGGACTAGAGACCACATCGCCAACATACGCTGGATCATGGAGAAAACAAAGGAATACCAGAAACAAGTTTACTTTTGTTTTATTGACTACACTAAGGCATTTGACTGTGTGGACCACAACAAGATGTGGCAAGTAATTAAAGAGATGGGAATACCAGAGCATCTCATATGCCTCCTGAGAAATCTGTACATGAACCAAGAAGCAACAGTTAGGACAGAACATGGAATAACAGAGTGGTTTGGAATAGGAAAAGGAGTAAGACAAGGCTGCATTTTGTCACCATGCTTATTCAACCTATACACAGAGCACATAATGCGCAGTGCAGGGATGGAGGAATCATAATATGGGATTAAAATCTCTGGGAGAAACATCAATAATCTGAGATATGCAGACAATACCACCCTAATGGCAGAAAGTGAGGAAGGCCTAAAGAATCTCTTGATTGGGCTGAAGGAGGAGAGTGCAAAAGCTGGCTTGAGACTCAATATCAAGAAACCCAAGATAATGGCAACAGGCCCCATCAGTTCCTGGAAAATAGACGGGGAAGAAGTAGAAGCAGTGACAGATTTTACTTTCTTAGGATCAAAGATCACTGCAGATGGGGATTGCAGCCATGAAATAAAAAGGCGACTGATTCTTGGGAGACAAGCGATGAGAAACATGGGGAACATAGTGAAAAGCAGAGACATCACATTGCAAACAAAAATTAGAATAGTCAAAGCAATGGTTTTCCCAGTAGTAATGTATGGATGTGAGAGCTGGACAATTAGGAAGGCTGAACGCAGAAGAATAGATGCCTTTGAAATGTGGTGTTGGAGGAGGGTTTTGAGGGTACCCTGGACAGCGAGGAGAACAAATAGGTCAATCTTAGAAGAAATTAACCCTGACTGCTCATTGGAAGGTCAAATAGTAAAGATGAAGCTAAAATACTTTGGACATCAAATGAGAAGGGAGGATTCACTTGAGAAGGCATTGATGTTGGGAAAGGTGGAGGGCAAAAGAAGAAGGGGGAGGCCAAGGATGAGATGGCTAGATGGTATTGTAGACACAATGGGCACAGAGCTGGGAGGGCTGAGGGGGATGGTGGAGGACAGAGGCGCCTGGAGGAAAATGGTCCATGGGGTCGCAAAGGGTCGGAGTCGACTGTGCGACTGAACAACAACAATTCTCCCTTTTTCAGAAGAATAAATTAGATACCCAGTATTATAACTCCTCATTCATCAAACTGGTATTTGACTCAAAGGATTGCTCTGGCCATTCTCAGTCACTATGAATGTAAACATTGTTAGCAAGACTGGAAAGCAAAATGTGGGGGGGGGGGGATTCGCAGATAATTCACACCGTGGTACAAATAAGAGTGGTATATTAATTTCTGTAAATTTCAAATACATTAATATTCATTAGTGGTATTTGGGAGGGAGCCAGGAACTTTCAGCTTGGTGGCTGGACTTGCCCAGCATTAGATGGTTAATACATTTGAACTCTTTAGAAAAGAGCTTCTAGCCGAGC
The DNA here is from genome assembly GCA_035047305.1 of Bradypodion pumilum. Lineage (NCBI taxonomy): Eukaryota > Metazoa > Chordata > Lepidosauria > Squamata > Chamaeleonidae > Bradypodion > Bradypodion pumilum. The sequence goes on along the minus strand of JAWDJD010000001.1, from coordinate 180,789,668 downwards.
ATGAAAGAAATTCCCTGAGCTTTTTTCCACCCTGGACACAATCAACCAGTTCTGTATTTGTGAACAAAAGAGAGAGACATGCATACATTGTGACACCTTAAAGACTAACTGCTATGTTTTAATGTGAGCTTTCATGGATCAAGTCCACTTCCTCTATGATAGTTCACATTAAAACATAGCAGTTAGTCTTTAAGGTGCCACAACATTTTGTCTTTTTTTAAAAAAAATATTCCTTTTGTTTCTTGTGTGATACGCCTGCACAGACTAACATAGCTACCACTTTGAAAATTGTAATTCATATTTCATACAACCTGAAACTAAAAGAAATGCTTTATTAAATAAAGGATGGAAGCCAAAATGTATGGATAAAAAGAGGCATAGAAAACTTGTCTTTTTACAGTATTCCTCATAGGGTAAATTCATCAATCATGATTTTAAATAAGTTCTGTTTGGTTTTAACAAACATTTTGTCTTCTTGTTAAATAAACAGAAAATGAATTATTGGATACAAAGGAAGTGCAAGCTTTCAAAAAAAATCTGGAAGCTACTCCATATATACTTATATAGATGGAGTTACTGCCCAAGAAAATAACTTCTCTAGGGTTTCAGAGACTGCATGGGAATGTGTACACTTATTTGAGCTTCATCGTGAATAAAAGGTCGCATAAAGAAAAGATGGGATGCATGCAATAAACAGAAATTGAAAACTACACCAGTAAGTCATAATTAGAGTAGGCCTACTGAATCAGAGGGAATTTGATAAATCAACTCATCTGTACGTTCCTTTGATTCAAAAGAACCAATTCTAGCTGTTACTTATTACTGGAGTTTGACCATTGTGTTTCATGCATAAACTATATTAATATATTAATACTTTGAGACTCATCACATTTTATCAATGTTTATCCCAGAACAAAGCATCCCATGCAAATTACATAAGCTCAGTGGATAGCACTTGAAAGTTGAGACTGGTTATGTTGGCTAAAATCCACAACATTTCCTAATACTTTCCTTACCTTTTCACTTGCAGCCTTAGTAACATGTAAACCAGTCTGGTGGTTGTTTGGATAATAATAATAATAATAATAATAACAATAATAATAACAATAATAATAACAATAATAATAACAATAATAATAACAATTATTATTATTATTATTATTATTATTATTATTATTATTATTATTATTATTATTATTATTATTATTATTATTATTATTATTATTATTATTATTATTATTATTAATTTATATCCCACACTTTCTTAGCCAAAGCTGACTCAAGGCAGCAAGTGCAACATGTCCACAACATACAATATAATAATACAATAATAAAGGACCACAAAAATATGTTCGGTATAATAATCAATACTCGATAATAAACATAATATAATCACCATATAAAATATTAAATTAAAGCTACAATAACAATAACCCAAAACAAACAGGAATATCGAGTCCAGCTCACGATCCCCAAAAAGTCTGGAACTCAATGCCGCAAACGGGACCAAAGGTAAACATCCAAGCAACCAAAGTGTCCCCAGGAGGCACAACGCCGTCCCTTCCAAGGACCTCCGAATGAGCACCTGTCCTGCCTCCCATTCCTGGGCCAAGTAACGAGAGCCCCAGGAAGAGGCGACGCGGCGGCGGGGTCTCCCACATGTTTGGGGCACTGAGGGTGGGAGGTGCACAGCAGAAAGGGAAGACTACTTTCCCCCTTCCTACACTGAATTCCACTGTTGTCACATCATACAGCTAGTGCTGAATAAAACCCATTATATGAAATTATATTTTAAACGGACTAGTTGTACAATGTAAGGAGAATGTAGAATGTAGGTAACTAAAAGTACAATAAACAAGCAAATAAATGGTTAATTTTTGAGACCAAGTGTTGACTACATTTTACCCACTACTTATTTGTATCTGGTGATTTTTCATACATTTTAAAGCCGTAATAATTACACATAGCTCTTTCCAACAGTGTTCCCAACCAGGCATAAATCCAATCACAAGATCCCAGAGTCATCGTTAATCTAAGGCTACAAAGAAGAGAAGTATGTAAAAAAAAATATTGCAAGACCTATCGTTTTTTCATAACTATTCACAGGATTTATAAATTTACTTTTTTTTACTCACTACCTGTTTCTTGGCAACCATATCAAGTAGGAAAGGGGAGTGGGGGTGTTCCTGGGAAATACATCACAAACATGTGCATCTGTGCATTCACAAAATATGCAAACATCCACAAATACCAAGCCTTTAAGTACTTGGGGCTGAAGGACTGCACATGTGTATTGTCCCTAGATGCCATGGAATCCAGGCATCATGGAAGAGGATACTTGAGCAAACTCTTAGTTACCAAAGTTTGTTGTTAAGCTAAAGGGAAGCCCAACACAGAGTGCAATGAGATGGCTACAAAGGTGCATGGCCTCCTTGCACTGGGAAGGGTCACTTTAATGGGACCCTGTTATCTGCTGAGGATATAATTCCAGCCCAGCCCCAAAATGCAGAAGCTCTGAACCTGGACCAAAACATTTGAGCTTCTGCACAAACTTAGGTTGGACTGGAATGCATTTCCCCATGCATGCATTCCAGAGGATTAGCTACATCAGGAGCTCTCAACCTTTTAAGGCCAGGGGCCAGGTCATGCTCCCTCAGAGAAGCTTTGGGGGCCGGATGGCCATTTTGTCTTTCCTCCACCACATGTCACTTCCTGGTGTGGTGGAGGCAGGGGGGGCACATGAAATGGTGTCCTGGGCCACCCTGAACTACATCCTTGGTTAAAGGCTCTGGTGGGATAATTTCATAAGATGCTCAGACAACAGTGGAATCCATAGAAGGAATGGGGAAAGTACATTTATAAATCTCTGGCTGATCACACTGAACTGTTCCAACAATCATTACAAATTACAATCTATTTCATTTTATGATTACACCATAACTTCCCTTGGTCTTGATTTCAAAGGAGACAAGCAATGAGGTTTGACTGCCCTGGAATAAAGTGGGCACTTGTAACCAAAGCCTTGTCCCATCAGAGCCTTTAACCAAGGATGTAAATTATCCTCTGGTATCTTAAATGACTTAGAAGCACATTAAGTCATGAGCTATCTTGTGGGAAGGAAGATGAGGATTGAGTGAGGTCTAGCCACACAAGATAATGAACTTGTAATTAAAAAACCAAGATCCATTTTATTTTCAATGACAGCATTTCTTTGGAGCCATGTATCCAACCAATCAGACTCATAAATGTAGCCTCTCTTCATCCACTGATGACTGTGTTCAAACAGAGCAAACTATTTTGCATCATGCAATGCATGCTAGAATCATACCTGTCAACCTTCCCGGATTGGCCGGGATTTCCCGATTTTTGGCACCGATTTGCGCCATTTCCCGCCCGCAGCTGCCAAAACCCCGAATTGGCAGTGGGGGAAAAGAGGTACTGCACATCCCTTCTGCGCAAGTCGCGTTCTACGCATGCGTAGAAGGCTTTTACGCTTGCGTAGAACCCTTTTACGCTTGCGTAGAACCCTTCTACGCTTGCGCAGAAGGCTATGCAAGCGTAAAAGGGTTCTACGCAAACGTAAAAGCCTTCTACCCATGCGTAGAACGCAACTTGCACAGAACCGTTGTGCGCAGGTCCTGGATTGTCCGGAGCCGCGGTTGACAGGTATGGCTAGAATAATCAATCATTTGCTACCTCTTCAAAGAGCACTGCATCTAAACATGGTACTGTTAAATAGGTAGGGAAAGGAGAAAGTGAACAAAGTGGTGGTTAAGGAGGAGGGGAAATGGATAGGAATAACACTGGGCAAGGAAAGAGGGGTAGTCCCAAGACTAACCTCTCTACCCTGAGGATCCCTTCCACCACAAATACTCTTCTTCTCTTGGTTTAAAGGAGATTTGGCCTTGGAGTATCCTCTTTCCTTGTCCCTTCCCTTCCCTTGTTGCAAACTTAATATATCATAGTTCCCTTGCTTCAGCAAGGCGTTTCCCAGCTTTCAGTGGATTTACCCAGAAATGATTCTAGGGCCAAGTGATCCAGAGCTACCTGTTGATGCTGTTGTCTTTTCTGTCAAACTGACAGAACTATCAGTCTGAATAATTTGAGGCCCATGTCCCAGCTACTGTACACCAGGCTAGTTTGACGAATGAATTGACTAGTAAAGTCATGGTCTTTTTATTCATCCAGCTCTGTGTGGTAGCTTCCTTAAATCCCTCTAACTGCAAAGAAAATAAACTAAAAATATTCATTCAGCATGATCACACCAATTTTTCCAGCTGTGGTTTCCCAGCTGACTATATAAGAGGAGATCTGAAAATGACTTTTTTAAAATCACCAACTGAATTTCACAAAGTTCAAAGAAAAATACTGTTCAAGAAATATAAGTCTAGCAGAAATTGACCAGATCAGCACAAAACCCTATGCCAGAATTTCCTGATTATCATTTATCAGTGAGAATACTATTAACTGCCCAATCACTCCCACTTGGTTTTGAAGTGGCTAAGCTAAACCCTAATCAGAAAAGAAAAAAAATTGGCATTACATCAGAATCAGGACTCAAAGCATATCACTTCTCCTACAAACCAAAATCTGAAGCCAGGATTTGAAGTTGTTCTTCAACCCAACAAGCAAAGATTCTGGTTTAGATGCAATCACAAGCTCTTCTGTCTTCATACAGTCCTAGCTAATTTATCTACTTTTGCTTTAGCCAAAAGAGAGATCAGGCAATACTTACCAAAACATTCACTTGTGAATCCTAATCCACAAATAATATAAATACAGTTGCTGTGTAATTCTTTAAATAAACAGGTGATTGGTAGTACATTCTTATACATACCGACTCTGATGTAAACACCACTAATTCATTTAGTGAGACTTGCTCTCAAGTAAATAAATAGATACTGGATTTCAGTGTTTGAATGTCAGCATCCCTAAAGGGGATACTCTGCATGTTACTCACAGGGAGACCTTTTGCAGTTCAGTAATAGTACAGTCACAGTTTAATCCATCTGGGCACCAATGTTGCAATAATGCAAGGCAAAAACAGCTTGCTTTATTTATTTATTTTTTGCTATATTGTTTATACCTGTCAACCATCCCGTTTTGACCGGGAAAGTCACGTATTTTGCACTGCTTACCCGAGCGTCTCCCCTTTTCCCCCCAAATCACATATTATCATGTATTTTACTTTTTTTATTATTATTTTTATTTTTATAATTATTTATTTATTTATTTTTATAATTAAACACGGTGCTGGGAAACATGGCACCCTTCTCACTGTGCCAGTGCAGGGCAGGAGGTAAGTCACCACCTAACTACCGTATTTTCCTAGCCGCCACCACGAGGCCTTCGGAGCCGGGCGGGGGCCGCTTGGAGACCACCACCCCCAGCTGGGGGTGAGGAGGAGTGGGACCAGCTGAGCGGCGGGAAGGCCAGCTACCGCCGTCGCTGTGAGGCCTCTGTCTGGAGCTGGGCGGGGGCTGCCCAGAGACCACCACCCCCAGCCAGGGGTGAGGAGGAGGACCAACTGAGTGGTCCCCGGCTCCAGATGCCTCACGGCGGCGGTGGTAGCTGGCCTTCCAGCCGCTCAGCTCCTCCTCCTCACTACCCGGCTGGGGGGGGTCTCCAGGCGGCCCCCGCCCGGTTTTGGATGGAGGCCTCGCGGCAGCAGCGGTAACTGGCCTTCTAGCCGCTCAGCTGCTCCTCCTTCTCACCCCTGGCTGGGGGTGGTGGTCTCCGAGCGGCCCCCACCCCACCTGGCTCCATATGGAGGCCTTGCGATGGTGGCGGTAGCTGGCCTTCCAGCTGCTCAGCTTCTCCTCCTCCTCACCCCCGGCTGGGGGGGTGGTCTCCGGGCGGCCTCCACCTGGTTCCGGATGGAGGCCTCGCAGCGGCAGCGATAGCTGGCCTTCCAGCCGCTCAGCTCCTCCTCCTCACCCCCAGCTGGGGGGTTGTGGTCTCCAGGCGGCCCCCGCCTGGCTCCAGATGGAGGCCTCGCGGTGGCGGTGGTAGCTGGCCTTCCAGCCGCTCAGCTCCTCCTCCTCCTCACCCCCAGCTGGTTAGCAAATGTCACCCTTGGCTCTTGCTTGAAAAGCCAGTCGTATCCAACTCTAGGGTGCAGTGCTCATCTCCATTTACAGCCAAAGAGCCAGTTCTGTTTGTAGATTTTTTTTCATGGCCATGTGGCAGGCACGACTAGATAGCGGCTAGCCTACTCAGTCACATGGTCACCCCCAGCAAGTCACACATGGCCACCGATTTGGCCACGCCCACTGATTTGGCCACACCCACCTATTTGGCCATGCCCACCTATTTGGCCACGCCCACAAAATTTCCCTTATTTTCAAAACTAAAAGTTGACAGGTATGATATTGTTTCCAATATATAACAAAACAAGCACATGGGTAGAAATGACTTAGTATCATCTTACAGACATGTGGAATTGTAGATGCGTACTTGAGATTATGAAGTAAGTTTGATTATGAATTTTTAACACAGGAGCATAAAATTAAGAATACAAAATACTTTCGATAGAAAGCCAACACATAAAGCACTTCGAAAATATTGCAGACATGCAACAGGTACAAACAACCCATGTTACAAGCAAGTACTTAAGATATGAAGGCTGAATATAGGCAAAGCACTTTAAAAGTAAAAGGCACTTCTTTAAAACATTAAAAGAGCTTTAAAGTAAAAATGTTAAAATAAATACATTTCTTAGCCTTTAAGCATATTAAATTGACACATAGAAAGTTACATTAACATTTCACTCAACCATACCCACTTGAATCTGTGGGTGGAGCAGTGGTTAAACTGCTGTCCTGCAACCAAAAGGTTGTGAGTTTAATCCTGACCTGGATCAAGAGGTTGACTCAGCCTTCCATCCTTCTGAGGTCGGTATATGAGTACTCAGCATGTTGGGGGTGAAATGCTAATTAACTTGTGAAAGCTCTATGGAGTGGTATATAAGTGTGATTGCTTTGCTTTGCTCTATGGTGGATCTCCAAGTTACTTCTCCTTCTCCTGCTTCCCCCCTATCTCTTTCTATATGAAGCTAAAAGGCTCTACTTAAGGTAAGAGATAAATAATGAAGTATTCGGTGATGCTATAGCCAGGATTCTAGATTTGGGAGGTGAACATTTTTTCAGGAGGGGCAAACAAATTTCAGGAGGGACAACAATGTCACACTCACATATATAACATTGGCACCACAGGGTGGTTGGGGAGGGGCCTGTTAGCTCAGGAGGGTTTTCACCATCCCCGGCGCCTCTGGCTACGGTCCTGTGCCATTCCACTGGCAAAACAGTAGAGTGCAAAAAGGGGCAATCCACTTTTAACAATGAAGCCCTCTGTGCACCCCCAGAACAAAACCTGCAAGATTAGGAAACTATCTGGAGCTTGTTATCAAGAAGTGAATGGGTTGCAGAAGATAAAAGAACATTTCACTGTGATACTAGAATATGGAAGTACAGAATACTGTAGTCTACAATTCATTTGCTGAACCATTATAGTAATCCTTTAGATGCAAATTCTATTTTTCCCATGTCTAAACCAGATCTGAAATTGCCAAAACGAAACCACCTTTTGGTGAACTAGTTCCTTTTGAATGAACTAGTGTGAGAAAGATTAGCTGGCAACACAAGGTTGCTGTTACCAGGGTACTCCTGATTGTGGTTGAAAAATACCATAATCTTCAAGGAGGCTCTTTCTGTGCACCCCCAGATGTACATTGTAGCTTATCATAACATTGGAAAGTCTGGTTTCTGACACCAAAACACTAACACTATGATAGGTTCAGAGAACAATGAGTCAAAGATCACTTTTCTTCAACCTTCCTTCTGTTTGCTGTTTTTCAACTCTATACAACTCTATAGTGTGTGAATATATTTCAATAACTTCATATAGAAGGATGCACCCTATGAAGTCAAAATAAAACTAAAGAGATAGCAATAATATAAAATGTAGCTATGATAAAAAAAACTGACAGAAGTTATATAATATACAGCAGAGGTTGCCCGGCGTTGCCGGGCTGTTTTAAATGGTGTTGGAAAGTTTTTGTTGTTGTTGTTAATGTTTGTAAAGAAGAGGTTAGTCTATAATTGAAATTTTTAAAAATTTGGATTTATACAAAAAAAAATTGGTGGCCTGTTATAAACTGTGATGAGTTTTGTTTGGTGTTTTGGTTTTGTGGATGAAAAAAAGAACAAAGGATGATATACTTTTTCCAAAAAAATTATTTAACCCAATAATTTTTAGTATGTATTTTTTTAAATTGTTGTACCGTAGGTAATAATTTTAAAAATGTGAAAGTACATGTTTTTCACAATAAATGTTTTTAAACTGTGTATTGATGTTTTTGTTTTTTATTTGAGTAAAAATTCAGCACAGGATTTTTGAATAGTTTTTATTTTATTTTATTGACATCTGTTTTTGATTTGTGTAAAATTGTGATTTTGTGTTATTTGTTTTTACTTCTTTTTACTCTTGGGGCCTTTTGTGTGGGGCTGTTGTGTCTTTTTGATTTTTTTTTACTATTGTGGGCAGCAAATGTTATCTTGTATTTTGACTCTTTTTTCTCTCGTGGCCTCTGGGTGGAGCTTCTTCCAGTAAGTAGTCTCTTTCTTTATTCATTTCTTTTCCAGTCGTTGTGGACTGAGGTCGTGTAGTGGTGAGTTGGCTGTTTTTCTGTATTTGGGGTGGTGGTGGTGGTTGGATTTTGTGGTGTTTGGCTGGGTGCTGGGTGTGTTTGGAAATGTTTGTTTTTGTTTACTTTGTATTGTTTTTGGTGTTATTTTTGTGTATTTTTGAATGTTTGTTTTTGTGTTTTTTGGTTTCCTACGGGGGGATCCCCTCTCTGCCGTCTCCCCTGGCTCTAGAAGGCTTGGGGGGGGACAGACCCCTTTTGTCCCCCCAAACCTTCCAGACTCATGGGACCCAGGAGAGGGGATAGAATCCAGGCCACCCTCTGATATTAAAAGGGAAATCTCAATTGTGGTTTCCCCTTTAATATCAGGGGAGGTTGTGATCCCCCTCCTCGCTGGCTTCCTTGGGTTTGGGAGGGTTGCGTGGACAAAAGGGGTCTGTCTCCCCAACCCTTACGGACCCAGGAGAGCCATCGGAGAGGGGGATTCCCCCCAAAAAAACTCCATTTTTAAAGAGAAGTAACCGCTTGGTTTCTTCTCTTTAATATGGGGTTTGTGTGTGTGGAGGGGAATCCCCTCTCTGCCAGGTCCCCTGGGGTCAGGAAGGTTGGGGAGATAGACTCCTTTTGTCCCCCCAAACCTCTCAACCCCAGGGGAGCCAGTAGAGAGGGGGAGGACAACACCCCCACACACACACACCCAGTGATATTAAAGAGGAAACTCCGATTAGGAGCTTCAGGCGCCGTTGGGGAGGGGGGCTTTGGTTCCCGCGGCTTGGCGGACTTGCTCTTCTGGTGTTTTTTTTGTTTTAATTTTTGCATGCCGGCTTCCTCAGTGTTCTGCGCGCTCATGGCGCGCAGGACACTGGGGCTTGTAGTTATGGGTTTGTGCTTTGTGTTTGTGCTGCGTTTTTTTTAAACGGTTTTCTTTTGATTGGCTGCGGCGCGTTTCCGAACGTTCCTTGCACCGCGCCGTACGAGAGCCTCTCAGCCTGATTGGCTCTGGCACGGCGCGGTGCAAGGAATGTTGGGAAATGAAGTTGTTTCCCTTTTTTGCGTTTGTGGGGGTGTTGCCCCACTGCCTGTTTTCTCAATCCTTTGTTGACCTGCGGACCCAGATCGGCCGTGTGCACGAAGGGTGAGTGCAGGCAAGTAGGGTGAGGCATAGCAACCTATAGCAAGTTCCAACGGTTAACCCTTGGTTTTATAGGTTAAGATTTGAGTAAATGGGTACATCTGTATGACAAGGTATTTCACGAATATTCATGTATGTTTGCTCAGGAAAACATTATTATGGTGTTTTTTTAAGATGCCAAAAAATTGTCATTTCCAATTAAAAATTAAAAGTTGGCAATTTTTATAGTTTACAGAGCTGCTGCTGTGTCATGACTTCACTCAATTTGGAAATTTATATTTTAATATCTTTAACACTTTCAAATTTATTTTCAGCTTGGAACATACTCAACTCGCTTTCTCAAACAGTAGCAATTTTTTTTTACTGTTTTCTTGGTTTCTCTTTGTTGACACTATCAAAACAAAAAACTTTTAGAAATATTTGATTATAGAATATAGTACAATTCCAGCAAACACATACATTTGTGATCACATTTTTATTACATTACCAGTTGATTTAGCAGATAAACTGAAAGATGTAACAGAAACAAAACAAAGCAAAAGATATTTCTGATACTTAAATGAATGGTTTTACTTCACTGTGATCTTTCATAGATTACACACCCCTTCTCCAGATACACAAGTGCAATATATCTGAGAGTACACAAGACAGAACAACAACAAAAGACAAAAGAAATGTTGTGGCACCTTAAAAACTAACTTCTGTATTTAAATGTGACCTTTTGTGGACCAAGTCCACTTCAACAGACATAAGAGTGAGGCCTTGTGGCATCAATTTATTTATACACACCCTCACTCTTATTCTGATGAAGTGGACTTGGTCCATGAAATCTCACAAAAGTTTTTGTCTTTTTGTTGTTGTTCTGTTTACTCTCAGATATGCTTGCATAGCCTAATATGGCTACCACTTCAAACATTTCAACTATGAATACAATATTTAACCAGTGAACATTATTGTTGGGGTGGGACTCAAGTGTAGGGAGATAAAGACACAGCTAATAAACTTTTAAAATATTAGTTAAACATTTTTGTGTTCAGGGAATGAAGAAGCAGATGAGTGAAGTAGTGAAATTCAGCTCTTTAATAGTGGGGTTTGAATATCATTTGAATATCATTTAAGAGAATATATATATTCCAACTTTAACTTGTAATCCTATTCTAGCTTGTTGATAGGCATCTCTACAGAGTATTGGTCACTTTAGGAAAATCTGTGAAACTTGATAAATACATTGTTCACATGAATTCATTTTAAGTGTTTTTTAAAATTGTTCCTGCACTAGAAACATCATTTTCACTAAAAAATAAAATAAAAAATGCCTATAAAATTCAATTACAACTAGTTGAAAATTGAACAAAAATAAATAGATTGACTGCTGCTATAAATGGTATCAAAAGTAGACAAAGACTGTGACAATGGAAAGGTACTTCATGCTACCTCTAGAACATCATCCTTAAAACTGATCGGTAGGTTGGAATTTGCAGAATAAAAGCCTGCTAAATTATGTTTCAGGCATACATACTAGCAAATAACACCCTATTAGATAATATGTAACTTACTGTATTTCCAAATGAATATATGTTGGCTTTCATTGTATATGGTGCAGACAGAATACAAAACTTCAGATATCTAAAGACTAAATTGTTGACCAATGAAAGTTCAATTAAAGCATTACAGCATTTATTTATTTATTTATTTATTTATTTATTTATTTATTTATTTATTAGTACCATTATCAGGGATTTATTTGCAAATGCACTTATGTAATTTGCTCAGTATTCTAATAATCAAAACCATCATGCACCATCATGGGAATAAAATACATTTCACAAAAACTGCTGGGGGAACATATGAGGAATAAACAGTAGGAATTATTATGTGCTTTTTAAATATGACTGCATTATATAGGTCTTATGATTTCTCATTATATTGTAGATACATACAGAAAGCTAATAGACTAATAAAAGTTTTATAATTCAGACTAAGTATATTAACTTTTTCAGGGGTTCCTACCAAAAATTTCAAAATTCAATATGCCTCTTTCCATGTTAAATCTATTTATCATTGCTTGTGATTAAACACAATGTGTACAAGAATTAATAAATTAATAATATAATAAAAGCTGTTATAATGAAATGTTTTAGGGGGTCAAAGATCTTATAGATCCACTTGTTCAGCCTCTACCTATTTCATAAGTACTCATTTATATGGGTTTTAACATGCCACACGCATTCTTTGAGCAACAATGAATAAAGCATCTAGATATAACCAAAACAAAATTGCACTTGGTGATGAAACGAATTAACATGCAAGTAAGAAACAGATCAATGAATGGATGTTATAAAGAAGTTGAAATCTTCCAACCATTCTCCTGTAGGGTTTTTCTGCCTTATAATTATACTAAACCAGACTTCATAAAATCAAATTTACAATGAAACAGTAAAACACTAGCTAATCCAGTATCTTGCAGCACAGTTCTTTTACATAGTCCTTAAATTGCTCCCACGGACTGTTATAAACCTAACAATAGTCAAACTTCTGAATGTACAGTTCAGATTGCCATTCCTTTCTCCACAATGCACTATGACAGCTTCCATTTTCTAATGTCTAAATTTTGGTCACCAGATGCATGTTCTATCTGCTTTTAAGTCTTAATTGTTGATTTAAGGCAACAGTAGGGTGAGATGTTTGTTTCATTACTCTTTTTAACTACCGTAATTTCAAGTGTGACATGCTGGTTGTTTCTTGAAAATATGTCGTCCTTGTCTCCTGTGTTATCATTTATTTTGTTATGTTATGGGAAGAACATGCTACCATCACTCAGTAAGAGCAGGGCTGCAGCAGCATAAAACACAATAGAATGGTCACAACAGCATAAAAACATCCATTAAAATCACATTAAAAACCCATTAAAACCCATCCACCCCATCTGAAAAGAGGGACATTATTTAAACGAGCCAACGGGCATCTAAATTGTAAATGAAGTTTTAGAAAAGGTGGAAGATATTCAAAATATTTCAGTTCAAGGCAAAGAATAAAAGTAATCATTTCTATCATTTACATTTCTCTCCTCTTGTTTCCATGTTTGATTGTTGCAACTCTTTTGCTTATACAATATATTGTTCTACAGAAGACCAGGAGTCAAGCACATTTAAAAACAAAACAGCACCCAGTAGAGCTATCTTTCATCCTGCAATAGTTTGCAGAAAATTCACCTACAAAAGAGGGCTAATATGTAATTTGTTGCCTCTGCAAAACAGTCAAAGAAGAATATATATGCCTTGCAACCTCTATACTACATACTTAAGTAATTATGCATAGTTGCAATAGGGGACAAAAGTAACTGTGACTTCAAGTAGTTTGTTCGACAGTCTAGCATCAGAGACAAAGATTTAATGGAATTCATATAAGATTGTGATGTATACCAGGCATATATATTTGCAGCAATTTCCTTGTGGCTAATTATCATAGTACAATGTGTATGACTGAATGGCTGTAAAGCATCAGTACTAACATCTCTGTCATCAAAATCAATGGGAATAGGAAATGTTCATCCACAATCCAGCCATAAAAAGGTAAATGGGCCTAACATTCTCTTTATCATAGAATTCAACAAGACTTTCTTGTGCTTGGACCTATGGACTTTGTACTTCTGTACTGGGGGTGGCAACAAGTCCAAAAGTAGGTACGTACAGTGGACAAACATACAATCCCACATCTTAATTCAAATCCCCTTTCAGATAAAATCCCAGTCAGTCTGCTCCAGTCCTTCCCTTTTGAAATGGGATAAATATGGCTGTTGTTTTAATAAATGCTGAATTGAATGAATGGAGACATAAACTCTATTCAGGCTTTCATTAACTGTGTAGATTAAACACAGAAGAACCTGCCCACCCCATTCACCCCAATTCCATCATCCTCTGCATGCCATCTTCTTAATGGAAGCCCTCCTCTTCAGATTCACTGCTTTCCATATACAGAGAGCAATTGAAGTTATTAGGTAGTCACTCGCTCTCTCCTGGCATATTTTATCTACTTGCATAATAAATGCCTACACTTGTGCACTGAAATGTTCAACAGTGTGAGTTATGATGTCCTGGTAAGCATGTAATTTAACTCTGTGTGTGTGTGTGTGTGTGTGTGTGTGTGTGTGTGTGTGTGTGTGTGTGTGTGTGTGTGTGTGTGTGTGTGTGTGTGTGTGTGTGTGTGTGTGTGTGGTTTTAACTGTAGTTTAACTTGAGTAGTTTTAGGCTAGCCACTATTCTGAGAGCTGCTGTGGCTGCATAAGACAATTGAAATGCCTGCATTATAAACATTGTTTCACATACAGAGTAAATTTTAACACTTCTGTAGTACATATATTATCTAATTATATTATAATATTTATAATCACCTTATAAGGTGAGTATTGTTATGCTCTATATTGTAAATCAAAGTACTTATGATGATGAATGAAACAGAAATAGAAATAATTTTGGAACATTTTGGTAACTAAGAATGACATACAAATAATAACTAGAACACAGTGGCCCAAAACTTGTTGCTTATTGTAGTATATTGCACTATTGCAGGTCTATTGAATCAGTGGGGATTTCATGAGTCAACTCCTTCATAAGTTCCATTGATACACATTGGCTTACTCTAAAACTGCAACTACACAAGAGAAATGCAAATTCACTTGCATTCATTTGCTGTGAAGTGGTACTGAGTAATTTGGATCAGTTTGATTTAAGTCAGGAGTCTGCAACCTATGGTCCCTGGGTCAGTTCTGGCCCATGGCACCAAATCATCCGGCCCATGCCCTTGCTCCAGCAACCACAGCCACCAGCGGAATCAGCTGTGGACTTATTTTATGGCTGCCACAAACACATTTACAACAGCCATAAACACATTTATGACAGCCGTGGACATGTTTACGGCAGCGTTTACAGTGGGAGACCCACCAGTCTGGTCCCCTCAACTGTCTGAGGGTGTGTGACCCAGCTCCTGACCTAAAAAGGTTGTGGACCCCTGATTTAAATTATCATACCGGGAGACAGAAGAAAAGCCTTGTTTGTTGCTTGTTCAACAGCTCTTTTGAAACCCTGTGCTGCAACAAGGGTTTCCTCCTCGGGTCTCCTCATATCAACAGCTTTTTTCAGAAGAAAAAAGAAAAGTTAATGACAGAGAAAAGCCTTGCCCCCTTTACTGCTAAAAAAAGAGTGGTGTCCTACCAATGGAAAGTAGAAAAGCTGTAAGTGTGTGAGGGGGAAGTTTTTTTTTTGGGGGGGGGGGGTGTTCTGCATCAGTTCAAGTGATCAAACACCAATTATGCTGCAAATGGCTCCTTTTTTAATTATCCCTGTGGTGGAGGCAAAATCTATTAAGTGGTTGTGGTGGGACTCCAGTTTGATTTGCATTTTCTTTTTCAATCATGTGGTCAAGGGAAGGTGGGGGGGGGATGAAAGTAAGTCTGAAATAATTCATGAGTATTTCCCATTTTTTTATCAGTATAATCACCCGCACATTTTAGAATATAAAAATATTAATTGCTTGTCCTCAAGTCAATTCTAATACATGGACAAAAAAAATCCCTAGCTTGGAACTTGCCTCACTTCTGACTTGACCCTTTCCGAGGTTTTCCAGGTAGAGAATACACAGAAGTGGGTTACCATTCCTTTCTTCTGCAACTGCAGTTTCCCCATAGCAATACAGGTTGGCATTTCTCTCTGAAGTCAGAGTAAGGAATCAGGGCCATAGACAGGGTGGAGGGGGGGACCCTCCTGAGCTACCAGCCCGCCCACACCACACCACTCTGTGGTGCCAATGTTATATATGTGAGTGTGACATTGTTGCCCCTCCTGAAGCCCACCCACCCCCATCCAGAATCCTGGCTACGGCCCTGTAAGGAATCTCCCACCTTCTGGCTCTACAGCCAGATACCTAAATCACTAGGACAACTGCTTGGCTAGAGCTGTGCCGTGCTTACGAGGCATGGCATCCAGCCAGCTTTAGTTTAGCACTATGTCACAATTAAAACAGGACCATTTATTCAATAGAACTTGTGGAGGAACTGACTCATTCAATTATTGATTTGGGAACTCTCCCTCTCTCTAGTTCTGCATTCCACACCACTGCAGTTCCACATCAAAATTCATTTTCCCAGAGCCATTCCAATAGCCATTCTCTCACAAATAGCTTTTAAACAATTTCAGAACCAAGACACTTTCTTTCCCTGATGGGAAAGAACCCAAACCCTAGCAATTCTCCTCTTCTGACTATAGATAGTGCCTCTCTAATAGAATTCTCTGTTAAGAAAAAGAATATGTTCTGTTGGGTCTACTCTTGGGAAAGGTTAAGGCATTTCATACCAAGCCATCTTTTATTAACACCTCACCTAACAAGCACATCTTTCAAAGTGATGTTTCACAAATAGAGAGTGCGTACATCACTCAGACTTCAGCACATTCTAATCCAAACCCTCACACACCTCTATAACAAATGCTATTGCCACATACATAGCCCATACTTCCAACTACAAATCATCTGCTGTATGATAATCCCAAATCCATGTTGCTTAACCAGAAAAAAGCAACCAAAAAAGGGGGAAAGAAAAACCAATGTTCCTTTTCCATTCTCTGTCCTGACGTTTTTTTCTACCTATTGTTCAACAAAACATAAATCCTCTTATTATAGTGACGGTAAGTAATTCAAGAAGGGTTTGCAAGGGCACTTTCCATGCAGAATAGGTGCAGCTATTGGATCCTTAACTTGGAGGCAAAACGCTCTGTATTCAACAGGCATCCTTGCGGAATGAGCACCACAATGCAATCCTGCGCAGCCTAGCAAAAGTAAATCTCAATTAATGTTACTTGCAAATAAGAGAAGTGCCACCTTGAATTCTTTGGAGAAAGTTTTCATATTTATGTAACTTGGATACAACATATCTCATAAGATTAGCGAGCAGTTTTAACACCATCACCCCAAGATCTTTTTTCTCTGACCTGTTTTCTCTCCACATGTACGCCTGGGAGTACAAAGATGATTTTTGTACTATGGTGTGTGAAAGCACCCTAAAAAGTATATCATAGAGTAAACAAAACAAAAAAATGACAGAAAACGGTGTGGCACCATAAAGACTAACTCCTGTATTTTGATGTTAGCTTTCGTGGATCAAGTCCATTTCATCAGATGTAAGAGTGAGACTTCAATTTATTCATATCAAGAATTCTCACTCTCACGTCTGATGAAGTGGACTTGATCCACGAAAGCTAACATTAAAATACAGTACAGGAGTTAGTCTTTATGGTGCCACAACACTCTTCTTCTTCTTCTTCTTCTTCTTCTTCTTCCTCTCTCTCTCGGTCTTGTTTTGTTTACTCTCTGATATCCTTGCGCAGACTAACACGGGGACCACTTCTATAATCTCTCACTCAAAAGTAGTCAAAGCCTGAAGCAGATGTCACCTTGATGTCGCCTTCGACGCTGGCCTGTCACCTTCTCCACCGCAGAAACGGAGATGCTGACCTGTCAACCTTCTCCACCACAGAAACAGAGCAGACACACCCTGTCCCACCCACTCCTCTAGCGAAGGGGTGCCCAAACTATGGCCCAGGGGCCAGATCTGGCCCACAACACCACGTCATCTGGCCCAAAAAGCCCTCATTGCTCCGGGAAGCAGAACTAAAACACACCTGTGAAGGTAAAGGTTTCCCTTGTCCGAAAGCCAGTCGTATCCGATTCTAGGGTTCAGTGCTCATCTCTGTTTCAAAGGCGAATAGCCAGCGCTGTCTGCTTCTGCAGATGTTTCCGTGGTCATGTGGCAGGCATGATTTAGACACCAGAGCGCACGGAGCACTGTTACCTTTCCACCGGAGTGGTCCCTATTTATCTACTTGCAATTTCTTGCTTTCGAACTGCTAGGTTGACAAGAGCTGGGAACAAAGACGGGAGCTCATTCCATCCTGCAGTACTCGGGAATGGAACTGCTGACCCTCCCTCCGCCTCCCAGTCAGCGTCTTAGCCACTTGAGCCACTGCAGTAGTGCAGTCCCTGTACTGGCGTGTTTTACTTCCACTTCCGGGAGCGATGAATTGGCGTCGTGGGCTGGATTACAGCCCCATGGGCCATAGTGACCAGCCCCCTTGAACCATGCGGACCAGAAAGTTTGGCCACCCTTGCTCTCAGCACACACACACACACACACACACCCGCCGCCGCGCCCCACTCACACGAACGCGTGGTAGATGAACGCCCAGCCTCGGGGTCTCTCCAGCACGTTGTAGAGATAGTTTTGCAGCTTCCTGTACTTGGCGTTGCGCCGGTAGACCGGGTTGCTGGTGTAGGAGAGTGGCTTCCCGAGCAGGCTCATCCGGGCTCCTCCTCCCCGCTTGCCCCGCGCCCGGCTCTCTCGCAAGCCCAGGCCGGCGGCGGTGGCGGTGCCCAAGAGGCGCAAGCCGTCCCCTCGCGGGGGCGCCGAGTTCAGGAGCACCCGGCTCCGGCCGGACTCCACATCCTTCATGCCGCCGCCGCCGCCGGGGTGGCGCCCCGGCCCCGCCAAGCCGCTCTTCTTCTTCAGCCAGAGCCCGGCGGCGGAGCCGCCCTGGTCGCCCTCGCCGTCTCCTCGGCGTTGGCTGCGGGGCATGGCATCCCGGCGCGGGGGGAAAGGGGCGAGCCGAGCTCGGCTATTGCTGTGAGGCGCAGCGGCGCCCGCCGGCGCTGAGGGACCGCCGCTCCTCAGGCGGACCAGGAGGAGGGGGGGAATTAAGCGGGAGAGGAGGAGGAGAGGCTGGGAAGGAGACTGCTTCCTACTAGTCACGCTTCTTCTTCTCCCCTCACCGCTCGGGCTCGGCGGGAAGGCGGCGGCCAGAGGGGCCGTGGGGGCCACCTTGCCAGCCCTCGGCTGCTGGGACTAGTGGGAGGCAGCAACAGGCAGGGCCTGAGGGAGAAAGAGACCCAGGCCGGCGGCGGGGGGAGGCGGTTCGGTTGTTTCCCCTCACGCGCGTCGTCCCTCCTTGGGAGGCTCCTGTTTACCGTCTGGCTGCCGCCCGCCCGCCCGCCTCCCCTTCAAAGGCTGCGAAACCGCCTCACCTCCTCCTCCTCCTCCTCAGCTGCACGCCCTTTTTTTTTCCGTGGTTAAAAAAACAAATAAACTTTGCAAGAGCGACCAGAAACCAAGCGTCGACTGGCCCCTCAGCTTGTAACGCAACAGAGCCCTTCCTCTTCTTCTGTTCTCCAGTCACCCCGAAAGTGACACACACAGCAGGGCGGGCGGGCGAATATTGAGCTGAGGGGAAGGGGTAGGGAGGAGAGAATAAGCAAGGCTGGCTAGATTTATAGTTTGAAGAAAAGGAGGGGGAGAGAAAAGGCGCGTCTTGGAAAGGCAATAAACTAGCCCTGAAGGTTGGCACGGCTCTCCTTGGGCTCCTTCGGAGTCCATTTGGCTTCAGCCGGACGAAGGCTTTGCCGGGCAGGCGAGCCAGCCAGCCGCAAGTGGTTGCTCTGCTCTCCCACAAAGCCAGTGGCACTGTGGCAGACAGGAGGCGAGAGAGGCAAGCAAGCGAGGAGAGGCACCCAGGGAGCCTCGCGTGCCCAAATTTGGGGAGAAAAGCGAGGGAGGGGGGAAAGGAGCCCAAGCACAGCCGCCGCCGCCAGGAGAACGATGATGAAGAAGATGATGATGGGGATAATAAGTCGCATCTCGTAGCGAATACCCAAGGAGAAAAAGAAGAGAGAAACCCTCCCTTGGCTAACCGAGGCTGTTTCTCTGGGTCTCCCCCTACTCCCTTTTGACTCCCATTTTGACTCCCCACCTTCAATCTGGAGTCCTCCCTCGTCTCTTCACAAACCCCCCATGATAAAAAAACAAACAGAGGGGGGGGGGTTCATGATGAATCCATTACTTTGAAATCAGGAAGAAGGGGCCGAAAGGGGGGGGAGATTAGAGAAAGCCTGAAATAGGTTGGTGCGCTCCCGGCTCCTACTGTTCCCCCCTCCTTATATTTTCAATCCCCCCTCGCTATTTTTGGTTTTGTTTTCATTTTTATTTCCCGATCAGAGCTTTTTTTTTCAGGCCCCCCTCCCCCAAAACCCCAATCTCCCTTTAAACGTGTCCAGAATAGACCTTCTCGCCCATTTTGGCAACTCTTTCTGACCCCCCTCCCCAATTTCCTCATTTAGGAACCCCACATTACATTTTGCTCATCAGCCTCTTCCTTATATTATTTTTCCCCACAGCACGTAAAGAGCCCTGAAATTTGACTCTCTGATATTTTCCCTCTTTTGTGTGTTCTCTCTTTCTCTCTCTCTCTCTCTTCCCCCTTAATTGCATTGATTTGGCCACGCCCGCCAATTTGGCCACACCCACCAATTTGCCAAAATATTCTGGGTTGATAGGATATTTATTTTTATTTTTTTGCGGGAGAGATGGACTCCGCCCGAATGAGGCGTCCTTTCATGTTCCCCAAGAGCTGAGCTGGGACAGAGACTGGCGCTCAATCCGTCGTGCTGTACCCGGGTCTCGAACTGCCTTCCAGCTTAACGAAGAGAGCTTCTTAACCACTGAGCCACCGCAGACGCTCCTTTGCAGCTCCTGTTGAGCCTGCCAGGGTGAAAGCAGCTCCATCGCTAATTGTACTGTTCTGTTTTTTTGGCCATCGAAGATCACATTTCAGAAAAGAACTTAAAACCTGGCTGGCGGGCCAAGTGTGGGGTGCAGGTGGAAGGGTAACCTCCATTGGGTGGTTGGTGTAGAAGAACTCCTCCCCATAGTGCCTTTGGATCCTGCACCCCTTGTTTTAAGCAGCGAAGCATTACAAGTTCAACGTTACTTTTCCGCCGCCGCCAACCCCCTCCCACAAGGCATACGTTGCTAAAGTCTCTGGAAAAAAACCCACCCACTGCTGAAAGAAACTCCTTGCCTCGCGCTCTCTCTCTCTTGGGTGCAAAAATTAATCCGAGGACGGGGAGGCACCCTGGTTTGGCCCTCTGGCGACTTCCTGCCCAAGTTCCAGGAAAGTTTAGCCACACCACCTCAGGTGCAAACTAGGTGTGGGTGGCTACGTAAGCGAAAAGAGAACGAGATGGCAAATAAATACGCCTAAACTAGCAGTTCGAAAGCAAGACATTACAAGTAGATAAGTAGGGACCACTTTGGTTGGAAGGAAACAGCATTTTGTGACTAGTCATGCTTGCCACATGACCACGGAAATGTCTGCAGAAGCAGAAAGCACTGGCTCTTCGGCTTTGAAACAGAGATGAGCACTGCACCCTAGAGTCGGATACGACTGGCTTTCGAGCAAGGGAAACCTTTACACCTAGAAAGAGGGAATTTGCGCGTCTCTGGGCCGTTCGTGAAGAGCTCTGGAGGAGCGCGTCTGGCCTTGAAGAAACAGACAGGCTAGAAACTCTCGCTTGAACACCTGCCGTCATTTCAGGCGTGCGTCTCTAACGCGGCTGTTCCTGAGGATCGAACTAGCACACAATGGTCTGAGGCGATTTGCGGGGGGGGGAAGGGGGGGGATTCCCGATCCCACGTGACCAACCCGCTTGGGGGGGGGAGCCCATCCGGCCCAGACCCTCGGTGGTGGCATTCTCCCGCAAAGTGGGGGGGGGGGGGAGTTGGGGTGGGTGGGTCCGAGAGGAAAGTTGAGGAAGGCTTTGAGGGAACCGAAAAAGATTGAAACCTGGAGGAGGAGGAGGAAGAGGAAGAGGGGTTACCTGGGCCGTAGTCAGAGGGGGGTCGGGGTGGGGGCTAACAGCCCCCCCTCAACCTACCCGGGATGCCAATGTTATACTGTATATGTGTGTGTGCCATTGTTGCCCCTCCTGAAAAATCCCCCCCATCTAGAATCCTGGCTACGGCCCTGAGGGGGTGGGGGGTTACTCAGGGGCTAGCTAGACTGATCTGTCCCAGCTCCTGCCAACCTCCGCAGTTCGAAAGCAAGAAATTGCAAGTAGATAAATAGGTTACCGCTACGGCGGGGAAAGGTAACACCATTCCGCGCGCTCCGGCTTCTAGTCGTGCCTGCCCAATGGCCACGGAGTCTCCTGCAGGAGCAGACAGCGCTGGCTCTACCGGCTTTGAAGCAGAGATGAGCACTGAACCCTAGAGTCGGACGCGAGTGGCTGTCGAGCCAAGGGAGGCTGACTCTTCCAACTTGAGGGGGGGGGTCCTGTGAGGTTCAAATTAACATTCTCATCCCCCCCCTTTCCCCTTTCCCTCCCAGGACACCTGTGTCCCTCCCCGGTAAAAGCTAGCAGCCGCCTCCGCGCCCTGCTGCCTGTTTTGGTTGTCTTGGGGGTCCGCCCTCCCCCCCCCCCCGGTTCCGTCTGTCTGCCCGCCGCAGCCGAGACCCGGCGTGACATCCGTCCCTTGATGTCAGTTGCGCGTCCAGCCAGCCGTGTCGCCTCCGCCACACGCAGGGAAGGAAGCGAGGAGGAGAGGCGGTGCTGTGGCGACAGGGGCAGCGGAGCGGGAGATGGTTGAGGGCTAAACTCTCCCGGAGGGAACCGCCCCGGGGGCGCCCCTTCCCTACTTCAAGAATTGACACCTCACGTCTTCGGGACTCGTTGGTGAGCATGGATTAATTTATCGCCCGGAGTTTTTTGTTTTTTTAAACGTTCACCCAAAAGGGAATAGAGCAGCATAAAGGTAAAGGTTTCCCTTGCTCGAGAGCCAGTCGTATCCGACTCTAGGGCGCAGTGCTCATCTCTGTTTCAAAGCCAAAGAGCCAGCGCTGTCTGCTTCTGTAGACGTTTCCGTGGTCATGTGGCAGGCATGATTAGACGCCGGAGGAGCGCATGGAAAGCTGTAACCTTCCCACCAAAGTGGTCCCTATTTATCTACTTGCAATTTCTTGCTTTCGTACTGCTAGGTTGGCAGGAGCTGGGACAAAGACGGGAGCTCATTCCATCCTGCAGTACTCAGGAATCGAACTGCTGACCTTCCGCCTCCCAGTCAGCGTCTTAGCCACTTGAGCCACTGCAGTCCTATAGAGCGGCATAGAAGTAGAAATTTCTGATACGTGCCCTTCTCATTGCAAAGATGAAACGTTTGAAGCACACCTGTCAAGTTTTGGATTTGAAAATAAGGGAGATTTCCCGGACAAAACGGGAAACTTGACAGCTATGCTTATCCTGTGCAGCCCTCCAGTGGTGGTATTAAGGCATTGCAGCCTGACTAATACGGGCCGCCGGCGGGAAAGAGGGTAAAATACAGGAGGTTCCCTACCAATACGGGACACTTGACAGCTATGGTTTGAAGTGTTAACCATGATAATCTGTGCAAGCATATCAGAGAGAAAACAAAACAAGACAGCAAAAAACGAAAGACAAAAAACGTTGTGGCACCTTAAAGGCTAACCCCTGTATTTAAATGTTAGCTTTTGTGGATCAAATCCACTTCATCAGACATAGGAGTGAGGCCTCATGGCATCAATTTATACACATCAGGTATAGGTAAAGGTAAAGGTTTCCCTTGCTCGAAAGCCAGTCATATCCCACTCTAGGGTTCAGTGCTCATCTCTGTTTCAAAGCCAAAGAGCCAGTGCTTTCTGCTTCTGCAGACGTTTCCATGGTCATGTGGCAAGCATGACTAGACACAAAATGCTGTTTCCTTCCCACCGAAGTGGTCCCTATTTATCTACTTGCAATTTCTTGCTTTCAAACTGCTAGGTTGGCAGGAGCTGGTACAAAGACGGGAGCATATTCCGTCCTGCAATACTCGGGAATCGAACTGCTGATCTTCAGCCTCCCAGTCACGTCTTAGCCACTTGACAGGCACACAATTGGCCAGCCTATGCTACTTTTCTGTTAATTATGTTACTTATCTGAGGAAGTGGATTTGATCGAGAAAGAACACATTTAAATACCGGAGTTATTCTTTAAGGTACCACAACATTTTTTGTCTTTCTTTTTTTTTGTGCTCTTTTGCTTTGTTTACTCTCCGAAATCATTGCAAAGAGTAAAATAAACAAATGCAGTATTTAAAACTGAATGGTACTAAAGTTAAAAGGCAAAGGTCATACTAGTCCCCTTCTATTCAAGACTGGGCTAGAGTTCTGTGTCCAATTCTGGCCACCGCACTTTCAGAAAGATGCAAATAAATTAGAGCAGGTACAGAGAAGGGCAACAAGGATGATCAGAGGACTGGAAACCAAGCCATGTGAGGAAGGACTGAAGGAACTGGGCATGTTTAGCCTTGAGAAAAGGAGACTGAGATAGCACTCTGCAAATGCCTGAAAGATAATCATAAAGACGAAGGGAAGGATCTATTTTCCATCATCCCAGAGTGCAGGACACGTAATAACACGCTAAAACTACAGGAAGCCACATACAGGCTGAATATTAGGAATAATTTCTTAACAGTTAGAGCAGTACAAGGATGGAACCAACTATCTTGAGAGGTGGTGAGCGCTCCAACACTGGAAACCTTCAAGAGAGAATTGGACAACCATTTGTCACATCTGCTTTGATTTGGATTCCTGCATTGAGCAGGGTGGTGGACTCAATGGCCTAAAAAGCCCCTTCCAACGCAGTTATTCTGTGATTTTATGAAGGACTAGCAGATTTTGCCCAGCGGTGCCGGGCCTTTTAAAAATGTGTTGGATAGTTAAGGGTTTTGTTTGTTTTCCCGAACAAATGGTGCTGGGCTGTGTTTAATGGTTTTTAAAGGTTTTGTGATTTTGTGACTTTGAGGCGCTGCGTCCGCCTGTGGCGGACTTGCGCTCTCAGTGTGTGTTTATTTTTTATTTTTTGTGCGCTGGCTTCCTCAGTGCCGGGCTCTTTAAATTTGGTTTTGGAGAGTGAAGGGTTTCATTTGCTTTCTTGAACAAATGGTGCTGGGCTGTGTTTAATGGTTTTGAAAGGTTTTGTGATTTTGTGGCTTCGATGCGCTGCGTCCGCCTGTGGCGGACTTGCGCTCCCAGTGTGTTTTTTTCATTATTATTTTGATTTTATTTTTGTTTATGCAAATTTTATTTTGATTTATTTAATTTAAATTTTCTTAATTGTAAATTTAATTTTGTTGTTTTATTTTTTGGTTTGGTGTTTTGGTTTTTTGGAGTGAAAAGTGATTTATGGGTTTTTTTTGTATTTTTTGAGAGTAGTGTGTATATTTTTGAATGTTGTGCTAACTTATTTTTTGCATTTTTGAATTTTGAATTTTTCTTTGCAGTGGCAATGTTTTTGGATGTCTTTTTTCTTTTGGCCTCTGGGTGGGGGTGGTGAGCTTTGCTTCCTCTCTACCATTCTCATCTTCTGTCCTCTGGGTTTCGCTTCCGGTAAGTGTTACTTCCTTTTTGTAGCTCATTCGAGTTCCTGTCGCCATGAAGTCAAGACGTCTTCATGGTAAGCTCTCTGATTTATTTATTTATTTATGGGGGGGTTTGAGTTTTTGTTGCGGGGGGCTGTTGTTTTTTGTTGTGTGTTTTTTGTGGATGTGTTTGTGTTTATTTTTTAAAGGTTAGATTTTTGTTTTTGACTGTTTTTGACTGTTTTCGGTTTGTTTTTTGGTGCGTCCGTTTTTTAGGGGGGGTGCCTTTCGTTCTCACAGGCCATGCATGGTGGCCCGTGGGAAGGAAGGGCACTGGCGGCGGGGGTGCCTTTCGTTCCCACGGGCCATGCTGGGTGGTCGTGGGTAGGAAGGGCACTGGCGGCGGGGGTGCCTTTTGTTCCCATGGGCCATGCTGGGTGGCCCATGGGTAGGAAGGGCACTGGCAGTAGGGGTGCCTTTCGTTCCCACGGGCCATGCTAGGTGGTCGTGGGTAGGAAGGGCACTGGCGGCGGGGGTGCCTTTTGTTCCCATGGGCTGTGCTGGGTGGCCCGTGGGTAGGAAGGGCACTGGTGGCGGGGGTGCCTTTTGTTCCCACGGGCCATGCTTGGTGGCCCGTGGGTAGGAAGGGCACTGGCGGCGGGGGTGCCTTTTTTCCCCATGGGCCATGCTGGATGGCCCTTGGGAAGGGAGCGCAGTTGCGGGGAGGGTGCCTTTCGTTCCTACGGGCCATGCTGGATGGCCCGTGGGAAGGAAGCGGAGCGGCGGTGGTTTTTTTTTTCATTTTTAGCGCGCTGGCTGCCTCAGCATTCTGCGCGCTAATGGCGCGCAGGATGCTGGGGCTTGTAGTTTTGCCTGCGCGTGTTTGGGTACAGCAGCGTTTTTTTTCTTTGTCTTCCTTTTGATTGGCTGCGGCCGGTTTTCGAACGTTCCTTTTGCCCGCGCCGCGTAGCCTGATTGGCTCTGGTGCGGCGCGGAGCAAGGAACGTTGGGGCTTGAAGTTTTTTTTTTGTTTGCGACTGGGGGGCCGCTGCCCCCGGGTCGAAAATTTCAATCCGACAGTTACCTGCGAACCCAGTTCGGGCGAGTGCAGGAAGGTTCGGACAGGGTTCGTGGGGACCAGTGCAACATCCAATGGTTAACGCACCATTTTATAGGTATAGATGTACAAGATTTTTCAATGGCTAGGAAAAAATTAGAAGGTTGCTTTTTTGGTTTGGTTGACAGACTTTCAGCAAATTCCACACAAACATTTATAGAATTCACCTTCTTTTTTCTTTTTAAATAAAAGTTTGGTCCTTGTTATTGCCTATTATGTGCTGTCAGGTCACTTCTGACTTACAGTAACCCTTACAGAGTTTTTGAAGTACATGAGATCTTCAGGTGGAAATCTACCATTACCAGTCCTAAGTGAGTTTCCATAGTCAAACAGCCACATCACCTAAATCCTAATCTACCACTCCGCCCTCTACACCACACTGGCTAACAATTGGGGCTAAATCCCATATTTTGTCTCAAGCAGAGTACACTCACTAAACCAGAGAGACTTTGATAAGTAAACTCTTCTATATTTTTGCATGTTTTATTAACTAATACAAACAAAATTCAAACAAAAATAGCACTTCTAAAAACATTGAAACGTCTCATTACAAAGTAAAGGGAAATCTTCATACACAGTGCACTCAGCCACTTATTATAATTTAAAAACAATATTTCTGATTTATGCCAATTAATCTGTAAACCTGGTATCCAAATTCTTTTATATATGATTTTACCCTCTCCATTGCTTTTATAGGATTTTCTATTGTTGAAAAGGTATCATCAGCAAATAAAGTAATTTTAACTCTGTCTTTAATACCAATGCCTAAAATCTCTATCTTCTTTAGCAGCATTCACTAATAATTGCTAAAGTGAGCAATATAGGGGAAGGGAGACATCCCTGTCTTCTTCCTAGAGATATCTGTTGTGTTATTCCATCATTTACTAATAATTCTGCAGCAACCTCTCTGAATATGATTAATTATTCCTTAAAAACATATATCAAAAACTAATACATTGTTTATAAATTCTAATGTTGGCCATTACACTGAGTTAAATGCCTTGAAAATATCTAATTAAATTATATCTCCCGTAACCTTTGTTTATGTACTCAATTGATGACATTTAGCACTCTTCTAGTCAGGTCAGCCATTTGCCTTCCAGGCATAAAACTAGTTTGATCTACTTTAGTAATAATGTTAAAATTATTCAACTTTTATTATAATATCACTGTCATTATATTTGCATGTTGATTTGTTAGAGAGTTAGATTTATAAGCTTTGGAATCAGCAGGGTCTTTGTTCTTTTTAAAAATTAAAATAATATTTTACCTCTCAATTATTTTGTTTAAAAAGGAACTTTAATTTAGGTACCAACATTTTCCTGAAGATTTTAGAACACTATGGTCCCACTCCATCAGATTTTCATGTCAACCCTTCTTCTAAGTTATTCATTATTTCCTCTATCTCTTCTTCACTGATAGGCTTCTACATTATATCTCTATCTATTCCTTGAAGTCTACCGCACATGAAGCCTACCACACACTTTTATTTCCATAATTCTTTCTAGCAGTAGTCATCTCGCTGGTAGTCTCCCATATTGACTATTGTAATGCTCTCTACGTGGGACTTCCCCTGTCCCTGCTGCAGAGACTTCAGTGAGTCCAGAATGCAGCAGTCAGGCTGATCATGAGTTTGAGAAAATTTGATCATATCTCCCCAGCCTTGGCAGGTCTGCACTGGCTACCTGTGTCTTTTCGCATCAGGTACAAGGTGTTAGTGTTAACTTTTAGCCCTGTATGGCTTGGGACCTTCTTACCTCATGGAATGTCTTCCCCTCAGGTCTGTAGCCCGCATCACTTGCTCCTCTTCGTTGGTGCAGCTTCAGGTGCTGTCCCTGAGATTGCCTAGGACAGTGGTGGCGAAACTATGGCACGTGTACCGGAGGTGGCACTCAGAGCCCTCTCTGTGGGCACCTGTGAAGTCACCCCAGCACAGAGTTTGCCACGCCCCTCTGCCCAGAAGCCCAATGGGAGCACTTTTCCCCTCCTCCAGCACAGAGTTCACCCTGCCCCTCTGCCCAGCAGCCCAATGGGAGCGCTTCCTCCCTCCCCCAGCACAGAGTTCACCCTGGCCCTCTGCCCAGCAGCCCAATGGGAGTGTTTCCTTCCTCTCCTGTTGCTGTGTTGGCACTTGGAGATAAATAAGTAGGTTTTGGGTTGTGGTTTGGGAACTCGGTCTCTAAAAGGTTTGCCATCGCTGGCCTAGGAGGACTGGGATGAGGAGAAGAGCCTTCTCGGTGGTGACACCAATGTTGTGGAATGCTATTCCACTTGAGCTGTGCCAGGCTTCTTCACTCCAGTCTTTTAAAAAGCAATTGAAGACTATGCTTTTTGAGGAGGCCTTTGTAAATATTTCACCTATCCCTGGCTTTTTGACTGGGGCCCAGCTTATACTTTCCCAGTTCAGCGGCTTATGACATGGGTCTGCTGTATTTTGGCCCAAGTGTATGGCATGTTTACTGTCGGTTTTATTGTAGTTTATTTTTATTATAATTTTAGGGTGTGTGTGTTTACTTTTAAAATGTCTGTTGTATGGGAGACTTTTATGTTGTTAGCCGCCTTGTGTAAGGATTCATTCTCCCTAGAGAGGTGGAGTATAAGTAATGCAGCAGCAGCAACAACAACAACAACACTTATGAAATAAAATTTTGTAAATATTTAATTTATCCCTTATTAGATTGTACACTATTTTAGTAAACCCTTATGTTATTCCTGCTGATTAATTCACTGGGTCTGTTCTAGAGAAGACTTTTGCATTTTGCCCATAAGGTGGCATGTACAGTAGGCCCCATATCAATGTGGGGTATGTAACAAGATCTTCTGTGAATGCTTAAAACTCCAGAAAGCAGTGAACACTTATTACATGTTCTGGAGTCATCCAGAGTTGGAACAAATGGTCTTCTGCTGAGCAGGCAAAGATCTTTCAAATATGCTCATTAAATGGATTCTCTGAAAACATTGTTCATTAGAACACTATTCCTTCTCAGAATATTTCTTTCTGCAGGTGTCTTGTTTATTATGTGCTTAGCAATTGTTTATTTAAAATGGCTGGGAAGTTTATGATAAAGTTTAAAATAGCCAGAAAGCCTTTGATAAGATTAATTCATTCTGTATAGTGCACAGAATGTGATTTACCAACATTAAATAATAAAATGCAATGAACTTTATTAAACTTGTGCTCTCTTTCAAATGAATGAGATTCTGATATTTTAGCTCAACTCTCAAGCATTTTGTACTCTACACACACCATTTTAATAAGTTTTACATTACATTAAAAAAATTAAAATTCACTGTACAATATTTATTTAAGAATGTTTTAGTATATTGTAGTTAAACTCACTAGCTTCTCTGTTCTCTGTTGCTGCTGTGATGATATGGTGATGTGGGGATGATACAATGACAGTAATGGAGAGCTGGATGATGACATGAATTGAGGTGGTAGTGTTAGGAATTGTGACATTATGCTTAGTTAGAACAGGGATTCTCAACCTGTCGCCCACGGTACCATTTCATGTGACCGCCCCCCACCCCCACAACATCCGGAAGTGCCATGTGGTGGAGGAAGGGCAAATGGCCATCTGGCCCCTGAAGCTGTCTGAGGGAGCATGACCCAGCCCCCAGCTTTAAAAGGTTGAGAACTCCTGAATTAGAAAGAGGATCATTTGCTTTGGTTGATTCCTGGTACCTCAAATGGTGAAACTGTAAAAGCAGCAGATAATGTCAACAGTTGGATAATGTTAGGACCAACCAGACAATGCTAACGGTTGGAGATCCTTGACAGTGGACATGATTTATTTTTCAACCTTCAGGAAAAACATTGTGATAGGAAGTTGTTTCTTTCTTTTCAGTTCATCAATTATTTGCGGGAGATTTTCTAATGTTTTGGTGATTGTACAAGTCTCTTTAATTCTGCATTCCATCACAGGATCATAATCTATGATACAGATTTCCCTTTAGATTCTGTGCAAGTAAAAACACTTTGTCAAATTTTCAGGATCTTCCTCCTCCTCCTCTGTGATGACTTGACAAGTTCTTCTAATTCCTCATGTATCAATACTGTACTGTAATCTTTGACGTTCTTCAACATGTTCTTCCACTTCCTCATCAATCATATCTCTGAATCCATCTTCACCAACTTGTCTTGCTAAACAAATAATTTTCTTTAAAACTCCCTCAACAGCCAGGAAGCCTTGAAAATCATTCACAGCTTCACTACATAAGTTCTTCCAACAGACATTGCCACTCATCCATTGCCACTCATAAATTTTATTGCATCAGCAACAGTGAATGATTTCCAGAATCCCATAATTTCTATGTTGGAGTCTGCACCAACTGCTGATAGAATCTGCTCAAATACAAGGTGGGTATATATGACCTTGACATACCAGATGTTCCCCTGGCCCAGATGTTCCCTCAGTGGCTGAAACATTGAGATTGTGTTTAGTGGCAAAAACACAACTTTAACAGTTGCTTTCTCTATCGCAAGAAATGTTAATAGCCAGGAGTATCATCTACTATTAATAAGGCTTTAGCAGCAATGTGGTGGCTTAGTGGTTAAGACACTGATCTTAAAGACTTGAAGGTCTGGGTTCAATACCTGAGAGCTGCACAATAGATCTTGGGGACATGAAAGGAGCCTCATTCGGGCATCCCTGGGTAGAGTTTTTCCAGCAAAAATCCTTTCAACCCAGAATAATTACTGACATTAAATCTATTTAGCCAATAAGGATTTAAATGGCAACCCTTCCTCTGCCAAGAACTTTTTTTTAACTTTGGGATGAAACATTGGTGAAACCATTCAGTAACAAGAACAGATGTCACCCACACTGTTGCTGGAAGATGGGTAGGTTTTTGTTTTTGTTCTTGAGGGCATGAAGATTTTTTTACTCAGTATACCATGACTGGTTTGATCATAAGCTCTGCAGCATATAGTACAAGAGTAAACCTGTCCTTCTCTGGTTTTCAACCCTAGTGCCTGCTTTGCACTTTTGTGAATATACATTCTGTTGGGCTTCTTTTTCCTAAACAAGTGTTTCATTATAGTTGAAGACATGTTTTGGATGGTAGCCCTCCTCTTCAATTAACTACTTAAATTCCACCAGAAGTGTGGCACCGTCTTCTACATTGGTAGACACAGCATATCCAGTAATTTATATATATTTTCAAATTATGCCTGTTCCAGAATCTGTGCGACCATCCCTTACATGCTGCAAATGGCTTGGTGTCCTTCTGTTATGTAGATCTTTACTTTAAGTCTTTATATAAACACCTTATGTTGTTACACTTCATCATCCATAGGCATACATTTCCCGGTCATATCTTTTACCCACAAATTCAAGACTTTCTCCACTCTAACCAGTACTGTACCTTATCACACATGGTACATATAACTTTTGAAGTTCAATGTGTCACAGCAAAGCTAGGCCTTTTTTTTTTTCATAATTCACCACCTCATGAATTTTTGCCACACATCCTCTGCAATTGGAATTGTGCATGTATACATTCAATCATGCTTCTAATTTAGTTTTGAAATACCATGTCTCTTGGAGAATCCTTTTAAATATTTTGTACATGGCACAACAAATAGAAAAACAAGGAAACGTTTCCCATTATCATTGCTTGACATGTCTATGCCAAGAAAAGCTGTTGTTCTCCCAAGTTGGCATTATGATAAGTCTAGTATATTGTTATGTAATGCTTATACAGCATTACAATGCAAAGATACATCCAGCTAAGAAGAAGAAAAATCCAAATATGTGCACATCTGTGTGCTGCTGTAGACTACGTATTTGCCTTCAGGAAAGGAACTGCCTCAAACTCAGGAGTTGTGAATGAACTCGCTGTTACTGTGCTGTTACTCGCTGTTAATGCTGCTACTATGATGCTGAGCAGGGGGATTTTTTTAAAAAAAATCTGATAAAACCACTAGAGTGTGATGTAGTTCTTGGCACAATCTGGCAAAAAAAGAAAAGAAAGCCTGTAGAGAGAATTCGTGGGTAGCCAGAGCCCTCAACGTGACTATCAGAAGGAAAAACAGTTTGCACAGTCCATTTCCCAGGGTAATTTAAATCACAGGAAGCAGAGCCAGGATAGAAATCTGTTTAATAAGCTGAAGCATGGAATGGCAGCATTTAGGACTGGCCAGAGTATTAGTTAACACGGCAGCTGCTCAAGGAGCTGTTTTAATCTGGAATGAAGAGACAGATTTTTTTTTCTTATTTACTTCATTATGTCTGTACAGTAAAACCTTGCATAAAGAGCGCCTTGCTTAGAGAGTAACTCGCTTAAAGAGCAGAATTTTCTCTGAATGGTCGCCTCGCTTAGCAACTAAAACCAACCAAAAACTCGCTTAACAACTAAATCAGGGTTCGCAATCCTCCCCCCCCTGCCAGAAGTCACAATTGGTCACTTACAATGGTGTTTCGCTTAAAGAGCAAACTCGCTTAAAGAGCAATCCTGTGGAACGCATTATGCTCTTTAAGCGAGGTACCACTTTACTTCCACTGCTAAAGAGGCACTTGCTGAATTTTCTGTCTCAGGTAACAAAGTGGCATGACTAGCTGTGGTCAGTAGGCATACTGGTTTTCCTCAACCAGCAAAGTGTCTTGGGTTTGCTCAGTATCTGTCAAATGAAGTATCCGAGTTTCAGGGTGGGATGAGAATCATGAACCTCCAGAAACCTTCAAAGATGCACTTGGTTTTGAAGTGATTAAATGTATCCTACCCATGAGCTGATTCTGAATGGACATTTTAAAATTACCCCAAGCTTTCTGAAAGTGCAGTGGAGGAAAAATCTTATATTTACTGGACAGCTTATAGATTCATGTAGAATCTCTTTACCTAAAAAAACAGTTAGAAGAAACTGTGGAAAAACTTAAAGCAACTGTCGTGTCATAGCACAATTTCCTTTGTTTGAAACACACCACTTACAGCAATCTCTTGGAGCATCATTTTAGATATTTTGTACATGGCACAATAAATAGTAAAACAAGGAAATATTTCCCATTATCACTGCTTGACATGTCTACGCCAAGAAAAGCTGTTGTTCTCCCAAGTTGTCATTATGATTAGTCTAGTATATTGTTATGCATGACCAGTTCATCTAGTGATGAGATAATTTATAGTATTTGGTTGGAAGGAGATCTCTATTTACAAAAGTACAAGTTGAATATATGTCGAGGTTAGGGTGGTAATTTACATATCATGATAAAAAGGCAACTGTTTTGCATAAAGTTAGATAGCATCGTTTATACATAGCAAATACATGCATAAAATCAGTATTCTATTTTAATTTTATTTACTTATTCATTTCTTGGCAGTTTAAACAGAACTGCAATGCATCTGACTTGAGTAGTAATAATTTCATGTCAAAGATTACTCTGAGTTGAAAGGATTTTTGCTGGAGAAACTCTGCTCAGGAGATGCCCAAATGAGGCTCCTTTCATGTCCCCAAGTGCAGCCCTCTTGTATTGAAACCTGACCTTCCAGTCTCTAGAGCAGCATCTTAACCACTAAGCCACCAGGGGAGCTGCATCTGACTTGAGTTATAGTGCATCTTATTTATTGGTTTGTGAGCAGAAGACATGTACATCTGCTGAGGCTGTTATCCAGGGCAACTTGAGGGTTACTAATATCTTTCCTTGTGGTGCTTTTAAATTAGAGTTCGACTGGACAGTTCTTCAAATGAAAGATATGCTCAAAAGAACCACCATTGTCAGGTATCTCCTCCAATGGAAGACCAACCTCTCTAAGGAAGGCAATGTGGCTGCTCCATTAGAAGTACAGTGTTAAACTTTCCAATTGATCATTCAAAATCTAGTTCTACATAAAACGTCTACAAACATAGAGTCAGTTCTTGTGCAACTGATACTTTCACTGATGGAAAACTGTCAATCTCCTCTGTATATATTTCAGTTTGAGTCAAAATGGGAGGGGACAAGCTAGAGGAAAGAGAGTATATTCAGATATATACTGTATTTAGACACTTTTGAGGCAAAGCATTGAGAGCTATCAGTCTATAATTTCTTTAACAAAAGAGATAATTTGACAATGGTATTCAACTAATCTTTTGTAGTCCTTCTCTAACAATCATTTGAAATCAGAGGATAAGAAACAATCATGGGAGATCATAATTTTGTTGGCTGCAGATGTCCCAGTATCCAAAATAGTATAGTACTGGCCATGCTGTCTTTGCCCATTGCTTTGATGAAAGGGACCTGGGAGGTCATCCAGGCCATTAAGATGATTCCAAGGCTACACAGACTAGCTGTTCTGGAGGGAGCAGTGGGGAATCAAACTCCCAAACCACGCTCTAACTCACTGAGCTATTCAGCCAGCCAGATCAACTACTGCCGTTACATAACAATATTAGTAATATCAGGTCCTGTCAGGAGAAAAAGTGGTGTCTTAGAAGAAATAAACATTCATGTTTTCAATACATGGGGTAAAAACAGAAATCCTAACTTTGTTTGTAAAGATTGTTTTTATGTCCTTTAAAAAGTATAGAGAAAACTGTATACATTTTAAAATTCTCAATGTGGTCATTCTGCTCACCTCTACGGACAAGTAGGCATGGACCATTAAATTAATGAAAGAGGCAGAATACTGTATATGGGTTATTTAGTTCACTGTTTGGAGCACTGCAGGAATAGCCTGGTGCATTCTTATGACATCTTTGCTAGAGCAAACCAGCCTGCTACTAGAATGTTCCTGCTCACACTTTTCTGGCAACTGTCAAGGGACCTCTACTTTTGTGGTGCGAGTAGGATTGTGGAAAGTATATCACAGGTTATGGGGAAATGTGTTACCCAACCACCTATAATATAGTGTTGTTACTAGTTTGTTTAAAAGGTTTTATAAGCTTAAAACAAAGGTATGGTTATATTTTAAATAAGCAAACAAATATGTTTTATACTGTAGTTCTCAACCTTTTCAAGCTGGGTGCCGGGGTCACGCTCCCTCAGACAGCTTTGGGGGCCAGACATCCATTTTGCCCTTCTTCCACCACATGGCACTTCCTGGTGTGGTGGACACATGAAATGGTGCCGTGGCCTGCATCCGGCCCACGGGTTGCAGGTTGAGAATCCCTGCTGTAGTGGTACTGTAGTTGCTTGGAAAACTTGCTCTAAAAGTGCAACTACATGGTCAAATACCACCGGATTTATTCTGTTTATCAAATGGGAAAATGTGAAGTATTTTTAATTGATCACACAATGCAAAGTCTGAATCAACTCTGTCCAATTCTTTTGGCTTCTACCCCATCTTTGGTACTGTGCTTATTGGGAGGGGGATTCTCCTTTTTATTTATTTATTTATTTGTTAGTTAGATTTCTTCACTGCCCAGTCGGCCGAGGCCGACTCAGGGTGGTTTACAATCATATATAAAAATGACATAGTTAAAACTAATTAAAACCACCCACCCCCTTAAAAAGGGTGCAGGGACTGAAGGTACTGAAGGGGGAGGTTTTCCACTAAACCAACCACCCCACGGAGGTCACCCTTCCACCTGCACCCCATACTTGCCCTGCCAGCCAGGTTTTGGGTTCTTTCCTGAAGGGCAGCAGTTCCATCTGGAGACGTAGCTCTGTTGGCAGGAGGTGCCAGAGGGCTGGTGCGGACACAGAGAAGGCCCTCATCCTTGTGCTAGAGAGGCGAGCCCCTCTGGCTGATGGTACAATCAGAGAGCCTCTTCGGTCTGTTCTCGTTGAACGGACAGACATCCTTAGGGCGATGCGGTCTCTTAGGTATCCTGGCCAACTACCATATAGGGCTTTAAAGGTCAAAACCATGTGGGAAATCCCTTTTGTTGTGAAGCACAAGCTCAGTGCTGTCTGAAAGTTAGTCCCACCTCTGCTAATCATTTTAAGGTTTGCTATGAATCTGCTTTCCTATTTAAAGCCTCAGACTATTTAGTACCTTTCTCAAAGTCTTTTCTGTAGAATAATAATATGGAAAGGTACTTCATAGTCTACCAGTGTGGAACATCCACAAATTTGAACAGTAAT
Organism: Bradypodion pumilum; assembly: GCA_035047305.1. NCBI lineage: Eukaryota > Metazoa > Chordata > Lepidosauria > Squamata > Chamaeleonidae > Bradypodion > Bradypodion pumilum. Next base: position 180,753,542 of record JAWDJD010000001.1, on the reverse strand, counting down.
TTTGCAAAATACAACATGAGTCACATGTCGAAATGACTCCGTACAGGATAACCACTTGCCATCATCCATCCATTACTATTTCCTTTTACTTTCAAATAATGCATGTAGGAATTACCTCACATCTGGTCATGAAAACCATGTTTCTTTGTATCACTGATTCTACAGGTGATGGTTGCAATTGTGTGTATGTTTGCAGACGGGGAAGGAATGTGAAAAAAAGTTATACAATTGAATTTTAGCAGATAGTTTTTAAAAGTACAGAGAACCCATTTTTTTGTGATCCAGATGGAAATACTGCAATAATTTTGTGCCCTCTAGTGGTACATAAAGTTACAAATTAAGGAATAAAAGAGATAGGGATAATATAATAATTTCATGTCAGAAATTATTCTGGATTGAAAGGATTTTTGCTGGAGAAACTCTGCTCAGGGGACGCCTGAATAAGGCTCCTTTCATGTCCCCAAGATCTTGTCCCACCAAAGTGGTCCCTATTTATCTACTTGCAATTTCTTGCTTTTGTTCTGCTAGGTTAGTAGGAGCTGGGACAGAGACAGGCGCTCAATCCATCATGCAGTACCCAGGTCTCGATCTGCTTACTTGCTGGATGTGTACATACTTGAAGTTTGCTTATAATATTAACTGCTTAGATAAGAAAAGAATGGGATACATTCTGCTCATTATTATTCAGGTAAAAAAACAAAATGATATCCATGCTAGTCCATTGGGAAAAATAAAATTTTACAATTTTACAAGCTAAGATGCTGACTGGAAGGTGGCAGGTCAGCAGTTCGATTCCCAAGTACTGCAGGATGGAATGAGTTCCGATCTTTGTCCCAGCTCCTCAAACCTAGCAGTTCGAAAGCAAGAAATTGCAAGTAGATAAATAGGGACCACTTTGGTGGGAAGGTAACAGTGTTCTGTGCGCTCTGGTCTAATCATGCCTGCCACATGACCCTGGAAATGACTGCAGAAGCAGACAGCACTGGCTCTTCGGCTTAGAAACAGAGATGAGCACTGCACCCTAGAGTCAGATACGACTGGCTTTCGAGCAAGGGAAACCTTTACCTTAAGGCAAAGGTCACCTTTGCTTGAAAGTCGTATCTGACTCTAAGGGGCTATGTTGGCTCAGTGGTTAAAAAACTCAGTTTGTTATCTGGAAGGCTGGCAAGTTGGCAGTTCGAGACCTGGGTACTGAATGACGGATTGAGTGCCCATTTTTGTCCCTGCTCCTGCCAACATAGCCGATCAAAAGCAAGAAATTGCAAGTAGATAAATAGGGACCACTTTGGTGGGAAGGTAACAGCGTTATGTACACTCTGGTGTCTAGTCATGCATGCAACATGACCACAGAAACATCTGCAGATGCAGACAGCGCTGCCTCTTTAGCTGTAAATGGAGATGAACACTACTCTAGAGTCAGATAATAATAATTTCATGTCAGAAATTATTCTGGGTTGAAAGGTTTTTTGCTGGAGAAATTCTGCTCAGGGGATGCCTGAATGAGGCTCCTTTCATGTCCCCTTTCATCCTGGTAATCCCTGAGACCTCGTTCTCTATTTCCCCCCAGAATCCTCTTACAACTTTACAACTCCACCACATATGCTCGTATGTTCCTAATGTGTTTTTGCATCTCCAACACATTTGACTTTTGTTTTTATCCATCTGATGGAGATGCACAGGATGACAACAATTTCTGAGACATTTGAAAGAGATGTTGATTTATCCAAAAGAAGGGAAGAGTTTTTTTTCTCAAATCTTAACCTATAAAACCAAGGGTTAAACGTTGGAACTTGCTATAGGTTGCTATGCCTCGCCCTACTTGCCTGCACTCACCCTTTGTGCACACGGCCGATCTGGGCCCGCAGGTCAACAAAAGATTGAGAAAACCAGCAGTGGGGCAACAGCCCCACAAACGCGAAAAAGGGAAACAACTTCATTTCCCAACATTCCTTGCGCCATGGCATGCCAGAGCCAATCAGGCTGAGAGGCTCTCGCACGGCGTGGTGCAAGGAATGTTTGGAAACGCGCCGCAGCCAATCAAAAGAAAACCGTTTTAAAAAAACGCAGCACAAATACAAAGCACAAACCCATAACTACAAGCCCCAGTGTCCTGCGCGCCAAAAAAAACACTGGGAGAGCAAGTCTGTCAAGCTACGGGAACCAAAGCCCCCCTCCCCAACGGTGCCTGAAGCTCCTGATCAGAGTTTCCCCTTTAATATGATTGGGTGTGTGTGTGTGTGTTGTGCTCCCCCTCTCTACTGGCTCCCCTGGGGTTGGGAGGGTTGGGGGGGACAAAAGGAGTCTGTCTCCCCAACCTTCCTGACCCCAGGGGACCTGGCAGAGAGGGGATTCCCCTCCACACACACAAACACGTCCCATATTAAAGAGAAGAAACCAAGCGGTTACTTCTCTTTAAAAATGGAGTTTTGGGGGGGAATCCCCCTCTCCGATGGCTCTCCTGGGACTGGAAGGGTTGGGGAGACAGACCCCTTTTGTCCACCCAACCCTCCCAAACCCAAGGAAGCCAGCGGAGAGGGGGATCACAACACCCCCCCCCCGATATTAAAGGGAAACCACAATTGAGATTTCCCTTTTAATATCAGAAGGTGGCCTGGATTCTATTCCCTCTCCTGGGTCCCATGAGTCTAGAAGGTTTAGGGGGACAAAAGGGGTCTGTCCCCCCAAGCCTTCCAGAGCCAGGGGAGATGGCAGAGAGGGGATCCCCCCGTAGGACACCAAAAAACACAAAAACAAACAATCAAAAACATCCAAAAATACACAAAAACAAACAAAAATAACACCAAAAAACAATACAAAGTAAACAAAAACAAAAATTTCCAAACACGCCCAGCCAAACACCACAAAATCCAACCACCACCACCACCACAAATAAAGAAAAACATTCAACTCACCACCACACGACCTCACTCCACAATGACTGGAAAAGAAATGAATAAAGAAAGAGACTACTTACTGGAAGAAGCTCCACCCAGAGGCCACAAGAGAAAAAACAGTCAAAATACAAGATAACCCCTACCAGCACCACTTGCTGCCCACAATAGTAAAAAAAAAATTCAAAAAGACACAACAGCCCCACACAAAAGGCCCCAATAGTAAAAACAAGTAAAAACAAATAACACAAAATCACAATTTTACACAAATCAAAAACATATGTCAATAAAATAAAATAAAAACTATTCAAAAATCCTGTGCTGAATTTTTACTCAAATAAAAAACAAAAACATCAATACACAGATTAAAAACATTTATTGTGAAAAACATGTACCTTCACGTTTTTAAAATTATTACCTACGGTACAACTATTAAAAAAAATACATACTAAAAATTATTGGGTTAAATAATTTTTTTGAAAAAAGTATGCCATCCTTTGTTCTTTTTTTTTCATCCACAAAACCAAAACACCAAACAAAACTCATCACAGTTTATAACAGGCCGCCCAAAAAAATTTGTATAAATAAAAATTTAAAAAATTTCAATTATAGATTAACCTCTTCTTTACAAACATTAACAAGAACAACAACAACAAAAACTTTCCAACACCATTTAAAACAGCCTGGCAACGCCGGGCAACCTCTGCTAGTATAAGATATTATTTTGTACATAGGTGGTTCCCTTCAGTGGCATATTTGTTTGCCACCCAAATTATGGTTCCCGCAAAATAACTGATGGAAAACGTTTTGGTGAATATTACATAGAAAGGGTTTCAAATATTATTTTTTCTTTCTCATGACTCCTAAGAATGTCACACAATCTATTCACCTTATCATATCATGATTTTGTTTTTAAAAATAGGTGTATACAGATGAAAAGCTGGCTACATAGCTCAGTGGTTTAGGTATCTGGATGAAGAGCCAGAGGTTAGGAATTTGATTCCCCACTATGCCTCCTGGGAGAATATCCCACCTGAGTAGCCATGGGCAAGCTGCACAGTTTCATAGCACCCCCAGAAGAATGGAACAGAAAATTCCTTCTGAGTATACTCTATCTAGAAAACCCTAGAAAAGGTCACTGTAACTTAAAATTGATTTGATGGCACACAATTATTCTCCAAATGATTTTTTTTGTCAATGTGCTTCAGCTGTTTTCTATGCAAGACTGAACATGGTTCATAGAAAATTATGATGAGTGTTATAGTACTTTACCTCCCTTATTGCCTCCGCTGATAATCACCCAGCCACCCTGTTTCGGGTGACCAGGTCCCTCCTGGGTAGGGCGGGGCCTGTGCCTGGTTGGCAGGGATCGGCTGAGGACTTTGCTGACCATCTGGTGGAGAAAATCGATCGGATTCGCTCGGGGTTCAAACTAGGCGTGGATGGGGAGGGTCCGGGGGGAGCCAGTCCGCAGTCTTGCAGTGTTACCTGGGTTCGGTTTGATCCAGTTGCCCCGGATGAAGTGGACAGGCTCCTTGCGGCGGTCCGTGCCACTAATTGTCCATTGGATCCCTGTCCCGCCTGGCTGGTAAAAGCCTCTAAGATGGTGACAGGTGGCTGGGTCGGGGCTATAATTAATGCGTATTTTCGAGAGGGGATGTTTCCTGCACTGCTGAAACATGCTCTTGTGTGCCCCCTCCTGAAGAAGCCTTCCCTCGATCCAGCAATCCTAACCAACTACAGACCTGTCTCCAACCTTCCTTTTTTGGGGAAGGTTCTGGAGAAGGCAGTGGCACGTCAGCTGCAGGGGGTACTGGATGAAGCGGAATATCTGGACCCATTCCAGTCAGGATTCAGACCTGGATATGGTACTGAGACTGCATTGGTCGCGCTGATGGATGATCTCTAGCGAGAGCGGGATGGCGGTCATCCGTCCGTCCTTGCTCTTCTAGACCTCTCAGCGGCCTTCGATACCATTGACCATGGTATCCTTCTGGAACGGCTCCGAGGATTGGGGATCCAGGGCACGGTGTGGTCCTGGTTTTCCTCATTTCTGAGGTGCCGGACCCAGTCGGTGTGGATGGAGAGTGAGAGGTCGAGTCCTAGGCCCCTAAAATATGGGGTGCCTCAGGGCTCGGTACTCTCTCCTCTCCTATTTAACATCTACATGAAGCCGCTGGATGAGATCATCCGTTCCCACGGGGTGCGGTACCACCAGTACGCGGATGACACACAGTTGTACATCTCGGCCCCTGGGGACCCCAGTGATGCAGTCAAAGTCCTTTCCAGTTGTCTGGAGGCTGTTGAGGTCTGGATGGGAGCAAATGGGCTACAGCTGAATCCTAGCAAGACTGAGTGGCTATGGATAGGGGGTCCTGCGTTATCCCGAGAGCTACCATCTTTGGTTTTGAATGGGGCTGTTTTGCCCCAGACCAACCTGGTGCGCAACTTGGGGGTCCTCCTGGATTTGTGGCTGCTGCTAGAAGAACAGGTGGCGGCTGTGGCCAGGAGGGCCTTCTCCCAACTTCGGGTGATTCGCCAGTTGCGGCCGCTCCTGGACCGGGACTCTTTGCTCATGGTCACTCATGCTCTGGTGACCTCCAGACTAGACTACTGTAATGCGCTCTACATGGGGCTGCCCTTGATGACCATTCAGAGGCTGCAGCTGGTCCTGAATGCTGCGGCCCGGGTGGTGATGGGGTGTGGACGTTATGCCCATGCCTCACCACTGCTTCGGGGGCTGCACTGGTTACCAGTTTGTCTCCAGGTGCAATTCAAGGTGCTGGTTTTGACCTTTAAAGCCCTACATGGTAGTGGGCCAAGGTATCTTAGAGACCGCATCGCCCTAAGGACGTCTGTCCGTCCAACCAGAGCGGACCGGAGGGGCTCTCTAATTGTGCCATCAGCCAGGGGGGCTTGCCTCTCTGGTACAAGGAGGAGGGCCTTCTCCGTGTCTGCACCAGCCCTTTGGAACCTCCTGCCTGTGGAACTGCGTCTCCAGATGGAGTTGTTGCCCTTTAGGAAGGAACTAAAGACCTGGCTGGCGGGCCAAGTTTGGGGTGCGGGTGGGGATGGGGGTACTGTTGGGTGGTTGGTATAGAGAAGTGTGCCTTCCCCCAAGGTCCCTTCGGTACTGTTGGGTGGTTGGTATAGAGAAGTGTGCCTTCCCCCAAGGTCCCTTCGGTTCTTGCGCACCTTTTAGGGGTGGTTTTTTTAAACTGTTAACTTTGTTTTATTATGTGTCTTTTATGTATTTACTGTCCGCTATGTAAACCGCCCTGAGTTGGGTTGTACCTGAGTGGGCAGTATATAAGCGTGAAAAATAAATAAATAAATAAATAAATAAATAAATAAATAAATAAATAAATAAATAGTACAAATCTAGGAACAACAGGGCAGACAGAATTATAAGAATGTCATTTGAAAAGGAAGGTAGAAAAATGCCATACTTTTTATTTGGATATTTTCACTGTCTTTCCGAGAGGGAGCAGATCTGTGGATGTTCAGACATAGTTGGACATCCTTGGTCACTAATCATGCAACCTGGAGTTGATGCAAGTAGCTGTTGCTCAGCAACATTGAGAATGACTACATTTACTCTTAGTTACTTTAGTTACTCAGTTACTTATAACTCAGTAGTTACTCGGTTACTTATAACATTAGCATTGCCATTAAAGAATAGTGGGAAATGTTGGTTGTAAATAAGGGGTGTAGTATGCTGAGAGAATACATCTGTTCTGGGCCAGCTAGGTTTAGGGATGCCATATGTCCTGTTTTTCTGTGATTTTCACAGATTCATGCTGCCCCTTACGGTTTAAGGAAAAACATGTAAAAATCCCGGTTCAAGGGAAAATACAGAAATGTAAAAAGCTACGGAGGATTCCTTCAGACTGCAAAGGGTTAAATGCATAGAGTCAGCATTCCTAGAGAGGAAGGGAACACTATGGATAGGAAGTGAGAAAGACAACTCTTCACTTCCCTTACTCTCTAGGAATGCTGACTCTATGCTTTTTATCCTTTGCAGTCTGAAGGAATTCTCTGTAGCTTTTTACATATTTTTCCGTTCAAGACACTTTAGAACTTTCTTCCAAGGGATCCTCATGTGGGTTTTGAAAGTGAGTCTAACTCAATGGGGTGTGTGTGTGTGAAGGGTAGGGGTGACCTCAGGGAGAGGAAGAGTCTTAGAGTTTGCAGTGTCTAGTCATACCTGCCACATGACCACGGAAACGTTTGCAGAAGCAGACAATGAATGCTCTTCAGTTTTGAAACAGAGATGAGCATTGAACCCTAGAGTCAGATACGACTGGCTTTTGAGCAAGGGAGTCCTGGTTTGGGGGGATAGAATTATGGCAACCCTAGCTGGGTAACATATGAGACTATGGGCACAATCCTAACTAGCTAGTTTGACTTTAGGATGGCTGAGCAGACTTAGGCTGGCTGAGGCTATTTTGTGTGCAAACCCTTCAGGAGGAGAGAGACTTCAGCTGGTCTAAGGGAGAGGGGATAAAAACTACAAACAAAGCACAATCACCATGGAAAGTGAGCTAACAGCTACAAATCGGTAGTTACCAGTCAGGACAAGAAGTTAGGCTGGTCTAAGAGCACTTGTGCTGGCACAAGAAGCTTATTCCCTATCCCAATCCACCACCGTCATTCTTAATTTGGAGTTAGGATTGTGCCCTATATTTGATTTTTTTAATTTAAAAAATGCTTGTAAAAGCATGGTGGAGACAGACTAAGGTTAAATCTTATAAAAGTAAATGCTTTTAAAAACCATCTTTTGTTCCCTATCTACTCACCTTCATTCTCCCCTATGGATCTTCTCATAATTTGTTCTATTTATGTTTCTCTCTTGAACTTCGTAATATCTTTTATGTCAGCTTGTCATTGGAAAGTTGTTCAGTTAAGAGTTAATAATTTGTAAATGTTCTCATTTTTCAAAAATAAGTGACTGTTGATTCCAAAAATATGTCTTTTTCAGGTCTCAGGTTTTGCATTCAAAAAGGTATTCAAATCCACAAGTAAGGTTTGAAAAGGTCGGTCTGTTTTAAATCTCTACACAATGGAAAATTGAATGCAAACCACTGAAGCATTCAAGCCTTCTTCCTTTCTAGTTTTCAAATTATGCAAATTATATGCAAAAATAAAAATGGCAGCACATTTCACATTTTAAACAAATATTCAAAATAATATTTTTGAGATTAAGTGCTGTTAGTAATTGCTTATAGATTACCATATCAAAATATTTTCACATATTCAGGGCTGTACAGTTTTATCTATGCATACATGATGTTTGAAGGATACTTTTCCTTCTAGTAAACATGAGTCTGTGCATGCTGGAACTGAACAGGATCTGTTGAAGGTATTCTTTTTTTCATTTATAAGGGAGTTGTGCTACATCTATACCTATAAATCCAAGGGTTAACCATTGGAACTTGCTATACGTTTCAGCACCCGTCAATCCTATCCCGTACTGAGCCTCCTGCACTCGCCCAAACCCGGTCCGGAGGTTACTGCAGGGTTGAGAAAGGCGCCAGTGGGGCAAGAGCCCCACGAATGTAAAAAAAGGAAAAGAACTTCACTTCCCAACATTCTCTGCGCCATGCAGCACCACAGCCAATCAGGCTGAAGGCGCAAGCAAAAAGAACGTTGGGAAATGTGGCATGGCCAATTAAAATCGAGCCGCAGGAAAAAAACCGCCACACGAACGCAAACCAAAAACGCAGAACTACAAGTCCCAGCGTCCTACGCGCTGTGAGCACGCAGAATGCTGAGCAAGCCAGCGCGTGAAAAATAAAATTGAAAAACACAATGGGAGTGCAAGTTCGCAACAGGCAGATGCAGTGCCTCACAGCCTCACAAAACAAAAAGCCACAAAAATCCACCGCGAGACACCCGCCGGCCTTCTTTCCTGGAGCAACGGGGAGAAGAGGGACTCCCTCTCCTCCACGCTACTCAGTCGAAGACATGGCGAGGCCACCTCTGGAAAGTTGAGCCGGGGTGGAAAAAAAACACCAACAGCAGCAGGCAGCAGTTCGTCAGGGAAAGCACCCTCCTGGAGAATGATTGGCTGCTGCCTTTGTACTTCCGACGGAGGTAATACAAAAGTAGCAGCCAGCAATCCGCAAGGAAGAGCACCACCCCTTACGGATCGCTGCCTGCTAATCTCCGGTTAGGTAAGCCAGGAGAGAAAGAAGACAGAGAGGAGAGAACCAGCGTCAGGCAGATAGCTCTTCTCTTACTCCTTCTCCCCCGACCTACCTAATGAACCTTCCCGGGGGAAGAATGGGCTGACTGCCGGCTCCTCCTTTCCCCCATTGCTGCATTGAAACCTAAATTCAAAGCAGCAATGGGGAAAAGAGGAACCAACAGGCACCCCGTTCTTCATGCAAAAATACACACCAACAACAAACACCAAAATTAATAAAAATTAATAAAACAAAACAAATAATTAATTAAAAAACAATAATAAACAAAAAATTAAACCACAAAATCCACAAACAAAACCATCCACAATACCACAAAAGCACAGACAAGACACCTAACTACAACACGAAAATACCTAACTCTAACAACACAACTACCACAAATTACACAAATAAACAACAATGAAATCACAAAAATTAAACGAACCAGAAATAAACAAACCAATTAAACAAATCTAAAACCCAACCAAACAACAAAAGATCAAACAGAAACACCTCCCAGCCCACCACCACAAAAACAAAACAAAAAAAAACAGAAGAAAGAAAACCAGAGAACTCACCAGCACGTCCTTCCTCCACGAGATCGGAACAGAAATGAAGAAACAAAGACTACTTACCAGAAGATGCCCCACCTGGAGGCCAGGAGAGAAAAAACACGTGAAACGAAAACAAAACGACTAACAGCCCCACCTGCAGGGTGGAATATTAAAAACAACTCAAAAACAATAAAGCCCCACCTAGAGGCCACAAGAGTAAAAACAAGTCAAAAACATAACAATAAATCAAAAGTTTACACAAATAACAAACATATGTTAAATAAATAAAATAAAAAGATTTATAGCATCCTCTGTTGAGTTTTAACTGAAATAAAAACCCAAAACATCTAAACACAGTTTAAAAACATTGAATGTAAAAAACATGTACTTTCACATTTTAAAAAAATATTACCTACGGTACAACTATTAACAAAAGAAATTTCACATACTAAAACGTTATTTGGTTAAATAAAACAATTTGAAACAATTATATCATCCTTTGTTCTTTTTTTTAATCCACAAAAAAAACCCAAAAAAGCTGATCACAGTTTATAACAGCCTGGCAACGCCGGGCAACCTATGCTAGTGTTTTATATTTCTTTTCAGATTTCTGAAATCTGAGTTTAGGTCTTCATAGTTTAGAAGAGGAAAATGGCATTCCTTCTCAAGGACATAACCCAGCTGCTCATATTAGAGCCACTAGTGCTCCAATTTACTTCTGTTGCTTAATTCATTAATTAAAACTTATTTTTTTCATAAATTATTTGTTTATAATACTTTATAATGCCTGATTTAGTGACTAGAACTACTCGGGGCTGTGAAATACTAGTAGCATTCCCAATTATCACCCAACCTACATACCATTTACATAGGGACACCAAGCAAGAGAAATCTCAGAAGCTGTCTCCCACCCACCCACCCAGTAGTTAGCTATTCCTCACCCAAACACAAAGCAATTGTCATGGTTGTTTTTGACAAGTGTGAATGGTAGTGAGCATAAGAGCATATCTAGTAGAACATCTTGACTTGGGCTATTGGCATTGTCAACATTCAGGCTGATCTTTGCTATGTATAGCTTCAGTGCTGGGCATCAGCCGGTCCACCCCGATCCGACCAGACCGGTAGCAGACCTGGCTGACCCCGCCCCCTCCCCACCCCGCCCACCTCTTCCCAGGAGAGCGGGCGACCCAACGCCATTGGCTCTTCCAATCCTTCTCCTCCAGAGCGGCTGCTGCTGCCTCCTTAATAGGCTGCGGGTGCCGCTGGGGGTGGGGAGGTGGCAGCGTGTGCGCGCCTTGCCCTGGGGGAAGGGGAGGGGGAGCTGACATCACATGCCACCCAGAGGAGCTTGCCTGCCCGCCCCGCGCGCCCGTGCTGCCACTCCCCTTGCCTCCTTCTAGCAGCAGCAGCACAACTTTTGCGATGCCTGGAGCTAGTCCTGCAGGAAGAGAACTTCCATCCTGCAGGATGTCTGTTTGGGCATTGCGAGAGGTGTCCAGGCAGCATGGCGCATGCAGGGCAACTCTCGCAATGCCCAGAGTCAGACAGACATCCTGCAGGAAGAGAACTTCCTGCAGGACTAGCTCCAGGCATCGCGAAATTTGTGCTGCTGCTGCTGGAAGAAGGCAAGGAGCAGTGATGGGGACGCGCGGGGCGTGCGTCCGAGCTGCTCTGGGTGGCATGACGTCAGCTCCCCCTCACTTTCCCCCAGGCGCGCACACTCTGCCACCTCCACCCAAGCGGCACACACACCTATTAAGGAGGCAGCCGCCACTGCTCTGGAGAAGATTGGAGAAAGAGCCATCTCCGCTCTCCTGGGAGGAGGTGGGCGGGATCGGGAAGCAGCAGCACGGCTGGACTCACTGGTCCTGGAGGACTAAAGGAGGAAGGAAAGCTAAAGCTGTCACGTGAGCACTCCTTCCTCCCCCCGTGTGTCTTTTTGTTTTGTTTACTCCCCCCCCCCGTGTGTGTGTGTGTGTGTGTGTGTGTGTGTGTGTGTGTGTGTGTGTGTGTGTGTGTGTGTGTGTGTGTGTGTGTGTGTGTGTGTAGGGGAGCAGAGGCTAAAGGGATTTCCCAGGGTGGTGGTGGCAGTGAGTCTTTAAGATGCCACAACATTTTTGTGTTTTTGTTTTGTTTACCTCCTGATCTGCTTGCACAGAATAAAACTTTAGAATTTGTGCCATTTTATTCTGTGCAAGCATATCAGAGAGTAAACAAAAAAAATGTTGTGGCACCTTAAACACTCACTGCTGCTTTGAGGTAGACTGCAGCTGGCCCAGGGCACTCCAAGATAAAACAGAGATGACTACTGAACCCTAGAGTTGGATATGACTGGCTTTCAAGTAAGGGATACCTTTACCTTGCTCGAAAGCCAGTCGTATCCAATGCTAGGGTTCAGATTGTTCATCTCTGTTTCAAAGCTGAAGAGCCAGCGCTGTCTGCTTTTGCAGATGTTTCCATGGTCATGTGGCAGGCATGGCTAGACACCGGAGTGCACGGAATGCTGTTTACCTTCCCACCGAAGTGGTCCCTATTTATCCACTTGCAATTTCTTGCTTTCAAACTGCTAGGTTGGCAGGAACTGGGACAGAGACGGGAGCTCACTCCAACATCCAGCACTTGGGTCTCCAACTGCTGACCTGCCACCTTCCAGTCAGAGCCTTAGCCACTTGAGCTCAGTGGTTAAGAGGCTTGCCTTGTTAGCTGGAAGGCCGACATGACCGTTTGAGCTCCCATCTCTGTCCCAGCTCCTGGCAACCGCAAGTTGATAAATAGGAACCACTTCGGTGGGAAAGGTAACAACATCCTGGTGTCTAGTCATGCCTGCCACATGTCCACAGAAATATCTACAAACAGACAGTGCTGACTCTTTGGCTATAAATAGATGAACACTGAACCCTAGAGTCAGATACGACTGGCAGCTTTGGCTCTAACAGTAGGTAAAGGTTGCCCTTGCTCAAAAGCCAGTCGTATCTGACTCTAGGGTGCAGTGCTCATCTCCATTTACAGCCAAAGAGCCAGTGCTGTCTGTGTTTGCAGATGTTTTCATGGGCTATGTAGCAGGCATGACTAAATTGGCTACCCAGTCACATGCCCACTGATTAGGCCACACCCACCAGTTAGGCCACATCCACCAAATAGGCCATGCCCACCAGTTAGGCCACGCCCACGGTGTGGTACTAAAAAAATTCGGTGCCAATCATTGTATAGCTTGACATCTTTTTCCCTGCCGGTAATGTGTGCAGCAATCCATTTCTTAACATTTTTAATAATGGGTGCAGAAGCATAATGCCCCACTTTCATAAACCAAAGGTTTTGTTTTTGTAGAATTGAATATACAGTATTCTACTAAAGAATTGATGGCTGGTCTCTGCAGCCTTGCTTGGCCAAACTATTAAGATATCATATCATTTTAGACTGTGGTACTGCCAACCTCCAAATATAGTGAAGCAAGGAGAGAATAGAAGTGTTGCAAGAATGCAAATCAAAGGATACATGCAAAAGGGGAATGAAAATACAGATAAACAGCAAAGCAAGAGGTTCTGTTTTGTTGAAATCTACTTGATTTGTGGTTTTATGGCTGTTTGGTTTTTTTTATATTTTTCATTGTGTACATTTCTCAGAGAATGTAGGTTTTGTTATTGCCTGCCAATAAGTTACTTACAAATTACTGTGACCTTACAAATTATGCATTGTTAATTTCCAAAAGGCCCTATCATCAAAAATCATATGCAAGGCTTACAAACTCAAGACTGTGGCTTCCTTTCTTAATTCAATAAACTCATATACACTGAATATCAGGAAAAAATTGTTAACTATTAGAGCCATACAACAATGGAACTAATTATCTTGGGAGGTGGTGAGTGTTCCAACACTAGAGACATTCAAAAGAAAATTGGACAACCATCTGTCAGATCTGCTTTGATTTGGATTCTGGCATTGAGCAGGTGATTGGATTCAATGGCCTCATAGGCCTCTTCCAACTCAATGATTCGCGCACGGACGTCCCTCCCCGCCCCCTGCCATCGGGCGGGGAGTTTAAGAGGGCTCCCCGTGGCTCTGAAGAGCCGAAGACGCCGCCGCTGTGCACGGACGTCCCTCCCCGCCCCCTGCCATCGGGCGGGGAGTTTAAGAGGGCTCCCCGTGGCTCTGAAGAGCCAAAGACGACGCCGCCGCGCACGGACGTCCCTCCCCGCCCCCTGCCATCGAGCGGGAAGTTTAAGAGGGCTCCCCGTGGCTCTGAAAAGCCGAAGATGCCGCCGCCGCGCACGGACGTCCCTCCCCGCCCCCTGCCATCGGGCGGGGAGTTTAAGAGGGCTCCCTGTGGTTCTGAAGAGCCGAAGATGCCGCCGCCGCGCACGGACGTCCCTCCCCGCCCCCTGCCATCGGGCGGGGAGTTTAAGAGGGCTCCCCGTGGCTCTGAAGAGCCGAAGACGCCTCCGCTGTCCACGGACGTCCCTCCCTGCCCCCTGCCATCGGGCGGGGAGTTTAAAGGGGCTCCCTGTGGCTCTAGGGAGCCGAAGACGCTGCCGCCGCGCACGGACGCCCCCCCGCCCCCTGCCTCCGCCCTTCCCACCTGGGGGGAAGAAGGAGATGTCGACGCCGGGACTTGCCAGCGCTCCCTGCTCGTTCCGGGAGCCCATGCATGTTGCTGGAACCAGGGGGGGGGATTGTGGATGGGGTGGGAAGAGAGAGAGTTGGTCCTGCCAGCCAGGAAGGAGGGGCAGCATTTCATCTAGGGAGGTTCCAGGGATTCATATAGGTGTTGTGACGGGCATGGGGCGGTATGGCGGGTACCGTGGGGCGGGCCGCACTCGGGGAATGCGGGCCCGATGTTTAAGTGCGGTCCCTCATTCCAGCCCTGCAGGTACATCTCTGGGCCCTGAGCAGCAGATCCACAGTGACCCCACCCTTAGGCTGCTGCTGGTGAATGCCAGATCGGTATGTAATAAGGCCCCCCTGATTCAAGATGCTATCCAGGAGGGGCTGGCCGACCTGGTATGCATCACCGAAACCTGGCTGACACCTGAAGATGGAGTACCTCTTTCGGATATGTGTCCAGCTGGGTTCGGTATCTGGCACCAGCCTAGAGGTGAGGGGAAGGGCGGTGGTGTCGCCATTGTGGCCAGGGAGTCCTTGGGAATTGCTAGGGCCACTGCTCCACAAGTGTCTGGTTGTGAGGCCCTGCTTCTACGGTTGGGCCCCAAGGGTCAGTTGGGGATCTTACTCCTGTACCTGCTCCCTTGCAGGGTAAGGGATGCCCTGCCTGAGCTCCTCAAAGCCGCCTCGATGCTGGCGTTGGAGTTCCCGAGGCTCATGGTTTTGGGGGACTTCAACTTGCCATCGTTGGGGATGGCTTCTGAGGTGGCAAGGGAGTTCATGGCTTCCATGGCAGCCATGGGCCTGACTCAGGTAGTGCGGGGTCCGACCAGGGGCAGTGGTCACATGCCAGACTTAGTTTTCTTGTCGGAGCAGTGGCAGAGTGACCTGAGATTACAGGACTTAGCCATCTCACCTGTGCCATGGTCAGATCACTATCTGGTGACTCTTGACTTCCTGGGGGCGACGCTTCATCGTAGGGAGGCAGGGCCTATTAAAATGGCCCGCCCTCGGCGACTAATGGATCCAGATGGATTCCAGAGGGAACTAGGGGATGTTCCTCTGGATCGGCTCCACGATTCACCCGAGGCACTTGTCGACCTGTGGAACAGGACGGCAACAGCAGCCTTGGATGAAATCGCGCCACTGCGGCCTCTCCACGCCCGTGGGGTTAGGTCATCCCCGTGGTTCACAGATGAACTGCGGGATCTCAAACGGGCAAAGAGATGCCTAGAGCGCCGCTGGGTGAAAACCCGGGATGACTCCGATTGGACACTGGCTAGAGCTGCTATTAGGGCCTACCTAGTGGCGATGGGGGTGGTGAGGTGTCAATACTTCACCACCCTTATTGCCTCCGCTGATAATCGCCCAGCCGCTCTGTTCCGGGTAACCAGGTCCCTCCTCGGTAGGGGGAGATCGGTGCCCGGTTGGCAGGGTTCGGCTGAGGACTTTGCTGACCATCTGGTGGAGAAAATCGATCGGATTCGTTCAGGACTGAGTCCCGGCGTGGATGGGGAGGGTCGGGGGGGGTGCCGGAGCACAGTCTTGCTGTACGATCTGGGATCAGTTTGATCCTGTTGTCCCTGATGAAGTGGACAGGCTCCTTGCAGCTGTATGTGCCACTACATGTCCTTTGGACCCCTGTCCCACCTGGTTGGTGAAAGCCTCCAGGGTGGGGACAGGTGGCTGGGTTGGGGCAATAATAAATGCATCCTTACGGGAGGGGATATTTCCAGCACCATTAAAACATGCTTTGGTGCGCCCCCTCCTGAAGAAAATATCCCTTGACCCAGCTGTCCTTAACAATTACAGGCCGGTTTCCAACCTGCCCTTTTTGGGTAAGGTTTTGGAGAAGGCGGTGGCGTGCCAGCTGCAGAGTGTCCTGGAGGAAGCGGATTATCTAGACCCCTTTCAATCAGGATTCAGGCCCGGGTATGGTACGGAGACGGCATTGGTCGCACTAATGGATGATCTCTGGCGGGAGCGGGACGGGGGTTAATCATCCATCCATCCTTGCTCTTCTTGACCTCTCAGCAGCTTTCAATACCGTCGACCACGGTATCCTTCTGGAACGGCTCAAAGGATTGGGGATCCAGGGCACTGTGTTGTCCTGGTTTTCCTCTTTTCTGGACGGCCGTACCCAGTCGGTGTGGTTAGAGAGTGAGAGGTCCAGCCCTAGGTCCCTCAAGTATGGAGTTCCTCAGGGCTCGGTGCTTTCTCCCCTCTTATTTAACATCTACATGAAGCCACTGGGTGAGATCATTCGTTCCCACGGGGTGCGGTACCATCAGTACGCGGATGACACCCAGTTGTATATCTCGGCCCGTGGGGACCCCAGTGATGCTGTTGAAATCCTATCCGGATGCCTGGAGGCCATTGGGGTCTGGATGGGGGCCAATGGGCTTCGGCTGAATCCCAGCAAGACAGAGTGGCTGTGGATAAGGGGCCCCGTGTTATCCGGGGAGTTACCACCTTTGGTACTGGATGGGGCGGTTTTGCCCCAGACAGACCCAGTGTGCAACTTGGGGGTCCTTCTGGATTCACGGCTGCTGCTGGAAGAACAAGTGACGGCTGTGGCCAGGAGGGCTTTTGCCCAACTTCGGGTGATTCGCCAATTGCGCACGCTCCTGGACCGGGGCTCCTTGCTTATGGTCACCCATGCTCTGGTTACTTCCCGACTAGATTATTGTAATGCGCTCTACATGGGGCTGCCCTTGACGACCATTCGGAGGCTGCAGCTGGTCCAGAATGCGGCAGCCCGGGTGGTGATGGGATGTGGGCGATATGCCCATGCCTCACCGCTACTTCGGGAGCTGCACTGGTTACCAGTTTGTCTCCGGGTGCAATTCAAGGTGCTGGTTTTGACCTTTAAAGCCCTATATGGCAGTGGGCCAGGATACCTTAGAGACCGCATCGTCCCAAGAGTGTCTGCCCGTCCAACTAGAGTGGACCGGAGGGGCTCTCTAATGGTGCCATCAGTTAGGGGTGCACATCTGTCTAGCACCCGAAGGAGGGCCTTCTCCGTGGCCGCACCAACTCTCTGGAACCTCCTGCCAACAGATCTAAGACTTCAAAGAGAATTGCTGCCCTTCAGGAAAGGATTGAAGACCTGGCTGGCAGGGCAGGTGTGGGGCCCGAATGGGATCACGGTCCCCGCCTGCTGGCTTAAGTAAAGAATTAAGAACTCTCTCTTCCTTTTTTAGAGTGGGTGGGATGGATGGGTGGGATAAGGGGTTTTTAAAGTGTTTTTATATGTTTTTAGAATTTGTTGTAATGCCACCCTGAGTCGGGTTCTGCCTGAGTGGGTGGCATATATAAATACGACTAAATAAATAAATAAATAAATAAATAAAATTTTAACTTTCTTGTAGCTTTTGATTTTTCCTAGTATTATTGTCTTTTCCAGTGAAACTTGTCTTCTCTTGATATGCCCAAATTATGATATCCTCAGTTTAGTCATCAAGGCTTCTAGACAGAGTTTAGGCAAAAGTCTTCAGATTTGATTTGATCTCATACCCATTTGTCTTAAATGGGATCTGTAAAGCTCTCCTCCAACACCACATTTTAAACAGAAGTGATTTTTCTTCCTATCAGTTTTGGTCACCATTGAGCTTTCACATCCATACATAGCAATCAGGAATACCATAGTCATACCTGTCAAGCGCAGCTCCGGAGATTATGGGACCTGCACAGAACGTTTCTGCACAGGTCCATTCTACGCATGTGTAGAAGGCTTTTACGCATGCGTAGAACGGACCTGTGCAGAACCGTTCTGCGCAGCTCACTTCTACGCATGCGTAGGAGGCTTCTGCGCATCCCCTTCTGCACAGAAGCCTTCTACGCATGCGTAGAAGAGTTCTACGCATGTGTAGAAGAGTTCTATGTATGCGTAGAAAGGACCTGCGCAGAAGGGATACGCAGTAACTCCTTCCCCCCTCCCCCGCTGCCAAATTACAAGATAGCGGCAGCTCCGGGTGGGAAATGGTGGAAATTGGTGTGGAAATACGGGAAATCCCGGCCAATCCGGGATACTTGACAGGTATGACCATAGTATACCTGTAGATCAGTGTTTCCCAATGTTTGGTTTTTGGACTTCAATTCTCAGAAGCCTAAGTAAATTCCCCACAGCACTGATCAGCCAATGTACTGACTTAGGCTTCTGGGAATTGAAGTCCACCAGTTTTCTGCGGAACATAGTTTGGGAAACGCTGGTATAGATTATCTTAGTCTTGATCTTACATATCCTTACTGTTAATAATGCTTTCAGGTTCATTTATAGTTCCCTTTCCTGGTCTCAGTGTTGGTATTGCTTCACCTAAGATCAGGAGAAAAGTAGCAGCAGATGCTGAGAGAACTAAGCAAGAGAATGATCCTTGACACACTCTGAATGGAAAGGAGACTCAAGTCCACTGGCTCAAATCCAGGAAGACCTTTATGGCAAAAACAAACATTCTTGAGGGTATACAAGAGCAAAACCAAATCAGAAGATGGAGGAAGGAACTCACTGGGAAAGGAACATTATTATAGGTGGATATAACTGAAGATCTCAAGCTCCCCTACGACACCTGGAGGACCCTGACTAGTCTGTGGGTTGGAGTCCCTAAATGCAAGACAAACATGCTCAAGTGGTAACTGCTGGTGGACAACAACACATGGTGTGAATGTGGAGAGACACAGAATCCAGCCCATTTGCTGGTCTGCTGATTGCTGCCAGAAACATGCACCAATGAGGACTTATGTTTGGTCAATGACAAAGCGAAGTAAGTGGCTTCATCTTAGCAGTCCAGGGTCTAATCAGGACACGAAAAAAGAAGACTCTTTTAATCTCTTGGCTGAAGTCTCCATTTGAATTGATGATGAACCAAGGTATAGAAAATCAAAACAACTAATTACTGTTATTGGTTGCTCCTTTTGTAAAATTAACTTGGTGCATGTCTTATTTGGAGGGTCCCTCCCAGTATACCAGACAATTACTGTATAGGGAAATTTACTCTGAGAATGTCTCTAGTGGTCAATTCTGACATTACTTTTAGAAAATCCCAAAACTATCTACAAATTACGTGCAAAAATTCACTTATAATTCATAAGAGAATAGTATTGAAAAATTCCTGTCAAAATACATCTAAAAAGACTTTACAATTCTTTAGAAAATAACTAGAAAATTATTCATTACATTGGAAAAAGTCCCTGACTACTCTCTACATTGCATTCAAACTTCTAGCTTCATCATTTCTACAGCAAATGTTATTGGATTATTCATATTTTTTCCAGTAAGCAAATTTTTGTGTGTGTAATCAGTTTTTTTTAAAAAGAGGAAGCAAAGAAGAAGAATGCTGTGAAAAACCATATTGGCCAAAATGTTAATTCACATATTGGAAGTTCCCACCAACTGTTCTCTCCTGCCTTATTAGCAGAGACCAGAAAATTAAATAAATAGCTCCAAAAAGTTCAAAACAATTTAACCCCAATTTATTGCATTCTAAAACCACTATGTATGTTATTATATGCTGGTGGTGCCTCTGACACAAATAAATAAATAAATAAAGACTACAGCTCCTCTTAAGCTTATTGGCCTCTCTTTGTCATGCTTTTACTGGGATGAACCGCAAATGTCCTTTTATGACCCATCAGAAATATTTTGGGATTTATTGATAGAGCCAAGGCATCCAGCCAACTAATTTTTCTCAGTTCAGTGCACCATTTGAAATCCAATTTACAGCAAAGCAAAGGTGTTTGTTAAGAAAAGTGGAATTGTATAATGTGTTTGTATTGGGTTATGTGAACACAAAACTCAAATATTATTGTTCTGCTACTTCTGCTTTTTAAAAATATTGCTTCAAGGCAATATTCAAAAAAATAAAATGCTTAACACTATACTATACAGATGAGCATCATGTCTGATGGTTCTAAGCTGGAATCAGTGATGCATTGCAAAAAATTTTACTACCTCCACCCTGGGCATGACAAACTCTGTGGGCGTGGCTAACTCTGTGAGCCACGCGCACTTGGCCAGCCACACCATGGCCTGGGGTAGGGAAGTGGGCGTGGCCGGCCAAGTGGGCATGGCCTTGGGGAATTTCCGCTACCAGTTCCTGTGATCCGGCGGGAACTGGAGCAGTATACCACTGGTTGGAATCCAATAAGGATAGAGTGATTATGTCATCTTAATATCTAAAGTTGTTTTCATTTCCCTCTTTCCCCCCTCCCCCAGTATATAAACAAAGCAATAAAAGTGCCATCAGCTGAATATAAATACAGTAAAATTCCGAGTTATGACAGAGGTCTGTTCCAACAGCCTCCGTCATAACCCGAAAAAACTGTAAACTGAAACATCCATAGGGATGCATTGAAAAATTAAAAAACGGACCTGAATTGATCGTTGTAAACTGAAAAAAATATATTAAAAATTTGTAAACCGGGGCATTTTTGTATTTGTATTATCCATTTGGTGTAGCCGGACTGGAGTCAGGTTTCACCTCCATAACAATTTATAATTATGTTCTTTAACTCTAACAGACAAAGTTCTCATAATCCTTCTCTTCCATTTGTTTTTCCAACTCACATCCGTCATTTTAATATTAAAATCTTGTTCCCAAATTGATTTTAAAATATCCTGTGATCTACCTTCCTGATTTAACATCCTATATATATTACTAACCAAGCCCTTAACACCCAATTGACCCATTCTTATTTTATAAACCATTTCCTCAAATTCTCTCCTTTCCCTTTCTAAACTGGGTTCTTCAAAATATTTTTATTCCACTTATTTACTAACACAATTTGAAACCAGTTCAGATTCATTTGTTTATATACCTCTAATATTTTCTTTTCATCTTTACATATCTGCATCCAGTCTTTCAACAGGAACACATTATTTCTATTTAAAAAAATCTTTCACTTTCCTGTCTAACTTCACAGGAAAGCTCTTTATATCTTCAATTTCTATAATTGTGTAAGAACAAACTGGGGACATGTGGTGGAGTTGCAATGTGCTTACGGGTTTTTGGGAAAATATAGAGAAAGAAACTTCAGAAATAATGGGTATGGGCCTTAAGCTGGGACTAGGTACTGCCTTATTGACTGATGTAGACAATTTGAACATAGTTACTGTATAAGGAAAAAGGATTTGTTGTCCATTATTCTAACAACAGAAAGACAATGTATAGCAAGAAATTGGAAGAATGGCTCTTTGGTAAAATTGGAAGATTGGTATAAAGAAATGTGGAATATTGCACTGAATGATAAGCTTTCTTGGGAAATGAACCAGAAAAAGGGTATCATTAAGAAAAATAAATTTTGGGATATATGGAAGCTATTTTTGGAGAATACTTTGGCTGAGGGTAAAAAGGTGGCAGGCCAGTGCCAGACCAACTGAGTTTTTGGAAGTAATAAGAATTGATGAGGGAAAACGGCAACCTCCAGGGTATTGTAAATAACACGGGTGATTTATATTGGGTTTTTTGTTTATATATTACTAATTGGGTGTAATAATATGGTATTTTTATATTTTTAGAATGTTAGAAATATTAAAACAAACATTTATTGAAATATATATACACATAAGGATATATACAATAGTACAAATATATATTTATATAAGGAGTATATTTTGGATAAATAAGTGATTAAAACGAGAATTGCTTAATATAACAAATATGAAAATGTTTTTCCTTGCTTTTTACGATTTTATATGCATTGTATCGTGATTTTGTTTTTGTATTGTTATGTAGTGTTGTTTAATTTTGTCTTGTTTTGTATTACCTTAAAACTTAATAAAATATTTTTTTAAAAAAATTGCAAACCAGAATGGCATTTCCAAGGGATTTGTCATTATAAACAGCAGCAAACTTAAACCAAGATGGTTGTAACCCGGGGTTTTATTGTATTTTTGTTTTGTTGCATTTTGGGATTTAAAAGAGTAGATCAGGTAGGGATGTCCAATGAGCAGTCTTGTCAAATTTTGTGGGAATGGTTTCAGCTGGAGTCATTTCAGGAGGTAGACAAGGTGTTTACATGTTGCAAGGCCACTATCTCTCATCATGATCCTTGCCCATTATGGCTAATAAAATCTGCTGATGTGTCAGGGGAGTGGGCAATGGATATTATTATTTCGTTGCTGTAGAAGGATAATATGCCCCCTGCTTGAAAAACATCTATTCACCCACTCCTAAAGAAGGCAAATGCAGCTACAGATACTCCAGATAATTATAGTCCTGTAGCTAACATCCTTTTTCTGGGCAAAGTCTTTGAGAGGGTTGTGGTTGATCAGCTGCAAGCATTATTGGATGAAATTAGTTGTTTGGATCCATTCCAGTCAGGGTTTAGATCTTGGCACAGCACCAAAAATCATATTGATAACACTGCATGATGACGTTCTCCTAGAAGTGGACTGGGGGGGGGGGAAGCTGCACAGTTCCAGGGCACCCTCAGAAGAAAGGAACAGAAAATCCCTTCTGAGTATCCTCTATCTAGAAAACCCTGGAAAATGTCACTGTAACTTAGAATTGACTTAATGGCACACAGCTATTATCCAAATCTTGTCAATTTGCTTCAGCTGTTTTCTATGCAAGGCTGAACATGGTTTGTAGAAAATTATGATGAATGTCATTGTGATAATTAGCACAAGACTAAGAACAACAGGGCAGGCAGAATTATAAGAATGTCATTTGAATAAGAAGGTAGAAAATCTCATACTTTTTTGTTGGATATTTTCACTGACTTTCCAAGAGGGAGCAGCAGATCTGTGGATGTTTAGACATTGTTGGACATCCTTCGTCACTGATCATGCTGCCTGGAGTTGGTGTAAGTAGCTGCTGCTCAGCAACATTTAGAATGGCTACATTTACTCTAATTAACTTTAGTTACTTATAACTTGTAGAGAAAGAAACTTCAAGTTATAACTTCAAGTTAGAAACTTCAAGTTATAACTTGCATAACTTATAGCATTGCCATTAAAGATTGGTGGAAAATATTGGACCTTTTCCAGGAAGTGGATTTTGGGTGGTGAGCTTGTCCCACCTGATGCTCCTGGATCTATTGGCAGCTTTTGATATCATTGACCATAGTATCCTCCTGGGACAGTTGTCAGGGTTAGGAATCAGAGGTGCAATCTTATGGTGGTTTTGGTCCTTCCTCAGCAGCCAGACCCAGAGAATTCAACTCAGGGAGTTTGTTTCAGCAACTTAGACCTTCTAGTGGGGGGTTCAACAGGGCTTGGTCATCTCTGTAATGTTGTTTAACCATTGGGAGGGGTGGCTCTTAACCTGAGGGAACAGGTTTCCACCTTGGGGGTCATCTTAGATCTTACTCTGACCCTCTATTTACAAATCAATGCAGTCTGTAAGGCTGCTTTTTCCAGCTCTGTCAAATTGCTCAGCTGCTTTTCTACTTGGACTGATGTTCCCTTGCAATTCTAATCCATTCATTGTTAATCTCATGAATTGACTACTGTAATGCTTTCTATGTGGGACTGCCCTTCGCCCGATGCAGAGATTTCAATGGGTCCACAATGCAGCAGCCAGGCTAGTAATGGGAGCAAAGAAATTTGAGCATATTTCCCCAACCTTTCTATATCAAGCACAATGTGCTATCTCTAACATACAAAGCTCTATATGGTTTAGGGTCTTTCTATGTGTCAGAGCATCTTTCCCACAGAATGGCTGCCCATATAACTCAGTCATCTTAAACAGTGCAGCTCCAAGTGACAACACATAGAATGATGAGGTAGGTTGCGACAAGGAGGGGGGCTTTCTATGGGGCAGCAGGCCTTTCTACATGATCAGTTGGGGGTTCCTTAGCAAGGACGAAGTTGGAAAGGCCACTAAGATGGCAGTCTACAAATCGACCTTTGTTCCTACACTCATGTATAGCAGTGAGTCATGGTCGTTCACCTTCAGGCATTACAGCCAACTGCAAGCAATGGAGATGAGATATCTGTGGAAGGTTAAGAAGAAGACCAGGTGTGACTGAGTATGAAACATGACCATCAGGCAGAACCTGAATGTTCATCCACTGAAGAGTACAATCAAAAAGGGTCAGCTATGCTGGTTCGGCCATGTCAACCAAATGGCTGATACCATGATTCCTTGGCAGGCATGGGAGGCCTGAGTGTAGGGTGCAAGATCACGAGGCAGACCCCACATCATGTTTGTGGTAGTGACCTGAGGCAAGCCAGGGAGCTGTCTAAGGAGAGATCCCAATGATGATCCTTTGTGGAATCCTGTGCACTGTAAGGTAGAAGAGGAGGCGATTAAATAAGCAAGTATAACACATACTCCAGACTATATGAAAGCTTTCCCGAGTACTGCAGGACGGAATGAGCTCCCATCTTTGTCCCAGCTCCTGCCAACCTAGCAGTTCGAAAACAGGAAATTGCAAGTAGATAAATAGGGACCACTTTGGTGGGAAGGTAACAGCGTTCCGTGCACTCCGGTGTCTGGTCATGCCTGCCACATGACCACGGAAACATCTGCAGAAGCAGACAGCACTGTCTTTTCGGCTTTGAAACAGAGATGAGCACTGAACCCTAGAGTCGGATATGACTGGCTTTCGAGCAAGGGAAATCTGAGCATCAGAATTAAAGAGAAGGGAGTCTATGATGAATGGGAATTTATTGAAGAGATTATGCTAAAGGTAAGGTCACAAACAATTCCTATAAGAAACAATAAATAAATAAATTTTATTTAATAAATTTAATAATAAAAAAGAGGAGAAAGGAAGGAAGGAAGTAGACATCTAAAGAAACCCAGATGATAGGATAAAACCTTTCAGACTGAAGGGAGGATTGCTAAGATTCAGAAGAGGCAGATACAAGAAGTGTAAAGAGAGGCAGATCACCAAGGAAGTGTGCAAACAAGTAGGCAATATTTAGATGGAGAAGGTTAGGAAGAATAAAATTTAGGATAAACTCAGATTTACAAGATTAAAAATAATATAAAGAGTTTTACAGCCATGCTTTGAGCAGGAGAAAGAATAGGGAAACAGTAGAGCTACTGCAGAAAGAGGGTGGGCATAAATTAAGAGGCAAGAAAGAGAAGGCAGAACTACCGAAATGACTTTGCCTTCATTTTCTCCCCAAAGGAAAACAAATAAGCTTGAAAGAAGTGAAGGCTACTGCCCAGAATAGGTAAAGAAGTGATATGAGAGCACATGTGTGACATGAGCGACTGCAGTTGGTCCAGAATGCGGCGGACCGCACGGTGGTGGGGGTGTAATTGTTTCGCCCCATGCCTCGCCACTGCCGCGGGAGTGGCACTGGCTGCCTATATGTCTCCAGGTGCAATTCAAGGTGCTGGTTGTCACCTTTAAAGCCCTTCATGGTAGTGGAGCAGGATACCTCAGGGACCGTGTTGTCCCTAGGACATTGACCCGTCCCATGAGAGCAAACTGAGAGGGCGCCCTTCAGGTGTCATCTGTTGGGGAGGCTTGCCTCTCCAGCACAAGGAAAAAGGCCTTCTCGGCCATAGCCCCCACACTATGGAACCTCCTCCCAGTAGAACTACACCTCCAGGCCCAGTTGCTACCATTTAGGAAATAATTGAAGATGTGGTTGGCAGAATGGGTCTGGGGACCGGGATTGTCAACAAGCTCCTCTTTTTGGCTCGTCTGAGTCCCCCCCCCTCCTGTAATTAATTTTAAAAGGTTTTTGTAGATTTTATATTTGTTTTTAGATAATATATGGCACGGCGGGGTGGTGGTAATATTGTTATGTTTTTAAGGTTTTTAAAAAATTGTTTTATCTTACAGTATATTG
The DNA here is from genome assembly GCA_035047305.1 of Bradypodion pumilum. NCBI lineage: Eukaryota > Metazoa > Chordata > Lepidosauria > Squamata > Chamaeleonidae > Bradypodion > Bradypodion pumilum. The sequence goes on along the minus strand of JAWDJD010000001.1, from coordinate 180,727,558 downwards.
GTTTTAACTTTATGTACACCGCCCAGAGTCCTTTGGATAGGGTGGTACATATAAATCTAATTAATTAATTAATTAAATAGCTATTGTAATCAGATTCAAGTCAATTAATCCAACTGGACCAAAATGGGGAAAATCTTTAAATGGCAAAATATAACATGGCATTGCACTAAGAAACCAGATTAACTGGCTGGCTTGGCAGTTAGCATTATATGTAAAACAAGGATCTAGAGATCTTAGTGGACCTTCAGTCTGATGAAGTGGACTTGACCCACGAAAGCTCACATTGAAATATAACAGGGCTACAACGTTTTTGTTTAATCTCTGATATACCTGAAACACAGATTAACACGGCTACTATTTTAAACAAATCAACTATTTCTGGAATATTGTGTCCAGTCCTGGGTGTCATAGTTTAAGGAGAGTATTAGCAAGCTCAGCTGGAACATATTCAGAAGTAGGAAACTAGGAAGGGTGAGGGATGACCGTCTTCTAGTATTGGAAGGGTTGTCACATGAAAGATGAAGAAAGCTTCTTTTTCTGCAGATCCACAGAGTAAGACACAAAGTAATTGAATCATTTTTTAAAAAAGGGAGATTTCAATAATAAGAGTTTAACAATGCAATGGACAACTTGAGAAAATAGTGCATGTTCAATTATCAGTTCTGGAGATGATTGCAGATTGTTCCAATTATCAATTTCTTGCTTCAGGAGGTGATTACACTTAATTACTGTACCCTCAGAGTTTCTTCCAGTGCTACAGTTTTATAATTCTACTCTGCACCCCATAAAGCCCAGGTGACAAGCAGGAAAAAAACCTAATGAAAAGGGAGAGACCTGTAAAGGTAACCCTTGCTTGAAAGCCAGTCACATCTGACTCTAGGATTCAGTGCTCATCTCTGTTTCATAGCCGAAGAGCCAGCTCTGTCTGCTTCTGCAGACGTTTCCGTGGTCATGTGGCAGGCATGATTAGACACCGGAGTGCCTGACAGAATGGTAAACCCCTTAGCCAAAATATTTCCCAGCCCTGTTTTAGTGTTCATACACAGTCTGATAAATATCCACCCGTTACATCCCACTATGCAAAAGACAGCTACCTTTCATTCTACTTTCCAGTGTTCTTATACTCTGTTCACTTCCTTCTTCTTGCCATGCATAGCTTTTTCATTTGTTGGTCTGGCAGGACTAAATTCTGGAACATTTTCTGAACTTAGATATGTTGCATTGAGAAGGAGGAGAGGAAATTCTTGCTACACAAGGTGGGTGGAAATTGTTATCAAAGGGGTCAGAGGGAATTGCAATTCAAGAAGTACACACTGTTATAATTATCGTAATAGTGGTCATCAGCAAACTTTTGTCCTCCTAAGGTAATTACCACAATTTCTACATTTTACATTTCAGTTCCTTCTGATTCTGCTGATTCCAACCCACTCATCTGCCCACTCACCCAGGCATGTCTATAATAATCTGCCACCTGAGATAACACTGTGTTTTTGATGTGCAGGTAGATGTTCTGAAACCATGGTTGTGTATAAATGATCTTTTAAAAGATAACACTTGTGAACTGCATTTCTTACATTTGATTATGAGCCATGGGGAAAGCAAGAAGAGACATATTTTCACCAATCATTCAGACCTGGATTTCTACCATAAGCTACAGCCAGCCAGCTCAAAAAGAGTAGGCCAGCACTGTCTGTGGCCTGATGGCATAAATTTTAGGGGGAGGAATTGTAGTCCAACCTCCACCTCCACCCCACTCAAGTACTGAATCTTAATGTCCAATTGTCCCTCTTGTTGGATTAGGAATGGATAGCTGTGTTTAATAAAAGTAGCACTAATGTCAAAATCTGTAGACATTAAATCTATGGATTTTAATTTAACTTGAAAATGTGAGCATTTTAAAAAATAATGCTCTTGGATAAACATCCAGTCATATAAATAGCAATGCATTTAAAGTTAAGAAGCAAGGATTCCTCACCCTCTTGATGGTTGTTGTCTACATCTGATTCTCAAAATAATCTCATCTCATCTCACGATAGTTACGAATCCTGCACGGGTGGCTCTGTTCCTCCCAACCCCCATGTGTATCTTTTCTACAGCTTGCTTCCAGAGAGACACAGTGTACCTAGAACACTGTCAATAAATACTCTGAATCTTCATCATCTGTTTATTCTTTTCACTCCCTATGGAGGGAGCATTACCATGGGGACATTGGTTTCATCTGCTTGTGTAATTTCAGATACTTATGTAGATATAGAAAGCTAAAAAGTGTTCTGATACTGGCTCCTAGGGAGAATGAAAACTAATCTCTAATTTTGTTGTTTTTTTTTTTAAAAAATTTATTTTATTGAAATTAATCTCTAATTTTGAAGGGGAAAAACACTCACATATCAATTTCTCTGTGAAGTTAATCCATTCTTTCTTCCTCTTAGCTGGGTGACTTTCCTGGCCACACCAAGGCCAATGGACAGGAAACAGATTCCATCTGGAGTCTATTTTAAGGAGATACCCATGGCAACTGCTTCCACATGTAAGCTATTCAGGGGTTTCAGGATGGAGAATGAACTTTTCTCTTATTGCCATCAGTGTAGGGAAAGGTTTATGGTATTCTGGTGAGAAATGGCATCTTTGTGCATCAAGCTACTATGTTCTGATCCTTAATCTGTGAGGCAGGAAGGCTGAAAACATGCTCAAGGCAACTTAATTATAGGACCCTCCATATGGAGCCTGCTTTATGTTCACCACATAGCAAAATTTCATTTCCATCATAATTCCTTGCTCTCAGAATAATCAGCTCTTTTTTACTTGACCATTAAGCTTGAAACATAATCTATTCAAACCTCTGCTTTTATCAAACCTGATGTGTTGCCAGGCCCATCCAGACTTGCTGTGAAATAATGTCTTCTGTCACATTAAGGATCAGTTGTCATCTTTTCTTAACCCTCAATGTTGTAAACAAGTACTTGCTGGCAGAGGATCATAAACATAGCTATAATCTGTGCGCCTCAATTTTCCACATGTCTAGCCAAGAAAGGTATCTCTCCATGACATCATTTTATCCCATCCATTTCCCTGTCTTCGCAGCCCTATAAAGCTTACACAGTATTCTCTTTTTTTAAAATTTCGTCCACATTCACTTTTCTTTTTTTCTTTCTTTTTTATTAAATTTTTATTGATTTTTCAAAATATATGACAACATTCAAGACATAATAAAAAACAAATAATCTAACACAATAAAAATAACTATATATATAGAAAAAAAACATGGAAATACATATACATCAAAAATAAGGAAAGAACAAAAAATCTGTCATGACCTTGAATTCTATTTCAGTATAAAATATTCTTACTTACGCACTATACTTTTATCTTATTATTAACCATTATCTTCCAAGTCTAGTCCACATTTTTCAACTCTACTTTTATATCCATACTTTACTTTTATTAAACTCTTCAACCTTGCTAAGGTCTGTTATACTTCCGTTTTAAGATTTACAAAGTATTTTCCAAAAACAATATCAACCTCATCACATTACATACATCATCGCCCTGTGCTATGTACATTGCCCTGGAGGATGTGGGATTTCCCATTAATTTCTATTGTACCCAAAATTTCATTTGGTCTGGTGGCAGTTTATTTGTTCCATCTCTTGTCAATGAGTAATCAACAAATTGTCGCCATATATTCCAAAATCTATTTTCTTTTATTATACCTTTTTTAAAATTTAACTCCCATGTTAATTTTTCATTCAATGCGAGATCCCACATCTGCTTATACCACTCCTCCACCTTTAACACTAAGTCATTTTTCCAATTTTTTGCGATACACATTCTAGCTATTACAAGCATCATAGACAACAATTCTTTCTTATCATTATCTAAATTCATATTGTCTACGTCCGTCAGCAAAATGTTATTTGGCCCCAATTTGAGACGCAATCCCATAATCTTATCAATCTCGTTCTCGATTTTTGCCCCAAAATTTTCTACCACCTTGCATTCATACCACATATGGACATATGTGCCCAACATATTTTTACATCTCCAACACATTTTATTATTCTTTTTGTCCATCTGATGTAATCTCATAGGGGTCAAATACCACTTCCATAACATTTTAAAATTATGTTCCTTTACCCTGACCAACAAAGATCTCATAATTCTTTTTCTCCATTTATTTTGCCATTCCTTTTCTGTTATCTTCATATTCAAATCTTGTTCCCATGTGTTTCTTAATATTTCTTGTGAGTTAACTTCTGTATTTATTATTTTATAAATTTTACTAACCATTCCTTTAATTCCAATTTCCTTCTTCCTTATCTTCCACACTAATTCCTCAAATTCTGTCCTATGTCTTTCCAGGCTCTGTTCCCTCAAATATTTATTATTCCACTTGTTCACCATCGCTATCTGAAACCAATTCAACTTCATCTGAGTGTATAGCTCTCGTTTCATCACTTTATCTTTGCAGACTCGTATCCAATCTTTCAGCAGGAAAACCCCATTCGTCAACAAGATTTCTCTCATCTCATTGTCCATTCTTATTGGAAACTTTTTCAAATCTTCTATTTCAATTATCGGTGAAATATTCGGAACTAATTTCATTTTAACCTTCTTCCATACTCCCAACATTGACCTCAGCATTCTATTTTTAACTGGTGTTTTCCATGTTTCCTTATCTAAGAAAAGGCTCTTACCCACTTCCTTTAGTTCCTTCATTTCAATTTCCTCCCAAATAACCGGCTCCTTCATTAAAATCTTAACTACATTCTTTATATGAAATGCTTTATAATAATTCTTTAAGTTAGGAATTCCTAGACCCCCTTCTTTTTGAGATAAATACCACATTCTCTTTGAAATTCTAGGTCTGCGTCCCCAATTACAATAATTATTTAATAATTTTTTAAATTCCTTAATTTCTTTATCCGTCAGTTGAATTGGTAAGGCATCAAACAAAAAAATTAATTTTGGTAGTAACATCATTTTAGCTAACGCTATTCTGCCGAACCAAGACAACCTTAATTTTTGGTATTGCAAAATTTTATCTTTAAGTTCTTTCTTTTGTTTATCATAGTTTAATCTTTTCAGATCATCCAATTTGTTAGAGATATTTATCCCTAGATATTTCAGACTCTCTTTAATCTGTAGTTTAAATTCATCCCTTATTTTCCCTTGCTCATCCTTTTCAATATTACTTAAAATCATTTCAGATTTATCCCAATTTATCTTCAGACCTGTTATTTGTTCAAATTCCTTTAAATGTTTTTGGATGCTTTCCAAAGTCCTTCTAGGGTGTTTCATAATTATCAAAGTATCATCCGCGTATAAACTAATTTTATTTTCCATTATTCCTTCTATACTTTTGTCTTCCCTTATTGTATTTGCTAATATTTCCATCGCCATAATAAATAATATTGGTGATAAAGGGCACCCTTGTCTTGTCCCAGCCTCTAATCTCACTTCCTCTGTGAGACCGTCATTAACCCTAATATTGGCGTATCCTTGTTGATATAATTGTTCTATTGTTTTTATAAACCTATCACCAAATCCGTAACGTCTAATTATCTCGTTAATTGTTATCCATTGCAAGGAGTCGAATGCCTTGAAGATATCTAATGATAGTAATCCAACTTTCTCCTTATTTTGCCCTGCAACATCAATCAGGTCTACAACTCTCCTTACTAAATCTGCCATGTGCCTACCTTTCACAAATCCGGCCTGATCTTTATTTATGTATTTATCCATAAAACTGTTTAATCTATTTGCCAGTATCGCCGTAAAAATCTTGGCATCTTGATTTATCAGAGAGATGGGCCTATATGACTCTACCTTTTCTGGGTCTTTTCCTAGTTTTGGTAACAAAACAATTATTGTTCTATACCATGATGGTGGTATCTGTTCCCCATTAAGTATACCGTTATACAATTTTTACAATTTTGGAGTTACTATATCCTTGAACTCTTTATAAAATTCTGCAGGTAATCCATCTTCTCCCAGTGATTTATCTGCTTTCAATTGAGTTATTACTTCTTTTATCTCTTTTTCAGTTATTAACTCTTCCATTTTTTGTTTATGTTCCTGACTTATTTTATTTTTAATTTGCATTCCCAATTTATCTTTTAATTTATCTATATTTACCTTCTTTTTAGAATATAAATCTTGATAAAATTCTCTAACCACCTTACATTTATCTTTAATCTTGTTATATCTTATACCTTCCCTGTCTACTAAAGTCCCTATTTCTCTTCTGCTTCTTTTTTCCTTAGCCGCTCTTGCTAAAAGTTTTGAATTTTTATTACTGTATTCAAAATATTCCCTTTTTAAATACACCAAATCTCTTTTCACCTTTTCAATATCTTTTCCTATTAATTCCTTCTTTAAGCCCTGCATTCTTCCATAAACTTTTCTATCCTTGGTTATTGCATGTTTCTCCTGCAGCCATTTAATCTCTTTTTCAATTTCTTCTTGCTTACTTTTTAACTGTTTATTTTTAATGTTTACCAACTTGATACTTTCTCCTCTAAATATTGCTTTCATTGTATCCCATGTGAAAGAGGAAAAACCGATTGAGGCTATATTGGGTCACCAACAATATTTTTATACTGATTGCAGTCATATCTTCAGTAAATAATAATATCTGTGTAGACTTCAAAAAGTTTATTCATGAGTTTTTTGTCTTCAAAAAAAGACTGCATGAGACAATAATGGTGATATGTGGCTTTATGTGGTACTTTATCAGGAACATTAGTTAGTGCAGTTCTTTAGCCTGAAAACTGAATTAGTTCCTCAGCACAATAAGAGTAAAGCTATAGAGAGGCATGAAACTTGTGACAAGTTGAGGGAGGCAAGGAATGCACTCAAACTAATATTAATATTAATATTATTATTAATAATAATAAAAATAAATGTATATATCCCAGAAGCCTAGAATAAAGAATATGTGTATTGCATGTGTAAGCATTATAACATATTTGTATATACCTTAATATGTTTCAGTCATGTATCTCTATGGGTTTTATCACCATTATTGTCTCATGCAGTCTTTTTTAAAATACTTGGCACATCATTTTCTTCACTTTTGTATTTACAGTCAATATTGTTCTGATGAAGAATGTATTCGAAAAAAGTTTCTAATCCGGAGGACTTTTTAACTCTTGAATAAACTCTTTGAAGACAAAAAACTCATGAATAAACTTTTTGAAGTCTACACAGATATTATTATTTACTGAAGATATGACTGCAATCAGTATAAAAATATTGTTGGTGACCCAATATAGCCTCAATCGGTTTTTCCTCGTTCACTTGTTACATACCGGTTGGCCACATCCTTATTGACTTCATTGTATCCCATACAATACCGAATCTAACGTCGCCTGTATCATTCCATTTCCAATTTTCTTCCCATTTTTCTACCATTTGCTCTTTACACTTTATATCTCTGAACAATTTAGCATTATATCTCCAATTTTTCCTAATCTTTGTAGCATCTATTTTTATTTCCAACAATACTTTTGCATGATCAGACTCTTTAAAAATTCCTATTTCTATGTCTTCTAAATTTCTTGTCAAATTATCAGTAACAAATATATAATCTATTCTGGAATACGTGTTATAGACTTGTGAGAAAAATGTATAAACCCTTTCCAATCCTTTAAGTTCCCTCCATGTATCTTTCAACCCTAGAGATTTCAACCAATTATTTAACACATACATTTTATTTCCTCCCACACATCTTGCTATGTTTGTACTATCTATATTTGATCTTATTAAATTAAAATCTCCAGCTACAATCATTTTTGTTGTTTTTTCTTTCTCCAATATTCGGTACACCTTATCTAAAAAACTATTTTGATGTTCATTTGGCACATACAGATTCACCAACGTTATTTCCTCCTCATCTATTTTCCCCTTTACGATCAGATATCTACGTTCTGGGTCTGAGATACTTTTTGCCATCTCGAATCCCAACCTGTTTGATATCAAAGTTGCAACCCCTCTAGCCTTTGAAGTACCATATGCTTTTTCATAAAACTGAGTCCATCCTAAAAAAAGCTTGTTGGTTTCTTCCGATTTCTGATGGGTTTCCTGCAGAAAGATTATATCCGGTCTATCTTTTCTGAGTGCTGCTTGTAATCTCCTTCTCTTCACTTGACAACCAGTACCTTTCACATTCCATGTTATTACTTTTATATTCCTCATCTATTATTTTCCTCCCATAATTTTTTACATTTCCCACTTCCTCCTACAGGCATGTGATTAACATGTAACACTTCCTTCACCTTAAACAAATAAAGAAAAAAAAAGAACAACTAAAGAATACACACTATACAGTCTACTACTAACCCTCCCCATTTTTTTACAAATAGCCTCTGAAATACAAAGGGGGGAGGGGGGAGGTGCGACAGACTGTGCGAGCCCCGAGGAGATCTGAACCTAATCTCCACCCAGAACAATTCCTCCTTCTGCACCTTTAGGCATGTTCTCATTTCCGTTGTTCTCCCGCCTTATATATCCACCAGATATAATCAATTCTTCCTTCAGGTCAAACCACTCTTTAGTTCCTGCTTCCAGTAACTTTGCATCTACCATTACATCCAAAACATTAGGACCTTCGCTTATCAAATAACGTCTTCCCAGGTAGAAGAAACTTAATTGTCGTGGGAATTTCCAATTATACCTTATTCCTTTATCCTGGAATCGCTTTGTGATTGGTTTCATCGATTGTCTCCATAAGCGGTCCTCAATTGGAATGTCATTATAAACTTCGATATCAAAGCCTTCCATTTTTAACACTTCTGCACCTTTTTCCCGTATAAGAGCCATTAAACGCAGCTTGTCTGACACATTAGCAAATTTTAACAACACATTCCTTGACCCAGTTTTACCCCTTCTTGAACCCAGCCTAAATACACTTACAACATCCTGCGGTGTAAAACCATCTTCCATGATTTCGTCCAGCCATTTCACTATTCTTTCTTTTAATTTATCTGGGGAGTTCTCTGGCAATTTTCTGATTATGACATTTGCTCGTCTTAAATGTTCTTCTACGGTTTCCAATCTCTTTTCATGATCTCCAACCTTATTTTCTCTTTCTTTCTCTCTTTCTCAATTCCATGACCTCCACCTTAATCGTTGCCTGTTCTTTTTTAATAACTTCTTGTTCTTTTTAAAGCTTATCTTGTCCTTTTTTTAAACCATCAATTCCCTTCAAGATGTCTGCAAGCATATCTTGCATATCTTGTTTTCGTTCTTGTTTATCTTGAGCCAACATATTCCCAATTTTATATTCCAGATTGTCCACCTTCTCATTAAATCTTTCAAAGTCAGATTTAAGTCCTTGCCCCCCTTCATTGCTAATGTTGTTGGTGTTGTTACTGTAGCTGTGGTTGCAATCGTTGTCAGTGTTGTCCCTGCTGTCGTCGCTGTAGTTGTTACAGTTGTTGTAGCAGTTGTTGCTGTTGTTACCTTTGCTGTTGTTATAACAATTGTTTTTACCGCAGTTGGTGCAATCATAGTTGGGGATGTTATTGTCTTCTGCTGCTGTTGCTGTTGTAGTTGTTGTGGTATCTTCTTCACTGTCTCTTGCTCCTCCAAATCCTTCATCTCTTGTTGCATTGTTTTCTTCATCTCGTCCTCCTCCTCCTCCAACGTTGTAAGCCTTCTAAAACTCCTGTCCGAAGAGGTTGGTCTTTCCACTCTTGTCCAGGCCAATTTCTTCTCCTTCTCTCTCCCTCTCCCCTGCCGTTTCAACCAAATGTATTTCCAATTACGTGACTTTAACAATTTACATAAACAATTTACTGTTTAGGTCTACCTTATATATTGACTCTAACCAATTTTAATATACTTATTTCCAAATACAGTATTAGACCTTTATCCTCCCCTCCCCTCCCCCTCTATCAAATATATGTATATATACCAAAGTTCAAATCAATATAGAGATGGGGGGAAAAATGAGAAAAAAATCCCATTTCAAACCAAATTAATTTCCCTCTTAAATTTTAATATTTTACCCCCGGATGAACAAAAAAAGGAGAGGGAGAAAGAAAGAATGAGGAAGAAAAGAAAGAGAAAAAAGGAACAAAAATCCTTATCAAAAAGAAAAAAAATTTGATCACTGTTCTTCCACTTTATTCCCTATTTAATCCTCAATCTTCATCTCCCAAAAGGGAGAAAAAGGAGAAAAAGGAGTCCAAAAAAACCACAGCAGGAAGGTAAAAAGAAAAAAATCATCAATATTTGTCCCACAAAAAAAAGAAAAAAACTGATATTTTATTTCTCTTCCATCAACTTGCTTTATGTTACTGTTGCAGCTTACAAACACTATCCAACTTAAAAAACAAAGAAGGAAAAATAACTCTTATATTGTTCCAGGCCGAGAAGAAAAAACAAAAAGCAAAGACAAGGTCAGGCGTCTGCTCTCCAAGATTCAAAGGAAACAACACTTTGTCTCTCACAGCACATTTCAGGGCCCCAGCACCATCTTATTCTTTTTTAAGCCTCGGAAAAAATATGCAAGACAAAGCCAGATCCAATTCTCCAAAAGTCCAACTTCTTCTTCTTCTTCCTCTCTTTCTCTTTAATACCCAAATTTCAAAGTCCAAAACTCAAACAGCAACGAAGAAGGGAAAGGAAAAAAAAAGGAAACAAGAAATCCCGGTATTATCACCGTTACTTGGCCCTGGCTTATCTGCGCTCCACTGACATGAAAAAAACAAAAGGTCCGGTCCCAATTACTTCACTTTTCTTCTCCTTTTCTCCTTCCCCGTCTATTTTTACAAATTTGCTCACCGTCAGGGCTTCTCCACTTCTCCGCTTAAGCAATTTTCCGGCTCCGCTAGGCTCCGCGCGGCTCGCTTCAGTTTCCCCCTTTCGGATCCCCACCGGGCTTACCCTTTTCGATCCGATCGTCCGCTTATCTGTTTGCCTGCGTTTTATCGAACTTTGCCAGCGAACCGATCTCCACACCGTTTTCCAAACCGTCCGTTCTTCAGCTAAGAACTTTGTTGAGTCGGCGCCATTAAGGGCCGCCCATCCCCCGCTCTCTCCAAGATCGAAACTCACAGTTTTCTCCCTTTCTCGGCACGACTTCGGACCAACCAAGGTAATTTCCGCAACTATTTTTTCTTATAGATATTCTAATCCATTTTTTTACAGGTCTCAGGAACTATTCTCACTTTTAACAGTCACTTTCGCTTCCCTCCTTTCTGAGCGGAAGAAAGTTCACTCCTCTCAGCTCTCCATCTTGACATGCCCCCCACACATTCACTTTTCTTGTATCCTTTTGAATCAATTCCGTGTGCCACTTCAGTGACTGTAGCCCAGGAGTGGTGAGTCATGGAAACTCCTCAAGACTCGTCTCTTTCTATTTATTCTACCAGCCATATCCTGTTATGTTTCTGCCTCTAAACCCTTCTACATGCCTATGCAATATTGCTTTTCTTTTCTTCTTTCAGCTTACAGCAACTTCTCTTAACATCTGCAGAATTCCTATTGCTGTGAGGAAATGACAGCAAAGGTGGGGGGAGAACCCCACTGTCAATCAAAAAGAAAGTACTTTACACTACAGCAGCAATTTCTAGAGGGGCAGGCATGTAAGTCTGTTGCGGCAACAGCAGCAAGACCCCCCACATTTATTACGGTGTAACCTTTCATTCAGTACAACTGAATGAAAAAAGCTGACCTCCACTTTTCTTACAAATAATTAGCTTTGATACATAGACATTAAAAAAAAAATAAGGACAGACTTCATTTCAGTGTGGAAATCTACATTTAAGGTATATTCCACACACATTTATATGAGTACATTCACATACCATTTTTGTGCCTTGATTTCTGCCCCATGTAAACATCATAGTAGAATTGCACCAGTACTCAGTTCTCTACACAGGGCATCACTAGAAGTGTGGATGAGCTGAAATGAAACACACACATTGATATCGGGTGCCCAAACTTTGCAGGCTGCGGGCCAGTCATGTGGTTGAGTGGACCTGTCACGTGGTTCCTTCCACTGGAAGCAGAAGTAAAACAAGCCCACACATACATAAAACGCTGCCGTAAATGCACCCACGGCTGTCGTAAACATGTTTACGGCAGTCATGGGTGCTTTATGGCAGCATTTTACACATGCATGGGTGCGTTTTATTTCTGCTTCCAGGAGCAGCGCAGGCCAGATTATTGGGTACTGTGGGCCACATCCAGCCTGCGGGCCATAGTTTGGGCACCCCTGGTCAATATCGTCAACACCATAATAGAATTGCACTAGTCATTCAGTTCTCTACACAGGGCATCACTAGAAGTGTGGATGAGCTGAAATGAAACACAGGTATTGACAGAGTCAATATCTTCAAAGAGCAGATTTGTAGCAGATTTGTAGCATGGTTAGCATAATACATAGTCAGACCATCTTCGCCTCCTGGGTCCAAATGATTCAACGACATAAATACTGACCAGTATCCTGCTAAGCTAAGCTTCTGATAAATGGAAAACCCTGACAATGTAGTACTATGGTATAATGGAAGCTTGTACCAGCATCAATCAATCAATCAATCAATTTTTAATTTGTACCCCGCCTTTCTCAGCCAAGGCTGACTCAAGGCAGCAAACAACATATTCATACAATATAACAACAAAGTAATAATACAAAAATACAATAAATTCAAGATATAGAGCAATACAAAGTAAGCATAATATCAAAATTCAAAAGTACACAGTATAGTTACATCATAAAAATACAGTAAATATAAATATAATACAATGAACCCAGTGTAGCAAGACTCCCATGTCCGCTGGGAAAAGTCGCAGAAGTTACCACTCTCCCTGACAACTCGGGGGAAGGAGCTCCGCGCCTCAGCCATGGCAGCAAAGGCGGCCACGGAAATCCAGTTGCCCCCCCCAGGGTGGCAGCAGCTGCAAGGGCACTGGTGAAGGTCTTCATGCTGGCATCGGCTCCAGCCGGGACAAAAAGGGGGTTAGTACCAGGAGCAGCAACAGCAGCGGGGCACCAATCGAACCTCGCTTGGCTCGGTGGTGGCTGGAGAAGCTTTTGAGAGTGGTGGAAAGGCCCTCAGGTGCCACTCGTTCTTTACCAGCCAGCCGCTGGTCGAAAGCCCTGCTGGGCTCAGCAGTGGCTGGAGCGGTTTTTGAGGGCAGTGGAAAAGCCCTCAGGTGCTGCTTATTCTTTACCGGCTGGCCACCGGTCAAAAGCTCTGCTGGGCTCGGCGGTGGCTGGAGTGGCTTTTTAAATCTTATTTTAAAGATTTTTTATTCAAATTAAATATTCTACAAGATAGATAAAAGCATAAACAGAGAACAAGGAGAAAAAAAGAACAAACAAAGAAACATAATCAAACATTTAAAAAAATATACACAACAAACTCCAACTTCATAAAAAATACAGAAATAATGGTAGAGATACATACATCCCCTTTAAATTATTCATACAATTAGATAATCTGAAATCATCTGTAATCAATTTAACATTTTAAAGTGTGTGAATATTTTTGACACTTCTACTTTATTACTACTATTTTATCCAGCTACAACTAACCGTCCCAAGCTCTATCAGTATTATTTTGCTTATTACCATTTTATATAGACACATAATACCTTTGTGCTATTTACATTTGTCCATGAGGCTGAAAACACCAATATTTATACATTTGATTTCCCAAAAAACTAATTGATCAGTTCCTGGCTCACATCCATTCCTTTTCTCAATTGCATATGTTATAAAGTCCTTCCAAATTGCAAAAAAAATTTTTTCTTTAATTAATCCTTTTTAAACATTCATTTCCAAGTTAATTTGTCATTTAGGGCCATTGCCCACATCTCTTTATACCATTCATTGATTTCAGGAGCATTTTCATCTTTCCATTTTCAAGCAATACACTGCCTAGCAGTTGATATCATGATTGAAACAAGATCTTTTCTTTGCACATCAATATTTAAATCTTCAATATCAGTTAACAATGCCATACGAGCTCCTAAATTAAAATTGCCATTAATTACACCCTTGATTTCACTTTCTACTGCTATCCAATTTTTTTTTATCACAATGCAGTCCCACCACATATGTCTGTAGGTATCCAACTCTTTTTTACATCTCCAACACTTTAACGAATTTGATTTATCTATTTGGTGAAGGCGAATAGGGGTCAAGTACTATTTCCATAGTATTTTGAAATTATGTTCCTTAACCCTCACAGATAATGACTTCATAATACTTTTACTCCATAATCTTTTCCAATTATCTTTATTTATTTCCATTTTTAGATCCTGATCCCAAATTGTCTTTAGTACTTCTTGTGATTTATCATCTGAATTTAGCAGTTTATACAGTTTACCTACTAATCCCTTGAAATTTATTGCTTCAGATCTTAAATTACTCAATAAATCCTCAAATTTTGTAATTTTTCTGTTCAGATCATCATCTGCTATATACCTTTTATTCCAATTATCTACAGAAATAATTTGGAGCCAATTTAGTTTTAATTGCTTATATAAGTCTAATTTTTCTTTCTATCCTTGCAAACCTTGATCCAGTGCTTCAGTTTTGACACACCATTATTATTAATAACTGCTTCTAAACCTCTACTAATTTTTATCGGGAAATGTTTAAAGTCTTTTAGTTCTATAATAGGCGAAATGCTAGGGGCTAACTTCCCTTTCACATCATGCCATGTTTTCATTATTGCCTTTAACAACTTATTTTCAGAGCTGATAACTACTCTATTTTTATCTAAAAAAGCTGCTCTACCTATTTCTCTTAATTCATCCATTTCTAAACCTTCCCATATTACTTCTTTTTTTGCTATCAATTTACACATATTTCTTACCTGAAATGCTTTATAATAATTTTTGATGTTAATGAGTCCCAATCCACCCTCCTTCTGATTCAGATACCATAAACTTTTTGTAATTCTAGACTTCTTACCTCCATTACAATAATTATTAATCAAATTTTGAAATATCTTCATATCCTTTACTTTCAATTGAATCGGTAGGCTATCAAATAAAAAATTAATTTTAGGTAGTAATTTCATCTTAGCCAAGGCTACTCTTCCAAACCACGACAAGTTTATTTTATTATATTTTTGTATCAATACTTTAAACTCTTTAACCAATTTATCATAGTTTAATTTTTTTTAAATTTCACATTTACCCGAAATATTTATTCCTAAGTATCTAACATGCTCTTTTATTTGAATTTTATACTTATTTTTAATCTTTATTGCATCTTCATTACTAATATTTAACATAAAAGCTTCCGATTTCCCCCAATTTATTTCTAACTCAGTAACTTCCTGAAAATCCTTCAAATGGGTTTTAATTTTTGGTACTGCTAATATTGGGTTCTTTACTATTATTAAAGTATCATCAGCATACAAGTTGATTTTAACTCCTTCCATGCCAACTAAATCCAAATCATCCCTTATTGCATTTGCCAATGTTTCCATTGCCATTATGAATAATATCGCAGATAGAGGATCTTCTTGACGAGTACCGGCTTCCAATTTGATTTCTGGGGTATATTTATCATTAATCCTAACCCTTGCCAAGCTTTGATAGTATAAATTATCTATAACCATTCTGAACTTTACTCCAAATCCATAATGTTCAATCATTTTCTTAATTGATACGCATTGCAAGGAGTCAAAAGCTTTATATATGTCCAGTGCCAATAAATCTACCTTTTCTTTTTTTGCTTCTGCTTTGTTCATCACATCAATAACTCTCCTTGTTAAATCCAATAAATGTCGACCTTTGATAAATCCTGCTGGAGCAGCTTTTGAGGGCTGTGGAAAAGCCCTCAGGTGCCGCTTGTTCTTTACTGGCCAGCTGCCAGTCAGAAGCCCCGCTGCTTTATGGCTGCTCACTGCCATTGCTGGGCTCGGCGGTGGCTGGAGCGGCTTTTGAGGGCGGTGGAAAAGCCCTCAAGTGCCACTTGTTCTTTACCGGCCAGATGTCGGTCGAAAGCCCCACTGCTTTATGACTGCTCACTGCCATTGCGGGTGGTGGAGAGGCTCCGGAGGGCAGGGGCGGGGAAGTCCTCCGGTGCGGTGATGGGTTTTCTGCCTTCTGAGTGGGTGGGGCTAAGAAGGCAGCGGCGGTGGCAGTGGCAGCAACTGTTTCACCTCCCTGGGCGATGGAGAGGCTCCGGGGAGGAGTGGGGAAGTCCTCAATGAATGGTGCCCCGGCCTACAAGTCCATAATGGGGGGGGCAGGGGGAGAAACCAGCCCGGCTGAGGCAAAGAAATGTCCCTTCCATGGCCCCGCTGTGGAGACAAGGCTCAGCTGGCCTCCTCTTCCCTCCCCTGACTAGCTGGGCCAGAGGAGGGGGCCGAAGATGATGCAGCATTTCCTTTGCATGAGCTGAGGACAAGTTTTCATCATGGAGATAGTTATGTATTGAATGAATGTTGCAAGGTTCCCTTTAACAGAATTTAACCGGTCAATGTATCCAATTGTATCTAATCAAAGACACATTGTAGCAAGCTGTATATGGATGTGAGCTAAGTGGCCACAGGTGGCAGTAGCGAGCATCCGGCTCACATGGTACAGATTCCCCGAATACCTGAAGAGCGGGAAACCTTCCTGCCACACCACACCACACCTGGAGAAGATGGGCGTGATGATCCATGACATCACATGGACAGTAGCCAATGAGCTACCACCCGGGATATTCAAATGTACAGTGTACTATAAATAGAGCTGTTTTGTCCGCCATTACCTCATGTTCACCCTTACCCTCATGCAATAAAGTTGTGTTTAGCCTTACTGCGGCTCCTTCTTTGTCTTCCTTGCAAGACACCAAAGAGATTATTCCTTTTTAGATGATGCCAAACTGGGAAGGATAGCTAATACTTCTGAAGACAGAATCAGTATCCAAGATGACTGGAACAGATTGGAGAATTGGGCCAAAACAAACAAAATGAGCTTCAACAGGTCACATATTAGAGATGCTCAGAAGATAGAGTCGAGCAATCGAAGGGGCAGCATATAAATATACGAAATTAAATTATATAGAGTACCACTTTTGAACATTGTGTGACTGACTAATTGGATTCTACCCTAACTTGCAGAGGTTCTTTCTTACTGCTTGCTCTGCCTTCATTTTTTCTCCCTTCTTATCTAAATCTCCTCTTCAAAATAAAGTGACACTTCTCTGTTAAGTTTTCCTGAAGTCCTAAACAAAAGCAGTAGCAGCCCTGTTGACACAAGCCAAATTTCACAGCTTCATAGCCAAATTACTTCTTTCTCATAATTTAGGGCAATACTTAATATTAAACAACAACAAAGCACAAAAGTTGTGCAAGATTTTAAAATTGCTAATCTCTTCATTGGCAAGATATTGCTAAACTAGGAAGGGGAAGGGGGGGGAGAAGGCTTGATCTCAATTCCTTGTAATATGCTCATTGTCCAATAGTCTACATCTGCATTCACATCTGGCATGAGGTCTCCAGCAACAGGAGATGGCCATTAGTTCTTGCTTCAGTTTTGAGTTTCACAAGACCTCACATTATTGTGTGTAAGTTACATGCAATCTGAAATCCAAGCAGGAATTCTTTATTTAGCAGTAATTGCTTCGAGCTGTGACATCAGTCCTTCTATGTCACAAGAACTAGACAGGAGGATACTGGCCTGTATAACATTCTAATAGGCCAAAATATCAGTGAGTGGGAGGTACACCTCATCTGTTTAATTAAGGGGAAGTTTCAGGTGAAAGCAGTCTGCTTATGCACAAGATCTGTGGTTCCATGCCATGGTTCAGATGTCTAGGTTTCATGGTTTTTCATGGTGCAGAGATGGGTGGCAATTTAGGCAAGAATAGGATTTAAGTTAAAGCTATAAGTACTGTATATACTCAAGTATAAGTCTAGTATTTTTAGCCTCCAAAATGAGATCCAAAAAAGGGACTTGACATACTTGGGTCAATGACTCCGGAGGGTCCCGAAACTATGGTGGTGCAAATTCAAACATACATTTTTAAAAAAGCACTAAGACTACTGTAAAGATTTGAAAACATACCCACACAAATGTATGAATAAATTAATTGTACTACATTTTCATGTATTTTAATTACTGAAACTCATTAGCTGCTGCATTTTCCACCCACGATTTATACTTGGGTCAATCTATTTTCCTAGTTTTAGAGGTCCAAATTAGGTACCTTGACTTATATTCGGGACAACTTATAGACGAGTATATACGGTATGTGCTTATGAAAGCCTTTTAAAGAAAAAATCACACCACCTCTACAATTATACATAAAACACACACTAATTGAAATTATTCATACATAGAAACAGCTAGAATGTTACAAACACATCACAAATCTTGAACAGTCTTCCATAGTTCTCTTTATGTGCAGATGTTTTGCCTCATACACCAACGCCAGATGTGTTTCAATAAAACTGTCTTCCTTAGTAGCAGTAAGCAGGAATAAACCAACTGTTCTCAAATGGCAGATGAATAAAGGCTTCTACCATGTCAGATATAAGTTCAAGAAAGCAGTTCTTCAAGTGTGGAGTGTTTTCTTTCTTATTAGAGGCTAAACATTCTAAAATATAAGTTAAATTCTGTTACAGTATACATCTGTACTTATGGATATTGATGGAATATTTTTAAAGATTTTAATGTATTTACTACCTTTTGTAGCTGTTTGGCATTGGTATAGAAGAAAAAAGTGTGTGCAAGTCAGCTGTGGAAGTGTTGGCCAAAAGTATGAAATGTTTCTAACTTTTTAGTTGTTTCTATTTATTTCATAATATATACTTCAGAAGACTTTTTGAAAATAAAATGGAGCTAATATTCAACTAAAATTATGTAGTGACTAGAAGCACTGAAACGCCATAAATTGGGGATGACAACCAAAATACCTTTAAATTGTAGTGAAGTTTCTGCTACTACGTAGTACAAAGCACAGAAGTTAAAGATGTTACTTTAAGCTGAAATCCTACACATACTTAAGACTTGGCTTCATTGAACAGAGTGGGGCTTGTGAATAAACACATGTAGTATGGCATTGATATATGCATGACATTTTGTTATAACTGGATGTACTTTAAATATGCACTTAGAGTACAACAGAGGACAACAGCTTAATCTCTCCTGTGTGTAGAAACTCAGCTGCTCCATTTCAGATCTCCAGAAACACACTGCAGCACTCCACAGATACATTTTGGTTCATTGCCTCCATCCTTATTCCTTTATTTCACCCTGTGTTTCCCTGCAGTTTTCTTTGCTATAAATGGAGATGAGCACTAAACCCTAGAGTCAGATACAACTAATTTTCGAGCAAGGGCGACCTTACCTTTACCTTACTTTTAAGTATGCACCTACACTCTAAATGATTGTAAGATGATGCTAAGACATTTTGAATCAAATGCCTGTTATATATTTTCAATAGCTTTGAAGTACTTTAAAAGCAATGCAGAGGAATAAATGCTTGTAGAATAGCAAGCTGTTTTTGCCTTGCGCTGTTGCAACATTGATACCTATATGGTTTAAACTATTACTATATGGTTTAACTTATTTTGTAAAGCTACAGAACCTCTAATGGTGAAAATTTATGAACTAACTTTGTCAGCTAGGGAAGAACCTTGACTTCTGAGTCACTCCAGCTAGTCAGACACACTCTGGTCTCCCTGTGAGTAACGTACAGAGTATCCTTTACCAGGATTTGACACTTTTTTTTATTATAAATTTTTATTGAATTTTTTCAAAGACATACAGAAAAGAAAAGAAAACAATAACTAACAATACAATACATAAACAAATCCATAGTATCATCTTAACAGACATTACTAAATGTTAGCACATAACAATATCTAGACTCATTAATTACTATATAACCACCAAATATTAAAAGCCATTGTTTCAAGATCCGAAATAATAAAAACTTTCTGTGCTACCACAATCTTTGGATAAATAATAATCACCCTGTGAATATATACAATGCCCGGAGAGTTTATTTTCTACTCAACTCCAGAAACTTCTTTGAGATGGTACTGGTCCTGAACTATCATTTGCCATACACGAATGGTCCACAAATGGTTTCCATATGTTCCAAAATCTATTCTCTTTTAAGTTATCTCTTTTCACTTTAATCTCCCATGTCAATTTATCATTCAGTGCTAAACTCCACATTTCTTTATACCACTCTCCAATCTGTATATCTATATCATTTTTCCAGTTTCTAGCTATACATTGTCTACCCGTTGTCAATACAATTTCCAATAATTCTTTTTCCTCCTTGTTTAAACCCAAACCTTCCACATTCGTTAAAAGAATGGTACTTGACACCAGCTTAACACTTCTACCCATTATTTCACCAAACTCACCTTCTATTTTTCCCCAAAAATCCCTTATTTTTTTACAACTCCACCACATATGTTCATATGTTCCGTCAAATTCTCTACATCTCCAACATAACTTATCTCTTTTATTATCCATCTGGTAAAGTCTTAATGGTGTCAAGTACCATTGCCACAACATTTTAAAATTATGTTCTTTAATTCTTACAGACATTGTTCTCATAATCCTCTTTTTCCATTTATTTTTCCACTCAATCTCCCCAATTGTTATATTCAAATTTCGTTCCCATTTCCGTTTCAAATCCTCCTGTGGATCTGCACCTCTATTCAATATGTTATAAAGCTTACTTACAAGACCTTTAATACTACTTTCCCCTTTTCTAATCTTCCTTACCAACTCCTCGAATTCTGTATGTATTCTATCTAACCCTACTTCTTTTTTATATTTTTTATTCCAATTGTCCACCTTTAACTTCTGAAACCAATTCAAATTTAATATCTCAAATATTTTTTTCCGCTCAACATCAGAATCACAAGTTTTTAACCAATCCTTCAATAAAAGCATCCCATCTTTATCCAATATTTCCATTTTTTCCTTATCTAACTTTATTGGGAAACACATCATATCAGTCAATTCCAAAATTGGAGAGAGATTTGGGACCATGTCCTTTTTTACCTTCTTCCACACCTCCATGAGACCTCTCATCATAGTATTATTTGGCCTTTTCACCTTATCCTTTATTCCAAAAAAAAATCATATTTCCAATATTTCTATATTCCTTCATCTCCAATTGCTCCCAAATTGTCTTTTCTTTTGCCAAAATCTTCACAACATTCTTAACTTGAAAAGCTCGATAATATGCTAGCAAATTTGGCATACCCAAACCCCCATACCATAGCTTCTTTGGGAGCCTAGATTTTTTGCCTCCATTACAAAAACCATTGAACATCTTTTGAAACTCATTAATTTCTTTCTCTTTCAAGTGGATCGCTAGTGTATCAAATAAAAAGTTAATCTTTGGTAACAATATCATTTTGCACATAGCAATCCTTCCAAACCATGACAGCTTTGACTTCTGAAGCTCTTGTATTTTGTTCTTAAATTCCACTTTCAAGCTGTCATAGTTCAATCGTTTAAGTTCTTCTAATTTATTTGAAATGATTATCCCCAAATATTTTAGCTTATCTTTAATTTGTATGTTAAGTGTCGACACTGTCCTACCCATCTCACTTGGTTTCAAATTACACAACAACAGTTCTGATTTATCCCAGTTTATCTTTAATCCAGTTATAGCTTGAAATACCTGTAAGTGATCTTTAATCCTGTCCATTACCAGCTCCGGGTCCTTCACCATAAGCAGTGTGTCGTCTGCATACACACTCACTTTATTACCCATGATCCCTTCTATATTTAAATCTTCCCTTATACTTTTAGCTAAGATCTCCATTGCCATAATAAACAGGATAGGAGATAATGGACAGCCAGCCCTGCCTAGTACCAGCTTCTAGCTTTACCACATCCGTACGCTCCTCATTTACTCTGACCCAAGCATTTCCTTTTTGATATAACAAATCTATAACCCTATTGAATTTATCCCCAAACCCATATTTTTTAACTATTTCCTTAATTGAAGACCACTGCAGTGAGTCAAATGCCTTAAAAATATCCAATGATAATAATCCCACCTTTTCCTTTGTTTGATTAACATTGTCTATTAAGTCTAATACCCTTCTAGTCAAATCCGCCATGTGTCGTCCTTTTAAAAACCCAACTTGATCAACATTTATATATTCCCCCATGAAACTATTTAAACGGTTAGCCAATATTGCTGTGAAGATCTTCGCATCTTGATTTATAAGTGAAATTGGTCTGTACGAATCCACTCTTTCCAGATTCTTACCAGGTTTTGGCAGAAGGACGATTGTAGTGTTATACCATGAAGTCGGAATTGGTCCTCCATCTAATATATAATTATACAACTTCACCAGCTTCGGGACCACCACCTCTTTAAATTCTTTATAGAACTCTGTCGATAATCCATCATCCCCCGGGGCTTTCCCTGTCTTCAATCCGCTTATTACCTCCTTGACCTCTTTATCAGTTATCTTTTCTTCCATTTTCTCCCTATGCTCTTGCTTTATTCCATTCCCTAACTGTCTCTCCAATATCTTTTTGAGCTTCTCCAAATTTACTTCCTTTTTTGCATATAATACCTGGTAAAATTCCCTAACAATTTTACATTTATCTCTATTCTTGTTACCTTAAACCTTGGCTATCAACCAATACCCCAATTTCTCTTTTTTCCCTTTTAACCTTGGCTGCTCTTGCTAATAATTTTGAGTTCTTATTACTAAATTCAAAATATTCTCTATTTAAATAAATCAAATCTCGTTTAACTTTATCAATATCCTTACCCATTACTTCTGCCTTAAGTCCTTGTAATTTCATAAAAAAAATTTTGTCTTTGTTTTTTGCATGCTCCTCCTGTAATTGTTTTATTTCTCTTTCTTTTTCTATCTGTTCTGCTTTATATTTTTATATTTGTAGCTTGCCAATTTTATACTTTCCCCCCTAAAAACTGACTTCATGGTATCCCATACAATGTTAAAATTGACCTCATTATTGTCGTTCCACTGCCAACTTTCTTTCCACCTTTCCATAATTGCCTCTTTGCTTTTCTGGTCTTTGAATAAATTAGGATTGTACCTCCAATTTCTTACTCTTCGAATATTTTTTTGTCCTTTCAATTCCAAATATATTTTAGCATAATCCGATTCCTTAATAATCCCAATTTCCGTACCTTCTATATCCCCAATTAATTTTTCGGAAAGTAAAACATAATCTATTCTTGAATAGGTCCCATGAACGTGTGAAAAAAAGGAATATGCCCTTTCCGAGCCCTTAAACTCTCTCCACGAATCCTTCAAGCCCATAACACCCATCCAATTATCTAACACCTTCCCTTTCAAACCAATTCCACTTCTAGCTATGTTTGTACAATCTAATCCTGACCTTATCAAGTTAAAATCACCAGCCACAATAGTTTTTGCAACATTTTCCAACTCCACTATTTTCCGATTTTTTTCAAGAAAATCTGCTTGGTGGTCATTCGGGGCATAAATATTTACCAACATAATTTCCTCATCCTCTAATTTTCCTCTTAACAACAAATATCTACCCTCTTGATCAGCAATCTTTTTTGTAATTTCGAATCCCAACTTTCTAGAAATCATGATTGCCACCCCTCTTGTTTTTGAAGTACCATACGCCATCTCATAATGTTGCATCCATCCCAAATAAAGTTTGTTCGTATCTTTTGACTTCTGATGTGTTTCCTGTAAAAACAATATATCTGGTCTATCTTTTTTCAGCGCTAGTTCCAATCTCTGTCTCTTAAGAACAGAACCTGTACCTTTCACATTCCACGATATTATTTTAATACTTCCCATAACCAAATTCTTTTCACAACTTTAAACTCTCCATTGGGCGTGCCACCAACAACCCTACCACAATACCAACTACATAAAACACACATTTTCGCTCTCCCCACCTTCCTATCAAAAGCCGCCTCTGTCAACCAAAGAGGGGAGAGGGGGGACATGCAAGATGCGCCCTGCTGTCGGCGCTACGCGCTATTTGCCCATTCTGCCTCTTATAACTACTTAAAGTTACTAAAATCTAATGCTCATTGCTCCTTACCTATCTCCTCCTCCACCATGATCAAAGACGGCTCCTCTTCCTCCTCTCCTCGCTGTGGTGTTCCACCTGTAGCCCCAGTGGCTTCCTCCCTCTCATATTCCTTCCCCAAAGCTCCAGAATCCATCAATTCCTTCTTAAGATTTTTCCATTCTTCCGAATCTACCTTTACCATTTCCAACAAGCTCAAATATTCCAATGGATTAGTACCTTCATCAATAACTTGCATTCTTTTATCATAGAAAAAACGCAGCTGTTGCGGAAATCTCCAGTTGTACCTTATATTTTTACCCATCAATAATTTAGTTACAGGCCTCATCTTATATCTCCATGTTCTTTATTTTAATGAAATATCATTATACACTTCAACATCTGAACCATCAAATTTCAACGCATCGGGACCAACCCGTTTCAGATGGGCCATTACTTTTAACTTATCTGCCCAATTCGCAAATTTGACCAACACATTTCTTTGAACCACCCTCCCTCTTCTTGGACCCGCCCGGAATACGCTTACCAAATCCTCCTGAACAAATTCTTTCCCCATATTCAGACCATTTAACCACTGAACCACCCTCTCTCTTAACAAATCCGGAGTGTGTTCCACCAACTGACGGATCACAATGTTCTGTTTTCTCATCATGTCTTCCACAGCATCTATCCTTCTCTCTTGTTCCTCCAGTTTCAGCTTATTCTCCCGCACCACCTGCTGAGTCCCTTTTACTTCCTCCTTTATGGCATTGACCTCAATTTGAACCACTTTCACATTTCCCTCCATTTTTTTCAAAGTGAAATCCACCTTTTTTGAAAAATCTGCCATTGATGAAATCAGCTTGTCTTGTTTTTTCATCAATTCATTTTTGTCTTTCACCCTTGAATCCTCATTTTTCTCCAATTTTTGAAACAACTTGCCAATTTCCACCATAATTTGAGTCTGATCATATGGCACTGTGGGCGGGGATGAAGATTGAGTGGCTTCCTCCATTGGTGCTTTTTCTTTCTTCTTGGGTTTTACAACTAGTTCTTCTTCCTTCGCTTTCCCTCTTGTACCTTTATCCATAATAATGTAATATATAAAAATCCCAATGCTGCAGTTCGTTGTAAAAGTTAGTCACTAAAATGAAGCTTATAACACTGCAGCCACTGGTTCCACAGATCCAGTAGGGAAATTTATATGCAAGCAAAAAATCAAGAAGTTATTGTAATCCACAAAAATCAAGCCGAAAGAAAAAAAACTCCCCCAACAGGCAGCTTGGGGGAAAAAAAAGAGCAAATGAAAATATTAATCCACAGCAGGTCCGTTTCCCCAAAGCAGATAATCCAATCAATCGTTCTCCAACTGCGATGAAAGGGCTTCAAGGAATCAGTCAGCCCAAGCTTCTCCTTTAAAAAAAAAACCAAGCCGCCAAAGAAAAAAGAGGGGGGGGAGACCAGAGGGAGAAAAAACCCAAAATCAAATCAGCGAGGAGAAGAGGTGAGGAGCAGTATATTCCACAATAAACAAGCAAGTATTTATAATCCACACGGTGAAGGAACCAAAAAGCCAAACCACCTAATCCTTCTCTTGAAGCGGACAATCAAAACGCCATTTTCCAGCGGCTGCCTTAACTTTTGGGAAAGAAACACCCCCCCTTCTCCTTCTGAGGAACGGAAAACTTTCTCCAAGTGGTTTGAGCCGGGGAACACCCAATCACCTTCCAATATTATAGCCCAGACAGGATAAATAATCCACTTTGTTATCGTCAAAACGTGGCGCGGTCTTCTGGTGTGTAAGAAAGAACCGAAGCCCAAACACGATCACTTTCGTTTTCCAGGAACGCCGCCATTAACGAAACCACCACTTGCTTTCATCCGCTTCCACCCGCTTCCATTTCAAAGTCTGAGCTCATTTAGCAGAAACCCCCAGCCGATTTTAGAATTCAAAGATCCGTTCATGAACTTACATACAGGCTATTTTCATGTCGAACAACTTCTTGTCAGTTCCAAAGCCTTATCCACTGTCTCGCTGGTCCCGTTCTCGGCTACTCGGCAGAAAAGCCACGACTACCGTCACAGCTTCAGCTGCACAGAGAAGCCTCCCGAACTTCGACCACCCAGCCTCAAAAGATCATAAAATTTTCCAGAACGACAGGCAAGGTTCTTATCTTTAAGATTTACCACTTTAAAACTTCCTCATTTCGCTCCAGCACATTAGTTACCACTTTGTTGAGCGCGAGCGTCCAAATCTAGATGTTACTCGGCGACCATCTTGGCCCCGCCCCGCCGGATTTGACACTTTTGAGATAAAGTGGGAGATGGTAGAGTGGGGCACAAGGTGAGTGGGGTGCTTCAACTCTGAGAGGGACATCTAAAGGCCCCAGATGTTTGGAAGTTGCTCACCTGCAATGCACATTGTGAGGGGCCCTTTACTCATCACAAGTCTTTTGTCAGCTGGGTATTGTCTTGAATATAAAGACAATGGCTTACCTCTTGAGGTAATTTCTTCATTTCTAGGGGTTTGGGAATTGTAAATTGCAGTAGACCATTATGCCAGTGCCGTTGTTATGGATAACGGCAGGGAGTTCTCAGTTAATGGGGGCTCCAAATCCTCTGAAGCCAAACCAACTAATGAGGGCAAGACATCCTCTTCCTTAACCATAATGCCTTCCCACTTTTAATAACATATTAATGCATCTTGTCATTTTTTCTTAACACTGTGAAATGAGATTTTGTATATCAAAAGAAGAAAAATATGCACACCTCTGTAACAATAAAAAGCAGGTGATAAGAGAAAAACAACACTGGAATCAGCTGTGTTTGAGTCTGCTAAACTCTTTAATGTGGCATCTGTACAGGATAGGGGTGGGTGGTGACTGAGACTCACTAAAAGCACAATTCTATCCAGCTAAAATGGCCAAGAGCTAGCTGAGCCAGCACTTAAGGAACCTGAAGCTGTGTTGAAGCCTAGCTCTTTCAGCCTAGAGATGCTGTAAATTACCCAAGATTACCCTTGCTCTGTCTTAATGTCATGCTGACATTCTGGCTGTCCCCCTAGGCTGGGTTTCGATCTCATCCTACCCTCCCTTGCTCCACCTCTTCTCTGCTTGCTTGCTTTTTGTTCAGCAAATCTTAGCTAGCAGAGACGTTGTACTTAAAGATACAAGGAATACTTCACTCTTATAGATGCTGTCTCAACTCAGTGAGAAACGCCAAGAAGAAATTTTCAAGACCAGTGAGACTTCTCTTCATTTTGGCAAGAATAAGACACGCAACACTGTCTTTTCCAAAGCAAGGTCTCCATAGTTTATGCAAAATGTCTCTGAATAAAACAAGTGCCTTTTCTCTTTGAGAAGCAGCTCATGCACTGAATCACCCAGAGAATAATGGCCTGACTGTTTTAAAAGATGCAAAGAACTCCTCTGATTCTTCTGATACTTAAAAGTCCACAAGTCAAAACAGTGGTTACATTGCACTATTCGCATTCAATCATAATTTCATCAACATGTTATTTTCACAATTTGCACAAAAATGTTCTAATTTTTACTTTTTTGCTGTGGAAAACACCAAAATATACCTCATGATCTCACAAGCAAAGGGGAAACTTTTTTCTAGTGTAATGTAGATGTAGTCTGGCCATGTTATCCTGCTATGGTAATAGACATACTGCGACTCAATGCTGAGCGTCAGGCGGTGGTTAACTAACCTGACAACCCTGAGGACTAGCAGCCTTGGCAAAGTACACAGGGAAGGCTGATGGTCTCCAAGTGGATTAAATCCCATTTGAATCCATCCTGATGGAGGGAAGCAACTTCATCGATATTGGCCTGGGGTGGAGGAGGACTTTGTGTGCCAAAAGGGCTCAGGACCAGAAAGTGGTACGGGTGTCATTCTGTGATATGAAAGGCAGATGAAAGGCCACACCATTATATTTGCAGGACAGTCTTCATGGCTGATCACCATGATGATCACCAATATTCAGAATCGGATATGGCAGAAGAAGAAGAATTGTCTTTATGTGGGAGAACAAAACAAGTGAAGATTTATACCCCAACAGATCCTTTTGAGATTGGTTCGAGGAAGAGCATTCAGAAGAGGAATATTTTCTTGGCAGAATAGGGTTGTACCTATCTCCTAACCCATTACAGTTTATTTTTGAGATAACACACTGAAGTCAAGGTCTCTCTAATGCAGGGGTGGACAATTTCATTGGGGCCAGGACTATGTTTCTACCCCTATCTCCAAGGGTATACAGAGTGCAAAAAGGTGACTTTTCTGTCTCTTTGCAAGGCTGTAAAGAAAAGCAGTTTTAGTGTTCATTGGAGATAATACAAAGTGGTATCTTGCAGGTTCGATTGTACTCCTGGAAGATAGCAGATACCTGTGGATGCTATGGAAATAACCTATTAAAAGGGGGAGTGGGGAGACAATGGCCTATTAGGGAAATTGAAACACATCACCTCTTCATCTTATATCCTTCCATAAAAAGGTGGCAAAGTGGTGTGAAAACTAAACTGTATTATTGAAATGGCTTCCCTGGACCTTATGGTCAGCTGCCCACAGCAGCCAGGATATTAAATTCAAGGCCTTGGCCTTCTTCACATTCTGCCCTTACTCCATCCGCAGCAGGGAAGAACAGTAAATTTAATGTTCTTCAAATCTGGATATTAGTAACTGCTTGTGCTTTCATAAAATCGAAATAATGCATCAACTATGCTTAGACAGGACGGTAACATGGTAGCAGGCTTCCTCTCAACCTACCAGTCTTCATATCTGCAGGCAGCATTGACTCATAATCCTGCCAAAGTTGCTTTGGTTTCCTGCAGTTCTTCACCCACCCGTGTGGCAAAAGAGTCAAAGGACAGATAGACCTTTCAGCTGGGAGTCCAGTGGTACAGTGATATTTTAAAAAAAGATAAACAGAATAAAAACCCTGGAAGCCACAGTACCCAGCCAAAAGCACAGAGCATTTTTAAAAGAAATAGATTCGTAGAACAAATGGATAGCCAGTTCTAAAAAGAGCCCAGCAGTATCAGACCAAACTCTCATCAAATGTATTATGTTTTCCCCCACCATTGCCAACCAGCTGCTCCTGGGAAGCCCACAGGCAGGACCAGGAGTCAGAAAAAAATGTTTGGAGGGATTACAAATTCTAGAAGCTACCCCACCCTCAGCAGCATGGCCCCTGAGGTTTGATTGATTGATTGATTAAGAGAGAGAGAGAGAGTCTGTATAGACGTTAAGGTCATAACATGTTACTTCTTAAAGACACTGGTATACTATGGAATTCATGCACTCCAGAGTGAACAGCATTTCCTGTGGCTGTGCTGGGATCAGATGCTTTGGGGGCAGGGACCCATACCTAAATCACATGTATCCCTAGGTTCTGTTGCGTGTTTTCATGTCAGAGATTACTCTGGGTTGAAAGGATTTTTGCAGGGGACACCCGGATGAGGCTTCTTTCATGTCCCCTATCGTGCAGCTCTTGGGGAATTGAACACTGTCCTTTCAGTCTCCAAGCACAGTGCTTTTACCCACTGAGCCACTGGGGAGCTGCTTAGGCCCTGTTCAAGCAATGAGACCAAATCTGTGTGACGCTGTAGTTGTGGCGGAGGATAACATACAAGCCCCTCCCCATTCCACCTGGACATAATGCTGACCTCTTGCAGCTTTACTGTGAAGGCTTTCAGAGACACTTGTAAGTGTGCTGATCTGAATACCTGTACAGCATTTCTGTG
Source organism: Bradypodion pumilum (assembly GCA_035047305.1). Lineage (NCBI taxonomy): Eukaryota > Metazoa > Chordata > Lepidosauria > Squamata > Chamaeleonidae > Bradypodion > Bradypodion pumilum. Next base: position 180,697,832 of record JAWDJD010000001.1, on the reverse strand, counting down.
CAATGACAGGGCCACCAAATGTGGACACACCATAATTTACATGCATCTCTGCAGGCCTTTACAGTGAACATGTGAAGGTCTGCCTTACTTCTAGATGAGATACAGTCACGAGAGCAGCACTTTCCTACGTCGCCAAATGACTTCCATGGTAACGGCTCTCTATTTTTTCAGGCTTAGTGCCAGAAAAGAGTTGTACAGTTTGCCATGTAAGTTCATCAGAGCCAGGGCAAGCAGATCACGTTCCATGAGACAACTGCCTTCATTTTTATTACAGATGACTCCACAGAGAAAAAGAAATGGGTAGGGCCTGCAAGAATGAAGTAACACTTGTTCCAGTATTCTCAGAAAATAAAATGTCCTCAGAAAATGGTGTCCTGGGCCCTCAATCCCTAACAAACCCATCTCCCTGCCCTGTTTGCTTATGCAAGTGAGCCTTCTTGTGCCAATAATCTGCATTTTATGTGTGTATGCTCTGTTTCTGACTCTCTTGAAGTTGGACTGCAAAGCCCTCCCTAAACCAAGATCAATTCATTAGAATGGGTGCCTGTTTGCTACACTTTGGAGCCGTTCAAAGCTAGTGGGTGCAGGGTTTGGGGGAAGAGATTGTTTAATGGATTAAATGAGCATTGTTAGGATGCCAAGAGAGAGGAAAAGACAAAAATTGCCTTATAAGCAATATTCTCATGGATGTGTTGCATAGTAGTGTTCACAGAGAATGCAACTCTGCCTTGTTAGAAACATGTTCAGCTGCATCATGTTAATTGCATCCATGTACAGTATGAATTCTGTCAGGAACCCAGAGAACTTCTCCACATGCCGTGATGAGTTACATACACGTATAACCTCTTCTATGAACCTAAGGATCTTCTTAAAGGCTTGGAGAGGAGAACGGGGGAGCAGACACAGTGGCAGATTGGGAGAAGAGAAGGGGAAATTTCTCTTGTGGAAATAGAATTCAGCTTGTGTGATGCTGGATTTCAATCCAAAAATAAATTAAGCATGTCAGAAAGAAGACTAAGCTACAATTCCTATACCTGATGCCTAACATTGTATATTCAGGGATTTTGGTCATTTTTACTAATGATAAGAGCTTTTCCCAAAGCCTGAAGAACAAACATGCTTGCCATCCCATTGAGAACTATCTGTGACAACATGAAATTGAACACTGGAAGCTCCAATAATATCTGTTCCAGTAGTATAATTCAGCTTCATAAAAACAGGAATCACACTGATACACAATATTAAAAGGCTGAAAAATGTTTCCTTTTAGTTCATTCATTATGTACTACTGACAGAAATCTGTTTTAAAATTATAACTATTATTTAATTTGTAAAAATAAAGCCCAATAACTAGAAATTTCACTCAACATTTTTGTGTGTAACTTTGATAAAACCTTCATTTTAGACCCCTTAGTCAATCCTTATTTTTCGGAGATTCTGTGTTACAAGAGGTACATCGATGATTTATTTTTTATCTTTAAAGATCATTCTTCGGTTACAGATTTTTGCCAATGGATTAATCGCCAGCACCCTCAATTACAATTTACACACACTTCAGACTCCACCTCCTTACCCTTCCTTGATCTTACAATATTCATTAGAAATAACAGGATACAAACAAAACTTTACCATAAACCTACAGACCGTTTTGCATATTTACAATTCAACTCCTTTCACCCGCATCATTTAAAGGCTAACATCCCATATAGTCTCCTGATAAGAGCAAAACGGAATTCAACGCAGCCTCAGGATTACAACACGGCGGCTAGTAAAATCTCCACCACTTTAAGAAATAGGGGCTATCCTAGCAGCATCATTAAAACAGCGTGCGATAAAGTCAATGCTCGACCAAGGAGTACTTTACTCAGGGGTAATACGAGAACACCCCAAGATGACTCTCGGCTATTCTGGTCCCTAGACTATACCACACTAGCATATAAGATTAAAAACATAGTGCTGAGACACTGGCACATTCTTGATTCTATACATGATTGCCAACAGTGACCCACCATAGGATTTCGTAAAACTAACACCATTGCCAATTATATCTCCCGGCCCGACATTGCCCAATGTCCTACCACTCCTAGAGCTCCTATAGGACATTACGCGTGCGGGCATTGTAAGTTTTGTGCTTACATGTGGCGCACCAATCATGTACAATTACCTTGCAGTAATTTCACTTTGGACTTAACCTCCTTCTCAAATTGCAACACGAGTGATTCCATTTATATGATCATCTGTTCATGCCAATTGGCATATATTGGGCAATCCAGACAACCCGTTAAGGTACGTCTAGGAGAACACATATCCCGAATTAAAAATCAAATCATTAATGCACCCATGGTTAATCACTTTATTGAGAAGAAACATAAATACAAAGAGCTGAAGATGGTAGTGCTCGAAACTTACTTACCAAGCAAGAACCAGGTGACCGATGTCGAACGATTCCTATTGCAGAGAGAGGCGTTTTACATCCATCATTTTAAAACGCTGACACCTCATGGTTTAAATACGGATTGGGACCTTTCCGCGTTTCTGTGACTCCAGTCCTGCAGAGGGCTTTATCTAATCACTCAGGAACTGGAGATTCCTGCCTTACACCTTAAACAACTTACAACACAGAGGCATGCAAGACTAATTATCTTGGCTTATCGTTTGCAGATGAGTTCTATTACTGATAGGTATTTAAACTAGACTTCCCCTAGATTTGAGTAACGCGAGAACACAATAGGAATATACTATGGAGGTCCTCACACGCGTTATCCAGACTTATTAGGTATGTTCTTGTCCGTTCCTTCTATGATATAGTGACATAGTATATTATTGTGGTTTGAGCTATCCTATTTATAGAATGTATTTTAGCTTGTTTGTGTTCTTCTTATCATTGTATGTTTTAGACTCTTGAGAAAGTCTTCCGAAATGTCCGTTTACCGGAAGGGCATCGAAAACTTTGAAACCTTTTAAGAACATCTTTCCCTTCCAACACCTGCAATGGGGCATGTTTGAACTTTTTCAAAGAAGCATAACGCAGAAGTCCATCTACAGCATTTTATGCCTTTGAAGATTCCGTACTTGCCACACATGAATTACATCGGAACTACGGACTGAATAACGTGGCATAGAGTACAAGTACTGTTCCTATTTTGGTCCCATACAGAGTCGGTCTGGGAAGGGGAAAGCATTTTTTTACATGTGTATATATACTTATATATCCTTTGTATATTGCAGTATGTTTGCTCGTATATGCATTTGCGTTTCGTAGACTACTCATGCAGTAATTTAGTTAGTAGCTGGATAAGATTTATTATAAGCACATATGCAGTAATATTAAATACACTTTGCTATTATCTTTGGTCTATCTGGGTGTGTTCTCTCACTTGTCTGGTAGCAGTCATCAGCATTCTGGAACTTCCTGTATGCTGATGCACACTATATACTGTATATAGTGTGAAGAACAATAGGGCCAAGACCGAAACTTGTGGTAAGCCATTGTTGAGGGTTTTTCTGGAACTCATCTTGTTGCTAAAAATAACCTGGAAGTCACAGTCCCTGATCATGCTGTCAATAAGTTTAGTGGTTCTTTGGCATTTTATAGTTTTCAAAAGTTTCCATATCAGAACCTGGCACCACACAGTGTCATATGCTGCAGTCAAATCAATAAAAACAGTGGATGCTTTTAGTTTCTTCTGATAGTCTGCTTCTATGAACATTGTTAGCAACAAAACCAGGTCCATGAAACTTCTCCCAGGATGAAAGCCTGCCTGCTCAATCAGAATCTTGGTATTTTAGCGCTAATTCTATCTATACCTATAAATCCAAGCATTAACCATTGGAATTTGACAAAGGCTCCCGCACCCATCCACACTATCCTGTACCGAGCCTCCTGCATTCGCCCAAATCCGGTACGAAGGTAACTGTCGGGTTGAGAAATGTGCCAGCGGGGCAAGAGCCCCACGAACACAAACAAAGAAAAAGGACTTCAATTCCCAATGTTCTTTGCGCCGCACCGTGCCATAGCCAATTGAAATCGAGCTGCAGGAAAAAAACCACCGCACGAACACAAACCACAAACGCAAAACTACAAGTCCCAGCGTCCTGCGTGTCCTGCGTGCCCTGAGCACGCAGAATGCTGAGAAAGCCGGTGCGCAAAAAAAAATCTCACAAAAAGCAACGGGAGCGCAAGTCCCCAGCAGTCAGACTCAGCGCCTCACAGCCACGCAAAACAAAAAGCCACAAAAAGCCACCACTAGACACCCGCCGTCCTTCTTTCCCGGAGCAATGGGGAGAAGAGGGATTCCCTATCCTCCACACTACCCCGCCGAAGACATGGCGAGACCACCACCAGCCTCAAGTAAAGTTGAGCAAGGGCAAAAAAACCAACCCCAAAAACAGGCAGCAGTTTGTCAGGGGAAGCACCCTCCCTGGCGGATGACTGGCTGATGCCTTTGTACTTCCGAATACAAAAGCAGCAGCCAGCAATCCGCAAGGAAGAGCCCCACCCCTTACGGATTGCTGCCTGCCAATCTCCGGTTAGGTAAGCCGGGAGAAAAAGGAGACAGAGAGGAGAGAACCATCATTAGGCAGATGAAACTTTTCTCTGCCTCCTCTTCCCCCGACCTACCTAACGAACCTTCCAGAGAGAAGAACGGGCTGACTGCCTCCTCCCTCCTTTCCTCCATTGCTACATTTAAACCAAAATTCAAAGCAGCAATGGGGAAAGAGGAACCGACAGGCAGCCCGTTCTTCAAACTAAAGTAAACACCAAAAACAAACACCAAAATTATTAAAAAATAATAAAACAAAAATAAATCAATAATTAAAAAACAATAAACAAAAAAACCCACAAAATACACAAACAAAAACATCCACAGTGACACAAAACCACATACAAAACACCTAACTACAACACGAAAAAACCACAAAGTACACAAACAAACAACAACTAATTACACAAATAAACAACAACAAAATAAGAAAAATTAAACAAAACCAGAAATAAACAAACCAATTAAACAAACCTAAAACTAAACCAAAACAAAAAAGAACAAACAGAAACACCTCCCAGCCCACCACCACAAAAGCAAAACAAAGAAAAACCCCAGAAGAAAGAAAACCAGAGAACTCACCAGCACATCCTCCCTCCACAACGACTGGAACAGAAATGAAGAAACAAAGAGACTACTTACGCGAAGAAGCCCCACCCAGAGGCCAGGAGAGAAAAAACAGTGAAAGTAAAACAGAACCACCAGCAGCCTCACCTGCAGGGCAGAATAGTAAAAACAACTCAAAAAGACCCAACAGCCCCACCTAGAGGCCACAAGAGTAAAAACAAGTCAAAAACATAACAATAAATCACAATTTTACACAAATCACGAACATATGTCAATAAAATAAAATAAAATGATTTATAACATCCTGTGTTGAGTTTTAACTCAAATAAAAAACCAAAACATCTAAACACAGTTTAAAAACATTGAATGTAAAAAACATGTACTTTCACATTTTTAAAATTATTACCTACGGTACAACTATTAAAACCCCCCACAAACTAAAACATTATTTGGTTAAATAAAACAATTTGAAAAAATCATATCATCCTTTGTTCTTTTTTAATCCACAAAAAAACAAAAACAAAAACAAAAAGCTGATCACAGTTTCTAACAGCCCGGCACAGCCGGGCAAAAAAATTGCTAGTTACAATATATAGTACTCATTCCAACAGCTTGTAAACAGAACTGAGAAGGCTACAGGGCAGTAACTTTGAGGTTGATCTATGGGTTTACCTGCTTTTAACAATGCTATGATATTAGTATGTTTAAGTTTATGGGGAATATTTTCTGATCTTTGAAGAGAATTGAAAAATTGTGGAGTGTAAAGCTAGTTCGCCTCCTCGTGGTGCACCCTGGGTAACAGTAAATGAACTACCACTCATTGGCAGCCAGATAATCAGTATGATCTACTAGCTAAGTACATAGTAGTCTCAAGTTTTTAAGATCTTTGGTAGTAAAACCAGAAATGAATCTAGTTCCACATGCAGTGGAACCTCGGTTAATAAATGGATCGGTTAACATAAAAATTGCATAACAAAAGGAAATCCATAGAAAATAGTGGCTCGGTTTACGGATCCCCCCCCCCGAATAGATTAATTGGTTTTCAATGCATTCCTATGGGTAATTTGGTTAAAGTAATTTTTGCTGTAAGAAATGTCCCTTAGAATGCATTAATTATGTTAACTAAGGTTCCACTGTATTTACATTAATCATTAGTAAGTGAGTATATTTCCTCTAACTTTATTGCTTGTGTGATAAAGTATTCTCTAAAATTCATCACATTATGGCATTAATGCTGTTAGAAAAGTGATGCCAGTGTACATGAGGATAAATTTAATTTAATTTAATAGTCATACTTATATATGCCGCCCACTCAGGTAGAACCCGACTCAGGGTGGCATAAAGATTATCAAAATGCAGGAACAATTTATGTATAACTATACCTCCTGAAGGTATAGGTACTCTTACAGCTTTGATAATGACATACAGTACTATCAATTACTTTAGTTGCTTGAATGCCAACATCATTGTATGTTTTGACATTACTATTTCTGAAAAAAGAAAAGAAGTGTAAGAAAACAAAGTAGCTGTCTGATGAGGCTCTTAAAATAGTGGAGGAAAGAAGGAACGTAAAAGGAAAACTGAAAGAGAAAAATTCAATCAAGTAAACACAGATTTTCAGAGGAAAGCAAGGAGAGAAAAGGAAACCTTCTTAAGTGAATAGTGCAAAGAAATAAAGAAAAACAATAGAAGGGGTAAGACTAGATAATTTTTTTAAAAATTGGGGAAATCAAGAGAACGTTTAGAGCAAAAATAACCATGATAAGAGACAAAAATGGCAGGGATTTAGCTGATGCAGAAAAGATTAAGAAAAGATGGCAAGAGTACACAGAGGAACTTTACAAAAAGGACCTCAACACCCCTGATAATCACAGTGATAAGAGCTTTGAAGTGGAGCTGGACATCCTGGAGAGTGAAGTCAGAAAAGCCCTAAAAAGTACTGCTAATAACAAAGCTAGTGGAGATGATGGTATTCCAGTTGAATTATTCAAAGCCCTAAAAGATGATGGAATTAAAGCATTGTATTCTGTACCAGAACACATTATATGTCTCATGAGAAATCTGTACATGAGTCAAGAAGCTACAGTTAGGACAGGATACGGAATGATGGAGTGGTTTGGAATAGGAAAAGGAGTAAGACAAGGCTGCATTTTGTCACCCTGCTTATTTAACTTATACACAGAGTACATAATGCATAATGCAGGGCTGGATGAATTAAAAGTTGGAATTAAAATCGCTGGGAGAAACACCAACAATTTGAGATATGCAGATTACTCTACCCTAATGGCAGAAAGTGAAGAAGACCTAAAGAAGCTCTTGCTTATGTTGAAGGAGGAAAGTGCAAAAGCTGTTTTGAGACTTAATATCAATATCAATATCAAGTAGCTAAGACGCTGACTAGGAAGCGGAAGGTCAGCAGTTCGATTCCCGAGTACTGCAGAATGGAATGAGCGCCCGTCTTTGTCCCAGCTCCTGCCAACCTAGTAGTTTGAAAGCAAGAAATTGCAAGTAGATAAACAGGGACCACTTCAGTGGGAAGGTAACAGCGTTCTGTGCGCTCCGGTGTCTAGTCATGCCTGCCACATAACCATGGAAATGTCTGCAGAAGCAGACAGCGCTGGCTCTTCGGCTTAGAAACAGAGATGAGCACTGCACCCTAGAGTCGGATATGACTGGCTTTTGAGCAAGGGAAACCTTTACCTAAGATAATGGCAACAGGCCCTTTCACTCCATGGAAAACAGATGGGGAAGAAGTAGAAGCAGTGACAGAGTTTACATTTTTAGGATCCAAGATCACTGCAGATGTAGATTGCAGCCATGAAATAAAAAGGCAACTAATTCTTGGGAGACAAGCTGCGAGAAACGTGGGGAACATAGTTAAAAGTAGAGACATTACCTTGCAAAAAAAAAAGTCCACATAGTCAAAGCAATGGTATTTCCGGTAGTGATGTATGGTTGTGAGAGCTAAACCATAAGGAAGGCTGAGCACAGAAGAATAGACGCCTTTGAGATGTGGCATTGGAGGAGAGTTTTGAGAATACACTGGTCAACAATTAGAACAAATAGCTCGATCTTAGAAGAAATCAACCCTGACTGCTCCTTAGAAGGGTGGGGTATAAATCAAATAAACATAAACAAACATAAACATAAACAAATAGTAAAGATGAAGCTAAAGTACTTTGGACATCAAATGAGAAGAGAGGATTTAGTTAAGTAAGCCTTGATGCTGGGAAAGGTGGAGGGCAAAAGAAGAAGGGGGCAGCCAAAAATGAGATGGCTAGATGGTATTGTAGACACAATGGGCACAGAGCTGGGCGGGTTGAGGAGGATGGTGGAGGATAGGGATGCCTGGCGTGCGGTGGTCCATGGGGTCACGAAAGGTCAGAATCGACTGTGCGACTGAACAACAAAATTTCTCACTAACCCTAAGATTTCATTTTACCAGAAGACAATTTTTTACTGTTACTTAAGAAAGCAACATCATAGTTATATCAGATTGTCTTCTGTGCAAATGTCTGAAAACACCTAAATATCTAATATTTCCTTAGAGCGCCAATTGGCCAACTGATGATTAGCTTTTAGTAGCATCTGCTCACAGTTACAGGAATGAATGTAACTGTGAAGCAGATATCCTCAGATCTTTAAATAGAGGTCTGTATTTCCACATGGGTGAAACTGAGTACTGGGATGGTGGGAGGAAAAAGACTAAAGTGCAGGGGGGAAATGGCATAGATAGGGGAACAAAATACGTAGATTGAACGTTGAGTGCCGAACATTTGCTGCTAATAAATAAAATCAATTAAGTTGTTTAATAACAGTTCACCACAATCTGCACAGCTCCAGGTGCTAACCCCGAGGATGGCTAGAAAGTGTATGTGTGGTCTCCCCATGCCCCAATGGCATGGAACGGCCCGCACAGAGGCCACTTCGGGGGAACGCTCCTTGAGCCGTGGGCTCTGCGGGCAGAGAAATTAAGGGGGGTGGATAAATTATAGGGTTTGATTCACCCAATTCCTTGACCTGAACAACGGCTCTGCTGAGAGAGCAAATCTCTAACCTCTGTTACGTATTAGGCAATTACTCACTCTGAGTTAAGCTTAATCTCTGGTGCAAATAGAAGCCATATTTACCCTAGCCTAAGCCTCAGACAATGGTCAGTGTTTGTCTTAGTTAATTAACTTCCCCAAGAGAGGTTCTCAATTAACCCGAGTAAATGGGTGATGTAATTTTCTGACATATGACCATTCTACCATGCGCAGCCTTGGACATAATATATACTGATGATTTTCCCTCAATAAATCACTGGTCTTCGCTCCATCTTGCCTTGTGTCGTTCCTTTGACCAGTCTCCTCCGGGACCTCAAGGGCCGCTTTACGGCCCCAATTCCTACATCTGGTGACCCCGAGACGTGATCTACTTGAGAGTAAGCGACCCCCGAGCGGTCTACTCGTGAGTAAGTGATCAGCACAGCCAGGTTCTGCACCAGAACCTTGTCCAATCATCCTGGAGGACAGAGCAGCAGCCCCAGTCGGAAAGCCATCCGATTGGGAAGACAGCTACGTGGTGAGGCATTACAAAGAGGCATCCTACAGCTTGCTCCCGACTTTCACGGCGGCTTGCAGGTTACAGAAAAACGCGTTCCGCAGGGACAGCTGTGAGCCCCTGACAGCGCAGTGGCCACCGAGGGCCCGTGGCCGCAGTCCACGCTCCGAGCTCTACCCAGAAGCGTCGTCGCCAGAACCTATTGCCTGCCACAGACGCGTCGACTCGTCCCGAGGAGGAATCTTCCGAGGACCCAATCGCAGGTAATATGGGGACCTGTCCTCAGCGACAGCGTCCATCCGCTAGCCAAAGAACTCGTGAGGGAGAGTTCAAGATCCTGGCCAGGATATTTAATTTGCGTTTTCACAGCGGGGAGCTAGCGAGACTTTTGGTGTACCTAGGGGAACACTGCCTGCTTTACCCAGAAGTAGGTACGTTAACCCTCGAGCTCTGGGATCAGATAGGAGACTGCATTCAGCAACCCCCGAAAGCTCCAGAGGGCATAATTCGCACATGGAGCAAATGTAGAAAGCTCTCAGCAGAGGTAGACCCAGTCCAGATAGAGACCCAGAAAACCCCAGCGCAGTCAGAACCATCAGCCCCAAGAAGTCTCTATTCGTCATTTCAGCTTAAGCAGGGCAGTGTAGGGAGCATTCCCTCAGTGACAGCTGCAGACGTCACTGAAGGAATTCATGGCATGAGAGGCCCTGGCGCTTCTCTGACAGTTAAAAGTTCCCTGCAAAGAAAGAACTCCATTCAGCGCAGGTGTGAGGAAGATCCATTCACGGGGAAATTGCCAGTGGCACAATTAGCTAGCGCCCAACTACTGTGCTCAGCCTATCTGAAGGCAGACACACGTTCAGGCAGGGCTGCTCAGCGCCCACTGCTCACGGAAATCTGCACAGCCCCTGGCCACGCAGGGCTCCAGAGCAGACCCATCACCACACTCAGGCGCAGAGCAGTGCCAAAACCCCAAGGCGCCTGCTTCCAGTGTGGTAAAATGAGACACCTTAGAAGAGAAAGCCAATCTAGACCAGGCAGATCTTCAAAAGATTGTCTTCATACCAAATGGCCACGCTGGCATGCATTTGGCCCAGGCTAGAAAGGAGGCAGCCATCGCCCTGGCTATGCCAGAAGAACCATCCCAGCAACAGTACCCCGAGTTTCCCCAGGGCACAGGCAGAAGCTGCTGGTCTCACCTTGGGAGTAGCCCAGAGAAACTTGCCCCTAAGTAGAAGCACCCAGATGGTTGTAAAATAGCCAGCTGTGTATTAGCCATCTCCTCATGTGTAGTACAGAACGCTGCAGATCAGGGGAGGAATGTGCGAATGCGTAAATAAATGTGTGTATGTGTGGTGCACCACTGAATGTATGACTGCAAGAACTGTGTATGATTGCAAAAGCCTTGTCTCTATGACCACAGTATGACTGGGAAAGTGTTCCTTGTGTGTAACTGCGTGGTAATGTCACTGTGAAATATGTGTTAAACAATTTGCACTCTGCTCATGGGCAGGAACTATTTAAAGTTTGAGGAAGCATGATGAACGAAACCCCTTGCCTTGCCTGCTTAGCAGCTTAAGCAGGAGAGGAGGAGAGGGGGGGAGAGAATCCCAACCTGCAATAGGGCGGGGTGATTCCCCCTTCCTCCCTTGAGACTTTTCTTTGTCAAAGGATTAAGCCACTCTTGGAAACCGGTTCTGCAACTCTTACAGATTTTTCTTTTCAGAAGCGCGATCTGAAAACAAAAATCACTTCTATGAGTTTTCCTTACTGTATCATAAGCTATGGGGCCCCTCCCTACGTCTGTGTTCCTCAAACCCCCATCTCTGTGTTTTAAGGTTTTTTGAATGTCTCTTAGTGTCTTGGAGTCCCGTATCTCACTAGGAGTGAGAGAATTGCATTGTCTTCATGTGTGTACTGTGTTCTCATCTTGTAAACTCGGTTCTCAACCTTTTAAAGTCAGGGGCCAAAGTTCCGGGGCCTCAGGCAGCTTTGGGGGTCCGGACAGTCATCCTGCCCTTCCTTCGCCGAACAGCCCTTCTTGGCTTGGTGGGGGTAGTGGCAGGGCAACGTGGGCTCTGGCCCACTCGCCCACATCTGACCGCAGGTTGAGAATCGTTCTAACTCTCCTTCATTCTCTTAGGAAAGATACTGTTCTGGTATTTTGACTTTAATCTGTGCAAAGTAACTCACTCATTGTACCCCTTTCACAGGAAAAAGCACGCAAACATTCTTGCGCTCTGTATACTCAGAACATGCTTACCTTTTTTTACAGGAACAAAATTCCTTTCCAGGCCTTATTTCTACAGCCTTACACTCCTTCCTTTCACAGGTTAATTACTGATAGGTATTTCTTAACAGGAGGACCCGGTTGCCTTGGTTACCTGACCTAATCTGATTTCGTTATGATAAGAGTTGTTGCATTCCCATTGTGCTAACTTCTGACTTGTCTTTCCTCCTTCCCTCCTTTCGCCAGTGGAACTCCCTGCTGGAAATGTTTAACTTGTGTGTCTTTTCATTTTTTTGTGTATTATTTCCTTACAGCTGGCACATCATAGTTGGCTTGTCTTTCATAAGTCTCAGGTCATTTTAAGTATGGCACCTGGCCCGCAGCACCCTCTCTAGTGTGCAGACACATTTTGCAAACTCCAGAGCACAGAGGAAGGATTAGTCCCTGAGCTCCCGAGCATGTGCAGAGTGCCACCCATTAGCCAGGACTGCCTAGGACCATTTTAAGAGCGCAGTCAGGTCACACCTTTCAATCAGATACAGGCATTTTTAGGCCACCCCTTCCCTTTTTGCTGCTAGTCTAAGCGCAGGCAAAAGGCTGAGCCACCATCTGGCACTCTTCTAAACGTGTGCACGCACGCCATGGGCGGATGTGCGCAGGGGGGCCTTCTTGAGAAATTTACCCAAGAGAAGCCTGGCGCTTCATGCGCCAAGGTTTGCCATAAGACGCCAGACTCGTTTCGCTTCAAACGCAGACAGTCACCTTGTGTGAATTTATGTCACTGGTTCCTCTTCAGGGGGCTAGGACAGTTTTCACTTATGGGGGTCGCACATATTAGGTTCTTACTTGGCAAGAGGACCAAGCTTGGCGCACGCTCCTGACTCTTCCGCAAGCGGGCAGAGTTGGCAGCCATGAACCTCGCTTTGTGCACCTTTGCCAAAGAACGCTTAAACAGAATTGCTGACAGCCAGTTTCCTAGGAATTTGCTTCACAGTCTACCGGGAGCACACATCACTCCCGTGATAGACAAAAATTTGCTAAGTTTGTTCCTCACAACTCCAATTCAGTGTCATGCATTCCCTCTTCAGAATGCCAAAGCGCTCGCAAGGCAGTTCAACCTGCCACTTTCCCAAGCCCAAGGCCTAGTCCGTTCCTGTCTGCATCGTGCAGGGACACCGGGGGGGGGGGCCTCGTGGGGGGTCAACCCACGAGGGACAGAGGCCATCCAGGTGTGACAAAGGGACGTCACACATCCCCACATTTTGGCAAATGGCAGTACATGCACGTTTGCATTAATACAAACAAACAGAAAGGGGGGAAACCACGTCCCATAGTTGCACAGCAATTGCTATCCTATAAGTGCAAAAACTAACTAACTCTTTCAGAATTTTTATCTCCCAAACAAGTCTCTTCCCCATGCAGGTCCCAGAGGCCAGAATCAGACCCGGACGATTGCAAAGAGCGGCACCAGTCACTGTCCTGGATGTCATCAGCTGTCCGTCTTCCTTTATGACTTACATCTCCAAAGACATTTCTATGAACATTTTGCACACTCAGTGCCACTTCTAAGGACTTTTCCAAACTCAAGTTGCACATGAAGCCCCACCAAGAAGGGAAGCCTCAAGAAGCAGCTGAATGTCTTTTATTGCTATTATTATCTGTAGTTGCTATTATTTGTACATGCCTTGTACAATGCTCCAGTTGGGATTTGCAAGGGACACTTGAATTTCTGTATGTTGTTAATAACGGCCAGCTTCCACCAAAGGAAGCCAGACCGGTCCATGTTTGCACCGGCCCATTGCTTGCAAAGTTTGAGCACCCGGTAGCCGGTAATCCCCAGTTTATCTTCACACCTCCCCATAGGTGTAAGAAAAAACATTTGCACAATGCCAGAAGCTGCAGAGATAGCTTAGAATCAACCCAGGTCACAGTAAATCAATGACACATCTCATTATCTTGCCTTGCTACAGAAAGCAGTCTGGATTCAGACCCACAGCTCTGAAAAACCAGGCAGTAGTCAGTATATTCAGCGTGTCAGGCTTAGCCATAGGCAACGCTCGGAGAATTGGTCAATTGGCTTGTGGATTAGCAAAAGCCATCAACCACACCTCCTCAGCAATAGCGCTGCTCAACCAGGAGCAGGCAGAGCTTCGCCATGCCATACTGGATAATCAAGCAGCTATCGATTATCCCCTATTGTTACATCATATGGGCTGCAAGTCTGTCCACAGCATGTGTTGCTTAAATCTCACAGACAATACCCACAAGATACAGAGCCAGCTCACGGACCTCCACACCCTAGTTAGGGACATCAAGGAGGATTCTTCATGGGGGTGGTAGGACTCCTTGTGGTCGTGGTTCCCATGGGGACGGCTTCAGACGACACTCAAAGTGATTGTGGGGGTGGTAATACTGGGCACAACAGTGTGTTGTTTCGTGCAATGTATTTTCTCACTGCTATCGAGATGTCCCCCATGGAGGGAACCCCGAAGCGTCACTCCCGCTCATCAGCTGGCACCCCTCTTGCGCAGAGTCGTCGGTCAGGTCCTTAAATAAAAAAGAAAGGGGAAATGTGGTCTCCCCATGCCCCAATGGCATGGAACGGCCTGCGCAGAGGCCACTTCGGGGGAACGCTCCTTGAGCCGTGGGCTCTGCGGGCAGAGAAATTAAGGGGGGTGGATAAATTATAGGGTTTGATTCACCCAATTCCTTGACCTGAACAACGGCTCTGCTGAGAGAGCAAATCTCTAACCTCTGTTACGTATTAGGCAATTACTCACTCTGAGTTAAGCTTAATCTCTGGTGCAAATAGAAGCCATATTTACCCTAGCCTAAGCCTCAGACAATGGTCAGTGTTTGTCTTAGTTAATTAACTTCCCCAAGAGAGGTTCTCAATTAACCCGAGTAAATGGGTGATGTAATTTTCTGACATATGACCATTCTACCATGCACAGCCTTGGACATAATATATACTGATGATTTTCCCTCAATAAATCACTGGTCTTCGCTCCATCTTGCCTTGTGTCGTTCCTTTGACCAGTCTCCTCCGGGACCTCAAGGGCCGCTTTACGGCCCCAATTCCTACATGTATGACTAAAAATAAAGCCTTCTCAGTGGTAGCAACGTTGCTTTGGAATTTACTACCTGTTGAGCTGTGCCAGGCTCCATCCCTGGACATCTTTAAAAACCAACTTAAAACTTTCCTTTTAAGGAAGCCTCTAAGGATATCATACTGTTGATAATAAGTTAGCTTGTCCGATTTGAGCTTGCTTGCCCTGTGTATAAACAAAATTTATTTTGTTGTTTATTTTATTTTGTTGTTTTTTATGTTGATGTTTATTTAGGTATACGCCACCCAGAGTGGGAAATATCCCGGATGGGTGGTATAAAAATATAATTAATTTTTTTAGCCGTTCTTATTCAGAGCCTGAGAGAACAATTGGAGCTTTTCTCACCCCTAAAAATATTGTAGAATAAAAGTAAGTTGTGCAAAATCAGGGTGGGGGGAGCATTAAAACACCAAGATATGTTATTTAACTATTTTGTGGCTACCAGTATAGAAAAATATAACAATTAGGCAAACTAAAATGCCTGGATAAATTTTTGAAATCTTATTCTGGTGCAGGAAAGGTTGTAAAATAGGCACTAACATACTCAGCCTAAACAGGGAAAATCTTATTCTGTACTGTTCTGATTAACTAAGGGTTAAAAGCAGAACCTTCATTAGACTTCAAAGATCACACATTCTCTAAAAGTTTCAGTCCACAATTTTGCAGTGCCGCTGCCATGGGGTGTGTATTACAAGAAGACTCATGAGTCATGTTTTTTGGTTTCACTTGCCTTAAACTAAACTAGGGCTACCATATTAGTCAACAGGCCAGGTTTACTCAGAATTTAGGTATGCCACCCACTTCCCATTTAGACCATCGTCTGGCTGGGATTCTAAGTACTGTATTTGTTTTTAAAAGTAAGTCTGTGGGCTTTCTACAACCAGAGAAATACAGTAAGGCAGAAATGTAGTCACTGTTTTGTCTGTTTTGTGAGACATGAATTTTTTGGTTGTGATTAGCCAATGAGAGAAACCATCCACACATTCTGAAATGGCTGGACAAATCCTCATATGGCTGCACAAATCCTCATATCGCACATCTTGAGTAAATGTTATGATTTTGAGAAAGACTAGCTCTGATTGCTTTGTAAACAGCTGAAATTTGTCCACAGAGCTGCCTGCGAATGTTGTGCTGAACTTTTGGAAGAAATGTTGATTGGAAGATGATGGGAAGTGTGGTCCACAGTAGGAACTGATCCAAACTCTGATATTATGCCTCTTCTTTGGCTTTCAGATAAAAACAACTTATTCTATAGGCTTTCATATAGGAATTCAGCTGGGAACTTAGCAAGGTGCTACCTTCAGTGAAGTAACAATTGGGAGAAAGCATATATAGGTAGAGTTACTTTTTTTGGCTGCAATTCTCAGAGTCCCTTAAACCACTTGGTCAGTCCCTACTGTGATTGAAGGAGTCTGGATGGTGTTGGCCCAAAGATAAATTTTCTAAGCTTTGCTTGGAATGTCAGTCCCTATTACACTGGAGCCCACAACAGTGAAATGAAGCAGCAGCTTGTGGGTATGGGGGTTAAGGAAAGAATTATATTTAACAGAAGTGGAAACAAAATATGACAGACGTCATTTTGGATTGGCACTTATTCTGAGATGTGTGTACAAATGCGTATACATAAGCACAAACAAACATGCATGCAGTGATCAAAAGTCAAATATGCACCCACACCCAAAAAAGGTTTCTAGTTGTAATAAAGCACCGAGTCTACATCTCTGAAGAAAATGACACTGGCTGAATAGCTCAGTGGTTTAGGAGTCTGGTTGAAGAATCAGGGGTTGCAAGTATGATTCTCCATTGGGCCTCCTGGGAGAAGAGCCAACCTGTACATTCATGAGCAAATCCCAGGATACCCCCAGAAGAAGGGAATGGTAAACCACTTTTTTGTAGTCTCTACCTAGAAAACTCTGGAAAGGGTCACTTGTTCTTATGAGTTGCAAACAATTATTATTCTTAACTGGAGTATGACAACCCTGTTTGAAGTAGTACAAATACAGGTGCAAAAGTATATAGCTGCAAGAGGAGATGGCTGGGGATTGAGATGATGACTGCAAGCATGCTGTTTGGAGAAAGTGACCTTCACAGTAAGCCAATGAGTCCTGGAACCAATTGGAAATAGGGAGATATTTTAAAGATACCTCACATTTAGAAGTCAAACCACCCACCCCTCTTTGCCCAAAGGTTTGTTTTCCTAGAGAACTGGAGGTGTAGCAATTCCCTGTGAATGTTGTGCTGAACTTTGGTTAGGGTTAGGGTGCTCTGCCAGCAGTAGCTCCCATGAAGGATCTTAAAACACAGGCAGACTGTTTCAAAAAGTTACTCCTTCCGAGGCCAGTAAAATGAGTACCCAGCATGTTGAGGCAAATGCTAATTAACTTGTGAACCACCCAGATAGTGCACTAAGCCCTATGGGGAGGTATATAAGTGTAATCGCTATTGCTATTTCTCCTGTTCACCGAAGGGATTTTCTTTGAAGTGAGAAATATAATCTAAGTATTGGGCATGTGTTTCTGAAGGGAGACCTGGAATGTAGTTGGCTAGGCACCTTCATGTGGGAGTTCATTATACTTTTAGCTTAAAACATTTTAGCTGGAAACTTTTAGCTTAAACATGTGAGGCATATAGCTGGCAATTGTGGTTAGCATTTCTTGCGCTGACCACAAAAAAGAGCTGAGGTTAGCTACTTCCTGCATCAATAAGCGCTTCCTGCCTCTGCAGAGATTCAACCTTTATGCAGAGAATCGGGTTTGATGCAGAAAGGCGCCTCTATGTAACCTTCATATAAATGCTTTTGGTATTAGCCATTCATAGCTGAAGTTAGATCGTAGCTACTGCTGAATATACAGGTAACAGCTTTTGCAAGAGTACCGCCACAGAGAATAGGCTTTGGCCTAGTCTGGCAGGATATAAGCTACTGCGCATGTACTAGTAAGAGATATAGGTCATGCCATATATGGTTATGCTATAGAGAATGTCATATTATTGGCTGAATACCACTGCACCTATGCTTGCGTATACATCCTGTGTATGCTGTCGTAATACATCCTGTGGAACCTGTGTATTTTTCAATAAAAACTTGCTCCCCGGTGCCGGAGCACTTAGCTTTTTTTCTTGCGCACCTGTAACTCTGACTGCTGTTTCAGTTTCTTCTGACTTTATGCTTACACCCTTATTGAGCTGGATTCTCAACAAGTGCTTGGTCAATCTCTGACCTGATCTCCTTTTCTGTAGCCACCTTCTGGCTAGAATTTCTCCACATCTGGTGCCCCCCGTGTGAGGCAAATCAGATTGTAATCTACCGGATCCAGATTACAATCTCCCTTCACTTCGACCACGCTCACGACTTCAGCGCTGCGGCCCCACAGTCCTCACCCACGACCGGCTAGGTCCAGGACGTCCCTCGTCATCCGTGTAAGGATCCCGGGTGAGTGACACAGTCAAGTTAGAACACTTAGACAAGACAAGACAACATGGGCAGTGGTCTTTCTTCTCCGCAACAAAAGTATTGTCAGGATCTTAAACACCTCCTGCAGAAAAATGGACATGCAGTATCTATCAATGAAATAGAGCAACTCGTTAAGGCAATTGATGATGTCTGTCCATGGGTCCCAGAAAACGGGACTTTAGAGTTACAAGTGTGGGACAAAATTGGGACTCAATTTCAAAACCACCCCAGAGTCAGTGTAACTGTACAACTCCTGTGGAGCAAAGTACGAATCTGCTTGCAAAATCTCACCCCGAAAAATATTTTGTTGGCACAGGGGGTGACAGTGTCTCTGCCGCAGATTCTGCCACCATGCCCGTTACAAAAACCGGGCTTAAAACGGGACTATGATCCTACGGCACCACCACCATATGCCGCCCCACCAGATCCTCCTGATCTGAATAATAAACCAACTTCTAAATTAGACCCCCCACTCTCGACTTCTGATTTGGATTCTCACCTAACGGTTTGCCGTTCTCAAGCCTTGGAGGCAGCCGTAGGTAACATTTCCCTTGGATTGGAACCAATAGTCACATTTCCTGTACTCCGGCGCCAGGGAAATCAACCGGATGTATATGCGCCTATCCCCTTTGATACCCTCAAAGAATTGAGAAAGGCCATTCGGGAGAATGGGTTGCAAGCACCATATACCAAAAGTCTGTTAGAACAAATGGCTTTGCAAAGGCTATTGCCGGTAGACTGGAGGTCAATTCTCCGCACCTTCTTGAACCCTACCGATGCATTGATCTGTCTTCAGGAATGGAGGGAGGAGGCCGCTAGGCGGGCAACAGCCGCCCTTACGGCCGATATGATCCGGGGAGAAGGCGCTTTCTCCACCGCCACTCAACAATTGGCCATAGATGATGCTGGTCTACGTGTTATTGCTGAGATAGTAATCAAAACATGGCGTAGATTGCCAAACAGGGGTGAACATGGCACTATCTCAGGGTTCGCCGCCATCCGACAAGGCCCCAAGGAAACTTATGCAGATTTTATAGATCGCCTGATCCTAGGGGTGGAACGACAAATTGAAGATGCAGCGGCCAGAAATATGTTAATTAAACAATTGGCTTTTGAAAATGCAAATGCTGACTGCCGTGCTGCTCTGGCCGCGGTGGCTTCTCGACCAAATACAGAATTAACTGAAATGTTAAGGGTCTGCCAAAATGTGGGGACGCACTCCCACAAAGCCCAACTCTTAGCGGCAGCAGTTCAGGTGTCCCCCAACCCTGCTCAAGGGAAGAAATGCTTTGGTTGCGGAAAAGAAGGACACTTTAGAGCACAATGCAGAACATCCGAAATTCGTCCCACTAAAAAGTGCCCGAGATGTCAAAAGGGGTTTCATTGGGCAAACCAGTGCCGCGCTAATCCTAATGCACAATCTGAAGGTCAACAGCAGCAGTCGCAGGGAAACTAGAATGGGGGCCACACCCGGGCCCCCACAGCCAAATAATAGGGTATCCATCATCAGAAGAAATAGCGGATTTACAGGAGGAGATAGAGGAGGATTGGAAGGAAGCTTATGACATGATCTCACAGTTTAGGAAGAATCACCCTCTTAAAGAAGGAATGATAATGACTTTGTCCAAAGACTGTTTCTTTACCACCCCTGGGTTGGTGGAACCTCTGTCGATAACGGTGGATGGTGAGGTCCCTACGGGCATGTTGGGGATTGTGCTTCCTTTCCCAGGTGTCTTGCCCGCTGCTGTACACGTTACAGCAGGATTAATTACCCCAGACCACCAAGAAATTGTCATTCCGGCATCAGCCTCGCAACCCCTCACCCTTCCCAAGGGACAGCCCATTGGGCATTTACATCTACTTCCAAAGGGCCCCCCGGTAAAAACCCCACCTGAAGAGGTTGTAACGGCTGCTATGGCCGTAATACAAATCACCGGGGATAGACCCCGGATGCCATTGCTCATGGGGGGCCGAAGAATTTCAGGGCTGGTCGATACAGGAGCCGATGTGTCCGTCATTGCTAGGCAGGACTGGCCTTCACAATGGCCTACCCGCGCAACGCAAGAGGTTTATGGAGTGGGGGGATATGAACCTGCACAGCAGAGTGTGCATCCGATAGTGTTTGAAACTTCTGCCGGCCATGCAGTCTCTCTAAGGCCATTGATCATGAATATACCTATCACCCTGTGGGGTCGGGACATTTTGTCTCAAATCGGCTGTTCTCTGCAGGCAAATTTTTGATAAGGGCCTCCCCAGCAGCGCCACCACATGCACTTCCTTTGCAGTGGAAGCCTGGCCCACCTGTCTGGGTGGACCAATGGCCGTTGACGCAAGACAAGCTCCGAGCTGCGGAGGCCCTGGTAAAGGAACAGCTTGATTCAGGACATATACAACCAACTAATAGTCCCTGGAATTCACCTATTTTTGTCATCAAAAAGAAATCTGGCAAATGGCGATTGTTGCATGACTTAAGGAAAGTTAATGAAAGAATGAAACCTTTCGGTCCTTTGCAATGTGGACTCCCTAATGCAAATTTGATCCCCATTAATCATCAGGTGATGGTCATAGACCTTAAAGACTGTTTTTACACCATTCCTCTTGCTCCCGCTGATAGAGAAAAATTTGCCTTCACCTTGCCCGTGTATAATAATGCCCAGCCAACTCAACGGTTCGAGTGGGCCATGTTGCCAATGGGAATGGCCAACTCGCCCACGTTATGCCAACATTTTGTCAACCTAGCCCTTGAACCCTTCCGACTACAACACCCAGAGGTCCAGGTTTACCATTATATGGATGATATCTTACTCCACGCCCCTCAGGTCACTGGTCAACACTTACGGGACTTGACAGACATCCTGTCTGCCGCGGGCTTAGTTATAGCTCCCGAAAAGGTTCAGACAATGCCACCCTTTCAGTATCTGGGTCATAAATTGTCCGCTACTGCATCTATGCCTCTATTGCCCACCATCGCCATCCCAGAACATTTTACCTTAGTACAGCTGCAACAACTGCTGGGGAATATAAATTGGGCACGTCCTTTTCTGGCTCTTAGCACTATTGACTTGTCTCCCTTGTTTAATGCCCTTGCTGGACATACTTCTCCTGCGGATGTCATTCCCTGCACTCCGGAGATGCGATCAGCATTGAAATGCATCAATCAACGACTTCACCACGTTGCCGTCGACCGGATGCCTCCCAAAGTCCACGTCCTGTCCTGTGCTGTCCTTCCCACCAGAAAGTTGCCCACAGCTGTGTTGTTTGCTCCTGTTGATGCTCAACGAATTGCCATCGTGGAATGGCTACACCTTTCCCACACACCGCCTAAAAGCTGCTATCTCCTTCCTGAAGCTTTGGCCGACCTTTCCCTCAAATGCCGCTCCAGAGCAAAGCAGCTTACTGGTTATGACATTGACTCTTTTTGTTTTCCCCTTTCACAGGATCAGTTTGCTGCCCTGATGCAACATTCGGAGGCCTTCCAAATTGCCATGGCTGATTTTTGTGGCCATGTAAAGTACAACCCCCCTAAGGACAAACGCTTAACCTTGCTTAATTTAACCACTTATTCTTTGCAATCTTCTCTTTCTACATTGCCTCTGCAGGATGCGGTCACTGTATTCACTGATGGATCACCCACGAAAGGGGTACTGACCTGGCAAACGGAGGACGGTAAATGGGAAGTCCGCTTTACTAACATTCAGACTTCGGCTCAGCGTTCTGAACTTGCTGCTGTCATTCTTGCATTTTCTACTTTCACTTCTGTCCCTTTCAACCTTATTGTTGATACACAATATGTGTATCGTCTTCTCTTTACCCTCTCTCATGCTTACCTCTCTCCTGCCATGGACAAGGATCTGTTCTCCCTTTTTCAACAATTGCAGACACTTTTACAAGATAGGAGACTGCCCTTCTTCATTGCTCATATCAGGTCCCATTCTAACTTGCCGGGTTACCTAACGGAAGGTAACGCGCGTGCGGATGCCGCGCTCAAGGACCCTGCTGTTATGTTTCCATTGTTTGATGATCCCATTGCCAGCCATGCCGCATTTCATCAATCTGCAAAGGCTCTTCATAAACAATTTTCTATTCCTATGTCACAGGCTCGGGACGTGGTTTCTTGTTGTGCATCCTGTGCCAAGGCTCCTATGTTCCTGCCTTTTGATGCGGTGAATCCCAGAGGAACTGCTGCCAATCAGCTCTGGCAGATGGATGTCACGCAAGTAGCCGCGCTTTCTCCGCTGTCCAAAGTTCATTTGTGTGTGGACACATATTCTGGGTATATGTGGGCTACACCCATGAAAGGCGAAACATCACGCCATGTCATTCAACATTGCATTAGAACTTTTGCGGTATTAGGAAGACCAAGTGGTCTTAAGACCGATAACGCCCCGGCCTATACTTCAGCTGCCTTTACTGACTTTTGCCGCCAATGGAATATTACCCTTACCCATGGAATTCCATTTAATTCCAGGGGGCAAGCTATTGTTGAAAGAGCGCACTCAACCTTTAAACAGCTCCTTCACAAACAAACTGAAGGAAGAGGGATTCCTGTGGCGGACATCCCGATGACAGTTGCCAAAGTCCTTTTTACTCTTAATTTTCTTCTTTATCCCCATAACAGGTCTCATTCTCCAGTAGAACTGCATTTCCGTTCTGAGGAGCAACTGCCGCGTCCGCTGGTGACCTATCGGCAACCTCCTGATCCCGAGTGGAAGGGGCCAGCAAAGCTCATCACTTGGGGACGTGGTTACGCAGCAGTAGAAGGAGAAACCAGGCCTATTTGGATTCCTGCCCGGTGCGTGAGACCCTACAAAGGCATCAACGATGTCCCTACGGTCCAGCAGTTGGATGGTGCTTCTGCCACTTTTCCTCTTGCCTCTTTTGTTCCCGGTACTTGAAGGAGTACCTCAAGCGGTCAATGCGGAGAATTGTCAATGTATAGGAGCAGGAGTGTCCTCCGTCCGTCGCTCTAACATACAACTTGTGCAATTTCAGCAGCGTACCAGCCGTTGCCGTAAGGAAGAACTTATTGTCACCCTCAAAAGGCCCAATTCTAGAGGTAGCACTCCTATAGAAAAGGTCTGTGTTAATGTTGGGTCGCAAATTGGCAAGTCTCTCAAAGCTGAATATTTACGGCAACAACGGTCTATGGACTCATCAGCGGCCAACGAACCATCAGGCATTAACTTGGAACAAAGCCATTTGTCGGAAAGGTTTGAATATAATATTTGGTATCGCCTGGCGCAGGCCACGAATCAAAGTGATTTCTGTCTCAAAAATAGTGTTCATTCTTATAATTTGCTTAGTACTTGTTTAATTCCAGTATGTTATACTCCCATGAATTTGACATCTATGGCGGGGGAACTTTTTGGTTTCAATGATTCCAATACTTATGCACATAGCCGCACTTGGGGAAGGCGTACCAAGACACTTCCTTTAGATGCCATCTCTCTTCATACCCCATTAGTAGCTGTCAGTAATATTTCTAAATGTGCCAAGATTGTTAATTGTAAAATAAGATGCTTACAGATACGGCAGGGTTCTCTTAATTGTACTCAAGTAGAAAACATTCCTTTCAATCGAGATCATGTCATTCTCCCCTCGGGATGGTTCTGGTCTTGTGGGCTTAGAACATGGAATTATATACCAGCTAATCTGTCTAGTGTTACATGTTGTCTTAGCCGTCTAACAGTGGCCTTGCCCAATCGTACTTCTATCCATCCAGAACCCATCCACGTGGACCCTGGGAACCCATCCAATACACTCCCCCGCCAACGCCGATCGGCTCCTCCGGATGTTCATGGGCTGCCCCCTGAGTGTAACAGTAAGGTTAAACTGTTCTCTGAAGCAGAAGTACTAGCCATGGCCATGAGCCTGATTGCGGTTCCAGGGCTAGCTGCAGGTACTAATCTGCAGCTATCCCAATTGGCGTGTGCTTTTGTAAAGACCATCAACCACACCTCCCAGGCCATAAGCCTTCTGAATCATGAGCAATCGGAACTAAGACATGCCATCCTCGATAACAGGGCTGCCATAGACTATCTCCTTCTCCTGCACCACCAAGGCTGTGAGGCAGTTCAGAATATGTGCTGTTTTAATCTTACTGACAACTCAAACAAGGTACAGGATCAACTTGATGATATTCGGGACACTCTTAAGCACATAACTCAGAATGCCTTGCCAGCATGGTGGGATGCATTATGGTCATGGGTGCCGGGAGCAAGGTGGTTAAGACAAATACTAATTGCCATAGGTGTTTTTATAGTAAGCTGCATTATGTTATGTTGTTGTATTCAATGTGTACCAAATCTTATGGCTATGAGTAAAAACTGTTTTCATGCATCAGGAAGATCCACAGGGTTTACTCAGAACCAAATCTATCAAGCTCGCTATCAGAATGAGATCTGTCAGGGTAATTATCGAGCCGTTCCTCGTGTGGCAGAGGAGCACTATGATGATGGGGAATATGTATATTGTTTGCCAACAAATAACGTGGAATATGAAGATGTTAACTCAGAATCTGATAGCGAGATTGAATTCCAGCGTGTGTATAATTGGCAAACGATGTCCCGCAGAAAATAATAAATTTAAGAAGTGGAAATGTGGGAGTTCATTATACTTTTAGCTTAAAACATTTTAGCTGGAAACTTTTAGCTTAAACATGTGAGGCATATAGCTGGCAATTGTGGTTAGCATTTCTTGCGCTGACCACAAAAAAGAGCTGAGGTTAGCTACTTCCTGCATCAATAAGCGCTTCCTGCCTCTGCAGAGATTCAACCTTTATGCAGAGAATCGGGTTTGATGCAGAAAGGCGCCTCTATGTAACCTTCATATAAATGCTTTTGGTATTAGCCATTCATAGCTGAAGTTAGATCGTAGCTACTGCTGAATATACAGGTAACAGCTTTTGCAAGAGTACCGCCACAGAGAATAGGCTTTGGCCTAGTCTGGCAGGATATAAGCTACTGCGCATGTACTAGTAAGAGATATAGGTCATGCCATATATGGTTATGCTATAGAGAATGTCATATTATTGGCTGAATACCACTGCACCTATGCTTGCGTATACATCCTGTGT
The DNA here is from genome assembly GCA_035047305.1 of Bradypodion pumilum. Classification (NCBI taxonomy): domain Eukaryota; kingdom Metazoa; phylum Chordata; class Lepidosauria; order Squamata; family Chamaeleonidae; genus Bradypodion; species Bradypodion pumilum. The sequence continues at coordinate 180,672,313 of JAWDJD010000001.1, read as the reverse complement.
ATGCTGTCGTAATACATCCTGTGGAACCTGTGTATTTTTCAATAAAAACTTGCTCCCCGGTGCCGGAGCACTTAGCTTTTTTTCTTGCGCACCTGTAACTCTGACTGCTGTTTCAGTTTCTTCTGACTTTATGCTTACACCCTTATTGAGCTGGATTCTCAACAAGTGCTTGGTCAATCTCTGACCTGATCTCCTTTTCTGTAGCCACCTTCTGGCTAGAATTTCTCCACACCTTCAAGGAATGGAGGCAGGAGAACACATGAAATGGAAGTTACAAACTGATCATACAGTAATTTATGGTTGAGGGGCAATCTGAAGCATCTGTTGAAAAGCTTTCCCGGTTGGCTTTTTCGAAATTATACTGTACCTCTTATGAAATGATATTGATTGAGGTCAGATGTCTGTGCTGACTATTTGGAATCTATGCTCTTAATCTATGTTGAGCTGTAGGTTCACTAATAAAAGTTAGTTCTGTAGCCTCTCTGCCACTTGGCACTGTAAATGAACTGAGTAGTTTAGGATCATGTATAAGGCACACTGAATGGGATTCTGTCCAGTTTAGGACTTTACTGTTTTTTTGTCTTATTCATAGCCCCAAACTTTGTTGTGATTGTTGACAATTTGTGACAATTAGAAAATGAGTGTTTTGGTTTTCCATATTAGATGGCTCCTTGAAGCAGATTGGTAAATTATATGGTTTATGAATTGATGCCAGTTCAACCTTCAAAATTTCTATGTTGTTAGCAGTCTGTTAAGAGGACTGTAATAACTGGTGATGCAGAAATGGTACTTCCATATTTGTCTGTTTGGATGAAAAGATGTCCTTTATATTAATAGAAATTATTGCCATGTTTGGTGCTAAAAAGGACCATTGAGTCATTTTGCTCATCAGCAAGTTTACAATGCAACATTTTTGGACTGGAAACTTTGGACATGCAACAGTTCTATGCTGTTGCCCAGGATATGTCTAAGTATGTGCACAATGCTTTCCACTGTTCAGGGAGGCTCCTTTTATATTCTCAAAATTAACTGTGATCTGATGGGTTTTTTTAAGAATAAGGTCCCTTAATAGCTTAAAGCATTTTATATTCACAAAGTGTGAAATCTTGTAACATTTTATTGTTTATTTATTTGTTTGTTTGTTTCAACTTATATTGCCGCCCAATCTACAGGCGACTACGGGCGGCTCACAATATTGTCCCATAATAACATATAAAACCCACTAAAATAATTAAAACATTGACATATTAAAATGTTAAAAACATTTTAAAAACCCACCCACCCCATCCATAACTGGAGACAGACAAGCCAACAGTCAGGAGTTGTTCTACCCATACCTGCCCTGCCTGCCAGGTTCTGAGTCCTTTCCTAAAGGGCAGCAATTCCGTCTGCAGCCATAACTCTGTTGACAGGACGTTCCATAGGGCCGGTGCGGACACAGAGAAGGCCCTCTTTCTTGTGCTAGAGAGATGAGCCCCTCTAGCTGATGGTACAATTAGAGAGCATTTTAAGAACCTCTTTTTACTTTATGTGTTCCTAGAAGGTGGCTACTCTTCATTATGCTACAGTCCGTAGCTGCTCATGGTTTTAATGGCAGGAACTAATCCTTGAGTCATTGAGTTAGCCTCCCCTTTTTTTTAGACTAAAGATTGTCTATGGCAGTGGTGGCAAACCTATGGCATGTGTGCCAGAGGGGCCACTCAGAGCCCTCTCTGTGGGTATGCACACTGTTGCCCCAGCACAGAGGTCACCCTGTCCCTCTGCCAGACAACCCAATGGGAGTGCTTCTTTCCTCTCCTGTCTGCGGTAAGGTGGCTTGCTCACATGCAGCGTGAGGGTGCTGTGTAGCCTGCAGCCTGTTGAGTCTGTGGCAAAGGTGTGTTTGGGCACTTGGTCTCTGAAAGGTTCGCCATTACTGGCCTATGACATCATTTGTAATTGGGGAGGAGCAGAAGGAGAATTAAAGACCTCTGGCCCATCATGTTACACAGCAATGCCTCAGAAACACACAGATGGCTCCATTAGATACATGAAGAGTTTCTATTATATCTGATGGTCACTTTCTCCCATAGAAATATATTAGTAAGTTCTATAATCCTGATTTAAGACAAGCTTTACGGAACTATTACTACTTTTGAGGATATAGGGCTGGCCATATCATTAAAAGGATAAGGTTTTCACCTAATATTTTAGTAAGATATTAAAGGGCTGCAAGTGGTTAAAACTAATCTTGCAATCAAAATTTTGCCTTTGTCACATTTCAGGTCCAAGCTCAAGCAACCATCATCCTCCAGCAATTGAAGATTTTGAAATGTTGCTTCTAAAATTTTCATACTGTCCTAATGAAATCCTGTAACCTTCATACTTGTCTATTCATAATTCATGAGACGTAAAATTCCCACATATTTTTCACACCCTTATGAATATGATTGACCTGTATGTACAGATTGTTTACTAGTCTAGATCTTTCTGTTGCTTGGCAACGGTCATTGTTTCTTCAGAAAAGATGCTGGCATTAAAGCAAGAAAACAGAAATCTCTATAATTATGAACCTGTTAATTTGCTGATTAATAACCATTTCAAACAATATAGCATACTGCAGGATTCTGTTAAAATGGCATAAAATCGGAGAAAGGGAGGGGGAATGCAAATGATGCCTGTCAAAAGGATAATTCTGGAAGCATTTATAATTTCAGGGATATTTGAATACTTTTCCAGATCTGGTGAGGAAATTACCTAGTAACTTTATGGCAAACTTAATTTTAACTAATACATCCTAAAGGCTGTATTGCTGTTAGGTTCTAAACCTGAACTCACTTGGGATTAAGCCACAGTGAGTCTTTTCTCCTTGTTAGGTGTACCTACTAATGTGCACCACAACTGATCACAAGAATCAGCAGCTCACAGTCCAAGAATAGCTGTGTCACGTGAATTAACAAATGCATGTGTTTTGCCATCCATTCGCCCCAAGGCGGCAACCACCCTCGGTGTTCTGGGGAGGAACCTACACTCTATAAGAAATTGTCTCCTTCCCACCTTGCCCTCTCTCTTCTGCTTCGTAATCTGGCAAAAGCAAGTGCGTTCGAGCTTCCTCATGTGATGCATGTGGAATAAATCTCTACAAAGAGAAAGCCTTGAACAATGGCGCCCAAGCGTCACACATCTTCTGCTCTGGGTTTGAGCACAGAGAAGAGAACTTCTCCTTACCCCACATGGGACTCGCTGGTGTCCATGGTCTTGGCCACCCCAGATCCAACCAATTTGGTGGCCAGGATAACAGCCCTCGAGCAGGCCTCTGCTCTAGGTACAGCACCACTTTCACCCACCCCAGTGACAAGACGTCGGGGGAACCCAGCAGATGATGTCCTGACCTGGAAAGAGATTGACCAGGCCCTTCAGAAGTGTGTGGATGCCCGGGAGGCGGCAGTGGCATCTTGAGAAATGGACGCTTCTGTGGGGGTGCCTTTGACAGCATCCACACAGGACGTGGAAGTTCAAGAAACCACCCAGCTGTCTGGTGCTTCTGCACCGACTGAACCTGAGAGCACTGTGGCAGTGGTGACATCTACGCCTGGAATACCTCAGCTGAGATTAGATGAGTATATGTGGGATCTGGGAGTGTGCCTTGGTGTGGGCCCCCGGCGCCTCATTCTTCTCCTACTACACAGCCGCCTTTATGGCCTTGGCCTTTGTCTATCCCTGTGCAGGCTACAAACTTCCCAGGTAGGCAGTTGTCTGCTATGGTCCCATGGATGGCTCATTATCCACCCCCCCCCCTGGGGTTTATTCCCCTGCTGCCCTAAAAGGTTTGGCAGTGGATGCCTAGGTTGGGTTCCTGTCCTTGTCCACCCTTGCAACGGTGCCTGCATCTGCGTTGCCTTTCGGCAACTAGTCCCTACCATTTAAAGAGCTGCCAGTTTTGCATGGTTACTTAAATTTTGCTTGCAAGGTGGTCACACTGGGCAGGGCTTTTGCCCGCCTCCTGTGAGATAACCAAGCCAGGGTCACCTGAGCTTTGAGGGAGGACATCCAGCTATGATTGGAATTTTTGCCTCATTACGATGGTGCTTCTTTTTGGCATTCCAAAATTAAGGCGGAGGCACAAATGGCAGTGTTTACTGACACTTCTGGCAGTTGCAGTTTCGGATTATGCCACTGCAATTGTCGGTCCCATGGCACGTGGCTTGCACATTGGAGAAAGTCGGGCATCATGAAATACCTTACATTTTTGGAATTATTCCTGGTGGTTGGGGCTGTGTTCTTATGGGGTGAGACCTGGGCCAATTCCTCAGTGAAATTTTGGGTGGACAATTTGGCTGTGGTTCATATTGTCAACACTATGATGTCCCAACCCCCAAGGGTCATGTGTTTGGTCTGCAAACTAGTTTTAAGATGCCTAGAGTATAATATATTGTTCAAATCCCAACACATCCCTGGCATTGATAATCAAATTGCCGATGCTTTATACCAGCGGCAGAAGCAACAATTTCGAACCCTTGTCCCAGATGCTGCAATAGACCTGGACATAATGCCGCTGGAGATATGGAACCTTGGCAACTTGAGGTAGACTGTGCTATAGGCACAGCCATAGCACCTAGAACCCGCTGCAGCCATGCCACGACTATTTCAGAATTCCGTGAGTTCCGTCACACCCGGCTGTTGAAGCCAGACTGGCCTGTACCTGTGGAGCAGTTTATAGTTCACTTGTATCACTTCGGGATATTCCCCCCAGGCCATCTGCTCAAAAATTGTCTGCTCTAAAACTTTATACCAAAGTGATGGGACATGCCGATACAGTTGCTCTTTTCAGGATCGTAAGACCTTGGAGGGGTGGTCGAGAGAGCGGAGAAGTTACCAGTTACCAATTTCACCTAAATTGTTCCCAGATATGTTGGCCGCCTGGGTTTCTACCTGCGTGAGCAAATTTGAGGCAGTCCTATTCCATGCGGTGATGATGTTGGCATTTTTTGAAGCCCTCCATTCAGCAGAATTTTTGGCCCCGTCAAAGACAGGTGAGGCCAGCCAAGTTTTGCAGATGGCCAATATGGGACTTGGTGACCGGGAGCTGGAGGTGATGATCCGCTAGTCAAAAACTGATCAACTGGGCAATTGAGCATACGTAGTGGGGTTCCTGAGCATAACAAAAGGACAGAGGTGCTGGAGGCGTCTACTGTTGTGGGAAGGAACCCTCAATTACAAGGGAGCAGGCTTGTTAGCCTGAAGGAAATTGTGATCTAAGAGGTATGGAGTGAGATGTCATCACTCCATACAAGGTCATAATCAATAATCCGGATATTGTATGGGTAGATATACCCATAAAATAATACCATTTACCTGCTAGGATGTCCCATTGCAGGTCATGTTAATATTGTATTGTTATGTTTATTAATAAAGTGGCCTGTGTTTTGACCAACAGATGGTTGTCGTTTGCTTCCCGGGGTGGATTGGGTGGCAAAAGGGAGCAACCTATTGTCAGCTCAGTGCAAGACTCCAACCTGCTCTGATTTTTTCTTCCCATGCCCATTTTCATATTGATCTCCATATTAATTGTGATCTAAGAGGTATGGAGTGAGATGTCATCACTCCATACAAGGTCATAATCAATAATCCGGATATTGTATGGGTAGATATACCCATAAAATAATACCATTTACCTGCTAGGATGTCCCATTGCAGGTCATGTTAATATTGTATTGTTATGTTTATTAATAAAGTGGCCTGTGTTTTGACCAACAGATGGTTGTCGTTTGCTTCCCGGGGTGGATTGGGTGGCAAAAGGGAGCAACCTATTGTCAGCTCAGTGCAAGACTCCAACCTGCTCTGATTTTTTCTTCCCATGCCCATTTTCATATTGATCTCCATATTAATATTTTCACATTATGTTTTTCATCGTGCCTATTTTATTTATTTATAACATTCAGAAGAATTGTTCTGTTGGTGTAATTTCCCCTGTCTTCTCAAAACTCCATTCTGGATTTCCTGAGGTGTTCTTGTACTTTTAGAACAGCAGTTTCTGATAGCATTTTCGCTTCCAGTACCTGGGTTATTTTTGTTTTGATTTTGCACAGATTAAAACAGCTCTTGGCATTGGCATCAATATATTTTGAATTTGTGGTTAAATCAGATTTTAAGGCTCTATTCTAGGCAAGGTCTACCACAGTGCATGGAAATATTGAATTTATTTAGGTAATTTGGGCTTGTAATCCTGTTTGGTTCTGAAGGCTTTAAAGTCACCTGAAAGGATAATAAGGCTCTAAAAATAACTGCTGTGATATAGCAAGAAGAAGCTGCATGCGTAACTGCCTTGTTTTTATGAGTTGCAATCAGAGCTCAAAGAAAGCATTGCTTGCACCACAGCCCTCTGAATCGATCACAGAATTTTGATTATTCCCCATAGTTAGCAGCATATGAGGCAGAAGAAACAACAACAAAGAACATGTAGAGAGATTAGCCCAGCCTCATCACTGCCCTTTCCACCTTGGTTTCTCCCACACAAACTAGCACTTGGATAAAATTACTCTAGAAGGATAAAATAAATTTCATGTGTCAGAAATTACTCTGGGTTGAAAGGATTTTTGCTGGAGAAACTCTGCTCTGGGGACATCCGAATGAGGCTCCCTTCATGACCACAAAGATCTGGAGTATCGAACCCCGACCTTCCAGCCTTCAAGTTCAGCATCTTAACCAGAAGGATATAAGTGAATATATTGTATTTACCTACATGTGTTACTGCTTGCAAGATTGCTATCATCCCAATAGATTCCTCCAGATAGTTTTTAAGATTACAAAGTTCCAACAGTGAAACATTTGCCATTGGTGTTTTTCTTTAGCTGAACAGAATTTAGTGCATGTCTTGTTTGTATTGGTCAGTACTTGACTGAGCTTCTACTATGCTGAAAGTCATTTCAGTTTGGCACGTATGTTTTTTGTGTATGTATTTAATCTGTATATACATCTCATCTAGTCCATTTTGGGCATGGAAAATTCCGCTTGTAAAAAAAGTACATTAAAAATGTCAGATTTTTAGTGTGGTGTAGTGGTTAGAGGACTAGGAGTAATAGGACAAAAAGAATAGCAACAAGGCCTTTCAGCCATATTATGAACATCCTGAAGAGCTTGGTTAATATGAATTCTGAGTCACCAGGGCATATTAACGAAAATAGCAGATACAGAAAACAGACTTGTGCCCCCAATGAGAACAGAGTGAAATGATCCAATTTTTGTATTATTTTTTAAAAAATAGATGAAATGCTAAATCTGTGTCTGAACTATTTCAGACTGCAAATATAAGTTTATATGATTAAATATATTGTCCAATTCTACCTACCACATCAAAAGACAAGCAAAAAAAGAGAGGAAATCTTGTGCCTAGAAATCAAGCAAGGAAATATTTTACTAATTTACAGATTTCATTAATCACCTTTCAGTTAAAACAAAATTTGAGCATTAATCATTTCAAGTGATCAGTTTTATAAAATGTATTTATTGATTTATTTATTTCATAACATCCATCTGATTTGATTGTCATTCTGGGTGGTGAACATCAATAAAATAAAAATACAAAAAAAAAGATTTCAAGAGCTTACTATAAGACAACACATGTAGCTCAACGGCAGTGGCAGTAATAAGCTTGGATTGTAGACATTAATGGAGGCAAAATTAGTTCAAGGGCAGGATTTTAAAAATGCCTTCTAAAAAAGCTCAGCTTTAGCCAGTTAGTGAAATGAAGAAAGGGAGGGAGCGAGCCTGCAGGACATGAAACAGAAGGAAATTCCACAACAATGGTGCTGCCACCATCAAGTCACAACTGATCTATAGTGACCGTAAACCCCTGGTAGTGAACCTATGGCACAGAAGTGGCACACAGAGGCCTTTCTTCTGGCACGTGGGCCATTGAGCGGAAGCCCCACCCTGCCCTGCCTGGTTGGTGCTGCTTCCCCATTTGACTTACTTGCTTCTGCCAAAGGGGAGGCAAGAGGGGAGGCTGAAATCTCTATGGCTGGGCTAGGTAAGGTGGGGAGCACTTGTGGAGAGGAGGCCCCATCGGTGTGTGGAAAGCATTCATGGGGGTGTGGAGACCCTATGGGGGTGGAAAGGCCCTGCGAGGTGTGTTGAGCACTTATGGGAGAATGTAGAGGCCCCATGGGGATGGGAAGCACTCATGGGTGTGGGGAGCACCCACAGAGGGAGAGGCACACATGTGGTGTCACCGGTATGGCTCAAGTGGTGCGCATGCGCATGCACCCACATGACTTCACTGGAGAAATGTCAGCAACATCACATGGGCATGTGGGCACTTGTGGTGCCTTCTTGCATGCCCCACTCGGCCTCTAAAAGGTTTGCCATCACTGCCCTAAAAGGTCTTTCAAGGTAAGTGAGATACTTAAAGAGTGGTTTTACCAGTTCCATGCCCCCAGTGAGTTTTCATCTCTGAGCAGGGATTCAGACTCAGGCCTCCAGAGTCCTAGTCCATCACTGTATATATTTCACTACACTGAGTATCTTCAGTATGTAGGATTATTTTAATAGCCCATTTTAAAACAGGGTGATAAAATTAAATATCTGTTTTAAACAAGGCTGTTAAAATAGTCCTCATTCATTTCAAATAGTTTGTTAGATTGCTAAAAGGGACTCTAACCAATGTGTAGTAGATAGAATGTCAGACTAATGTCAGTCAGGTAGACCTAGGTTCAAAGCCCTGCTTGTGGAGTTACAATAAGCTGCTTAAATATTTTACATACAGTACATTGGAACGCCGTATAACGGAAAAAAAAATGGTTCCATGGGGTTCTTCACTATATGACTTTTTTCATTATATGGGGTCCCACTGGCCGCACATGCACATGATGTGGGGGAGTGGGGTTGGGGCTTCTGAAGAAAGCTCCCCCCAACTGCCCTGGAGGCTGGTTTGACTTCGGAGGGGCTTGGGGGAGCTCCTAAAAACTGCCCTGGCTGGCACTGGGCTCCCCCTAGCCCCTTCAAAGTCAAACTGGCCACCATGCGATCACCCAGCACTAGCTAGGGCAGCTTCTAGGTGCTCCCCCAGCTCCTCCAAACTCAAACTGGTCAGTGCTGGGCAATCGCACGGTGGCCAGTTTGACTTTGGAGCGGCTGGGGAAGCCCAGTGCTGGCCATGGCATCTTCTAGGAGCTCCTCCCAGCCCCTCCAAAGTCAAACTGGCCACTGTGCAATTGCCCAGGGTCAGCTGGTTTGAATTTGTAGGGGTCGGGTGGGGGAGTTCCTAAAAGTTGCCCTGGCTGGTGCTGGGGGATTGCACAGTGGCCATTTTGACTTCAGAGGGGTTGGAGGGAGCGCAGCGCCAGCCATGGCATCTTCTTGGAGCTCCTCCCAGCCCCTCCAAAGTCAAACTGGCCACTGTGCCAAAGTCAAGCTGGCCCAGGGCCAGCTGGTTTGAGTTTGTAGGGGTGGGGGATTCCTAAAAGCTTCCCTGGCCGGCGCTGGGAGATCTCACGGTGGCCAGTTTGACTTCGGAGGTGCTGGGGTAGCTCCTAGAAGATGCCCTGGCCAGCACTGGGCTCTCTCCAGCCCCATCAAAGTCAAACCAGCCACCATGCGATTGCCCAACGCGGGCCGGTTTGAGTTTGGAGGGGCAGGGGGGAGCTCCTAAAAGCTCCACTGGCTGGCACTGGGCGATCACACATGCAGGCTATCCATTTTCGGATCAGGAGGGTGGAGGGGAGTCTTCAGCCTTCTTGATCCCAGAGCGGATAGCCAGCGCAGACTCTCTGTTTTTGGATCAGAAAGGCTGAAGGCTCCCCTCCACCCCCTCCAGCCACCTGATCGGAAAACAGAGAGCCCACACAGGCTTTCTGCTTTGGGATCGGGGGTGGAGGGGAGCCTTCAAAAAAGCATTGCAACGTACAACAAAAATCTTCATTGTATGATGCACCTTTTTTTCAAAAATCATCTTCGTTGTATGATTTTTCCGTTGAATGATGCAATTGTTTTACAGGGTTCCTCTGTACTTTGAAAACCCTTTTATGGAAGAAAATCAATGACATATAGTAGCAATATTCATGTTAATTAATTTAACTTAAATAGTTTTTAGAAACATATGCTTGAGTTTTTGAGAAATTTAGTATACAATGTGTTTGGCAAGAATTTTGTGTCAGTACAGGTATATAGCAGTCTGGAAACATAAACCAGCATTCTTCAACTTGGTGCTCTCAAGATGTGTTGAACGCAACTCCTGAGGTGGGAAGGAGCTGGTTTAACTCTGTTACTACTTCTGCCAGTAAGGTCAGTCAAAGACATATGAAGCTAGCAAGGTTCAGGTGCACTAAACAAGCATTTTCAGTCACCAAATAAAAGCTGGGGGGGGGCACCTTATTGGAGTTATTGATATTTAAAGTATTACCACCAGCTCTTTGACAAGAAGTTCTGCTGATCTTTAGAAGTATTTTCATATTCCAGTTCTCCAAATCCAGGCAGCATAATTTATTGCCTGACAAAAATATTTGCATAATATGCAAAATATCTATAATGTAAATTAATATGAATGCTTTTATATTATGCAAATTAGGCAGGTTAATTTTGCACTGTTTTTCTACCAACCAGTCTTGGCATCATTTATATAGAAAACACTGTACTGAAAAATCAAGTATAGTGTAAAATTTACTGTTGGATTAAATGCTTTCTTCACACCTTAGTATCAACACTTGTTTGGCGTACCTTACAGTGTTGTTTTCAGCATAGGTATGGTGAGACGCCACTGGTTCCTTCAATCATCCAGTTGAGCTGCACAAACTGCTGATCTCTTCATTATGTGCAGCACACCATTCTGCTTTCAGTAGGGCTTCCATCTGCAAGTTCTTCTGAATATCTTTGGAATCAGAACCCCACCATTTGTCATTGTTGCCTCGCTCAATCCCTGCTCTTAGGTAAGTACTAGAAGGATGGTTGCCCTCTTCTGATAGAGTGTCATCAGAATGAGGACTCTGGCAAATGCAAGTATGATCTATATCCGGTTCATTGTGTTGGTGGTGTCTCCTCTAAGATGTCTTGGCAAGGGATAAGTACTGGCAAGAAGAACACCTTTCCATTTGTGAACACTTTGTGGACTGGGTTGCAGTAGCCACTGCCAGGGAGCAGTCATGGCCCAGGCAATCTTGGGAGAAGGTCCAGAGAGAGCCATGCACTGTCAGATGTAATATCATCCACTTACGATCTCTATGTACCACAGTGCAATGCTCCCATGACCCTATGACACTACTGCCCCTATGACCCATGACCATATGACATCACCAACCTTATTAAAGGACCCTAAACTTCCCACCTTCCTTCTTCCCTTTGCTGACCCTTGAGACCTCCACTGTACCAGCCATGTGGGCAGTGGAAATAAAGACATTTAAAACTTTTCTATGACTCTGGAGTTATTGGACCGAACCATCAGAATCTCTCTAACATGCACTAAAGGACTCTCTTGGTCCAAGTTGGGGCCTTAGCCCAGATTCAGGGCTATGACAAGGAGGGATGGTACTAAATGCCCCCAACCTTCACCAACTGGTGCTAAGACATCCCAGTCCACACACTTTAGTCTTTTAGTCAGCCTCTATTGGTACCCGGTCCTGTCTTCCTCAGACCTCGGGTTACTTTTCCTTTGCCCAACCTCATTCTTACATGACTTGCAACTGATAATGTCTTTTGTGACTTTTCCCCATAGGTAAATTTGGCTCAAATATTAATGCTATCTGTATAGCTGTGGAAGAGCGTTTTAGCCATAGTCTTTGAAAATGTGATAGTCAGACGTAAATATTTACCTAAATAAATTTTACTGCCCCTTTCTTCATAATCTCCAGGCATACTTGAAAACATCTTCATTTTACAAGTGCATTATTTGTCTTGTGGTTTTCCCTTCTTCCTCCTGCCAACCTAGCAGTTTGAAAACAAGAAATTGCAAGTAGATAAATAGGGACCACTTCGGTGGAAAGGTAAACAGTTGTTCTGTGTGCTCTGGTGTCTAGTCATGTCTGCCACATGTCCACGGAAACGTCTGCAGAAGCAGACAGTGCTGGCTCTTCGGCTTTGAAACAGAGATGAGCACTGAACCCTAGAGTCGGATACGACTGGCTTTCGAGCAAGGGAAACCTTTACCTTTACCTTGTTCTAGTTAATTATGTTTTATTGCTCTGCTTTTAATTACCTTGAGTTTTGATTGTACCAGGGACTCTTCTGTTTTAGAAATATAATAAATTATGTGCTTGCATGTGCTATTTCCCCCTCCTCTTTGGCCTTCCCCTTGTGTGCTCTCATCCCCATTTCATCAACATATATTACTATTTCAGCCAAACTTAGAAAATCAGGCTTGAAAATAATTGTCAGAACTATCATTTTATTTTGCTCATTATATCGACAGTGCAGATGTTTATTAGGATCATCAGTGATAAATATCAGCATAAATATCAGCAACATGGTTTCAAGAACAGCACCTAGACGTATTCCAATATAGGTGAGATGGACTGTTACTACTATTCTCTGACGGGAATATATAATAATAAATATTACATATTTACATATGATAATAATTGACACATTTTAAATTGTAAATGATGCAAAAGATGCAGGAGGCAGGTGATACCTTTTATTGGATCCCTAAGAAAAACAACCTGCCAACCTGGCAGTTCGAAAGCAAGAAATTGCAAGTAGATAAATAGGGACCACTTTGGTGGGAAGGTAACAGCATTCCGTGCGCTTCAGTGTCTAGTCATGCCTGCCACATGACCACGGAAACATTTGCAGCAGCAGACAGCGCTGGCCCTTTGGCTTTCAAACAGAGATGAGCACTGCACCCTAGAGTCGGATATGACTGGCTTTCAAGCAAGGGATACCTTTACCTTTACTAAGAAAAACAAAACGTTGCATGAGCTTTCGTGGTTCAAGACGACTTCTTTAGGCATTTATTAAAATGTTTATTGCATGGTGGTCTGCCAGGCTCTCTTCTTAAGAACAGCAAAAAAATTCATGGAATTAGGATGCCACTCCCACAAGTAGTTGGCATCCTAACTCCATGAAATTAAAAACATTTTAATTTCGCTAAAGTTGAGTGGTTGTTATTTTGAAAATAGACCAGTGTGTTTTAACATCAAATATGTGGCAATCCATTGGGTATGAAACTCTGTGTATTTCCCTGTATAACTGAAAGTTATAATTCAGTACAATAAACAAGATTTTGGCCTGTTCGTCCAATGCTTCAAGTTATGTTATACTGTAAGTAGAAGTTTGACTCTAGCTCCTCTCCCTAGGTGGGGACATATATAAGATTTATCTTGCTAATCTATCTGAGATAGTGACATGGAGGTTTTTTTAAAAAATAGCAATTTTTGTGTGTGATTGAGAATAAAACTGGCATCTGCTACCTTTTCCTCAAAAATGGGTCTGGGTGTGAGAGGGCCTTAAGAAAAGCTCCTCATGGTGAAACTTTTTTTAATGCCAGACCTTAACAGCTTAACAAGTGTACTTGGTAGAGAGCAATAATGCTCCAAGTTTTTATCACTGTTTTTGATCATTTATATTAACTGCATTTACAACACATCTTTCCAGTTGTAGCAACGTGTGTAATTTTAAACATTAAATATTTTTGTGATTTTATTGTTGCGGGGATGTTTTATATTTGAATGTTTTTATGGTGATTGTGAGCTGCCCAGAGTGGCTTTGGCAAGGGGACGGCAATAGAAATCCAAATAAATAAATAAATATAATTCTTGCTGCACCTTTGTTGCTGCCAGAGAAAATCATCATTCTCTAAAGCAATTCTAAAATGGGGCAGCCCAAACAAAAAAAAAATTACAACTTTTAAACTGGGCTTCAGATGAGCACCAAATTTATCACAGACAGTCTGCTCTTGCTCCATGACAAATTTGGGGAAGACTGGCCAAAAGGTTTTTTTAATTATGATTTCTTAAAAGTAAAACTGCCCCTCCCATTCACAAATAGGCAAGCGTAAACATCTCCAGATTAACTATAGGTCATAGAGTCTCCCGAAGCTGCCTAAGTGCTTCAGACTTTCTCCCACAGAGCGGAGCGGAGCTTGGCAAGAGGAATAGAAATAGAAACTGTCAGAGGTGGCATTTCCCTTTAAGGTATGGGTTTTGAACAGGGGTGCGTGGCGGCCCATTCCAGTAAAATCACTCCTCAGCAGAGGGCTGTGACTCAGTGAAGACTTGAACCTGGATGTCTGTTATGTATGTTAACTGTGTTTTCTGACAGGAGCGGAATGTATCTTTTCTCAAGTATCTATTCTTATGCAAATAAATGGATCGAAAAATGTGCACACTCTGTTAGCCAATGGGCTTGTTGTATTATTGTTACTGTTACTGTTTATAGTGTACAGTGATACCTCATACAACGTCCAAATTTGGTTCCACAAGTTTGGACTTTATACGGATTTGGACTTTGCATCCAAAATCCTAGCCACGATGCCTCATACAACGTCCAAATCCTTGCCACGATGCCTCGTACAACGTCGTTTCCATAGAGATACATTGTACTGTAACGGCACAGACTTCATGGCAAAGTGAAGGAAACAGATATGGAACTGACAGAACTTTAAGAAATCATTGTCTAAAGGCTAAATACATTACAAAAACATGTCAAACAACCCTGATTGTCCAAGAACCTGAAGAATGCTGCAAAAATCCCAGGAATACTTCTAAAAAGTCTGATGAAAAAATCCAAAAAAATCCAAAAATGCACTCAAACCCACTCCTAAACACTCTTCGCCTCGTGCAAAACCCACAAGAGCAATGCATGCATGTGTCCTGCCTTTTATACTGCCCAGGCACAATGCAACCTGGGAAAAACCCAATGCCTCAAACAAAGTCGAGCGACTTTGTATGAGGTAACTTTTTTCAAGAAATTAGGCGATGTATGAATTCGATGTTGTACGAAGCGGACTTTGTATGAGGTATTACTGTATATAAGTCCGTGTTTGGCCCCATCCAAACTGTGTTCAAACCCCATTAATAAAGAGCTGAATTTCACTACTTCATTCGTCTGCTTCTTCATTCCTTGAAACCTAAAATGTCCCAAATCTGAGTCTACCACTCTAACCACTATACCACACTGGATCTCCTTAAACTTCCTGGGTTTATGCTGCTCATGGTCTGCTGCAGTAATACTGCTGTGCAGTGCAGTGCAGACCAGGATGGGGGGGGGGGGGGAGGGATGAGGAGGATGGTAGAGGATAGAGGTGCCTGGCGGGCAATGGTCCATTGGGTCACAAAGTGTCGGAATCGACTGTGCGACTGAACACCACCACCACCAACATACACAGAGCTTTGGCTTCTCTGTTTGTGTTTCATTCGTCTTAAGTGAATAATTTCAGGGGTACATGATCTTAAATCTGTCAAGGCATGAATCTTGTGCATCTTAGCTAGCATTGGGACTCCTTTATTACCTCACACTGAGCCCTGGAGTGTCACACTTGCCAAATATATGGGCCTCATGTCCCTTCTTAACCTCCTTCTCTAATTACCAGTTGTCTGAACTAACATCTGCCAACTAGCCTCTCTGTCAGCATGGTCCACTTGTATTTGTGTCTCTGCAAGGTCTTGTGGAGCTTCTGCATCTCTATCGCTATCCAATGTTTATCCATTTGCTAAGCTATGCCATACTTCCAAAAGGGATGTGTGACACTAAAACCTGGCTGTCCTGAACAGATTACTTTAAGGAAATGTCTTTCCATACCAACCCTGACTAATAAGTACCCTCTTATTTCAATGGTGTCTGTTTTAAGACCAGAGAGCATAAACATTGTTTTCTTTTTTAAAAAAGGTTCAGAACAGATGTTGCAAAGACAGACACCCACAATATTTCCATTACATGCAATATCTGAGGGAACACTGCAGTCGATAAAAACCTGCCAAAATGTAGCTGGATGATGCTAAATTAGGATACAGCTTGAGAAGCCTCAGCCTATTTTAGTTCATTAAAATGGTACAGCTTGCAGACCAGCAAATGTTCCATTGCTGACTTGAGGTGGGAAGATAATTTCAGTCAAAACACAGACAGGACTGGTCTGAGGCAGAGGAGGTAATGGTGTGCACATATATCCTGCCAAATTAAGGTACCTAGTAAAGCGAATCAAGCATCAAGCTATTTGGGACCTGAGGCTATTCATGTTATTTGGCTCTACACGTAAAAAAATACAAAATGGGTTAAGTTAGATAACTGTTTGTTTCCTTTTATTATAAATGCGTAGTGTTGTTTGTTGTTAAGTCACACAGTTGATTCCGACCTTTTGCGACCCTATGGACCACTGCATGCCAGGCACCCCTATCCTCCACCATCCTCCTCAACCCGCCCAGCTCTGTGCCCATTGTGTCTACAATACCATCTAGCCATCTCATTTTTGGCTGCCCCCTTCTTCTTTTGCCCTCCACCTTTCCCAGCATCAAGGCTTTCTCAAGTGAATCTTCTCTTCTCATTTGATGTCCAAAGTACTTTAGCTTCATCTTTACTATTTGTCCTTCTAAGGAGTAGTCATGGCTGATTTCTTCTAAGATCAACCTATTTGTTCTCCTTGCCGTCCAGGGTACTCTCAAAACTCTCCTCCAACGCCTCGTCTGAAAGGCGTCTATTCTTCTGCGCTCAGTCTTCCTTATGGTTCAGCTCTCACAACCATACATCACTACCTCATGCTTAGTGAGTAACTATGAAAAGGACCCCTGTGAAACTAGTAAGGGAGACTCTAGACCAGTGGTTCCCAATGTGGGGCTCATGCCCCACAGGAGAAATTCAATTCCCAGAAGCTAAAGTCAGTACATTGTCTGATTAGTGCTTTGGGAAATTGAAGTCCAAAAACCAAAGGTTGGGAAACATTGCTCTACTGTGATTCTGGTTAGGGAGAGGGCCATAGTTCAGTGGGAAAGCATGGGTCTCAGAACTGAGTTACTGTGGGAGCAACACGATTCAAGTCTCACCTCAGCCACAAATTTGCTGTATTAATTCCCTGGCATTTGCCCTGTCTACATCACAAAGATAACTGTTTGATGTTGTTCAGTCGCACAGTCGATTCCGACCCTTTCCGACCCTATGGACCATTGTCCTTCAGGTACCTCTGTCCTCCACCATCCTCCTCAGCCCACACTCCTCTGTGCCCATTGTGTCTACAATACCTTCTAGCCATCTCATATTTGGCCGCCCCCTTCTTCTTTTGGCCTCCACCTTTCCCAGCATCAAGGCCTTCTCAAGTGAATCCTCCCTTCTCTTTTGATGTCCAAAGTACTTCAGCTTCATCTTTACTATTTGTATTGATCTGTATTGATCTGTTAAACAAGATAATTGACCCAATTACTAGGATAATGCAGTGGCCAATATCTGAAAGGGAGTGAGGGTTGAGGAAGCATTCACTTCAGTTCGAAAGAGACTTTTAGCTGCAAAAGCTTAAATGGAATAGGAATATTTCAATTAATTTAAATCAAAATATTGCTGTTTCTGGGTGATGATGAAATCCACTTTTCACAGCATAACTATAAGAAGGCGCATTTTATCCAGATCAGTTTTTTCCATTCTCATTGCTACAATAAGAACATCTGCATCATCTTAAATTTAGGTTTTTAGACAAGAAGACCTTGACTCCATACTGAATTAGGAAATGCTGGCTGGTATGGGAGGACATAATGTCATCAAGTACAGCTGCAGTATTAAAACAAAAATCTATAACGCCATAACATTAACAGATTATGGGAGGTAGCTCATACATTAGATGGCTGATGTAGTGTTTTTCACAGACTGATGGACTAGGATTCAAGAGGTGTAGGTTCAAATCCCCACTCAGCCATACAAACACCCTGATTGGTGGCAGTGGAACTGGTAAAACTGTACTTTAAACATTTCACTAAGGCTGTGGTTTAAGAATGATTTTGAAAACTATATATTTTTTTCAAATCAGTTTACAGTAACATGAAATGTGAATTGATGTTTGTGTCCATGATGGAGTCTCGTAAATTGCTTTATTTTTATAGCTATATACCAGTGCCCCCCAATGCTGAAACATGAATTTATTCCTCAGTAAGTACATTTCTAATGGCCATGGTGGCTTAGTGGTTACGACGCTGAGCTTTACAACCAGAAGGTCAGCAGTTCAAGACCTGAGTGCTGTGCAATGGAATGAGCTCCTGTCATCTGTTCCATCCCCTGCCAACCTAGCAGTTGGAAAGCAAGAAATTGCAAGTAGAAAAATAGGTACCACATTGGCGGGAAAGGTAACAGGGAAAGGTGTCTAGTCATGCCTGCCATATGATCACATAAATCACAGACAGTATACAGAGATGAGTACTGCCCTCTAGAGTTAGACATGTCTGGCTTTCGAGCAAGGGAGACCATTACGTAAATGCTCTTCTAAATATGCTAAGAGGACACACACACACACACACACACACACACACACACACACACACACACACACACACACACACACACACACACACACACACACACACACACACACACTTGTGCGCACGCACGGTACAATTTAATCTGATACAATTATCAGTTTAACATAAACAATTGTCTCAAGACTGTTTGAGATAATCCATGTTATGGGCATATAATTTATTTTATTTTATTTATTATTCAATTTTATATCCCGCCCTACTCAACACATGGTCGACTCAGGGCGGCTAACAACATATAAATGACCACGGGACACCCCACAGGATTTACAAATAAGATACAATATTCAAATTACAAAAATAAATACAATGTTATACGTAAATACAGTATAAGGCAAAACAATCCACAATAATACAAATATCAACACCACATCAAAATAATGAATCAATAATTACAATAGAATCACAAGGAATGAAAACATCACATAATATAACTAATTACCAAATTTACCAAGAGCGCCAAGAGCCAGGTGCACGGCGGCGATGTTCCTCCTGGCCCCCCCTCGCCTTTTAAGTCCTAGGGCGAGGGGGAGGGTGGGGCCCCGAAACGCCGGCCGGTGGTGTGGCTGGCAGGGCCTCTCTTCGCCCCCACCGGGGCCAGGTGCGCGGTGGCGATGTTCCTCCCGGCATCCCCTCGCCTTTTAAGTCCTAGGGCAAGGGGGAGGGCGGGGCACCAAAACGCCGGCCGGTGATGTGGCAGTTTAGTGTAAGGGACCAAAGACAATGAAACAGCCGAAGGGTTGGCTTAACACAGGTTTATTGCATGATGATCCGGAGGAACATGTGGTAATGGCGGATGAGTAGCTCAATATATACAGCTGGCTATACATTTGAATGTGGCTCGTCGACAGACTATTGGTTGCTGCCTGCGTGACGTCGTAGGAGGTCACGCCCTTCTTGACCAGGTGAAGAGGTGGCGGGGAATCTTCCCGCGCTGCTGAACCAGGTGAATATGAGCCATGAGAGCTGGACGCTCGCTACTGCCCTCTGGTGGTCACTAGCTCGCGTCCCCTTATCAGGTTTACATTGATACAGCTGATGGTTATAATGTTGCACACAGAAAGGTTACAATGATAACACATGGCAAAGGTACATTGTTAAAGGCACAGCTTCACAGAACACAACATCCCTCCCCCCTAGGATGAAACGAAGTCTCTCAGCCAAGATGGCTTGTTGCATGTGCGTTTGGGCCGTGACGAGGGCTGCCCCCCCCGGGGGCGTTATTGCTTCTTTGTTCCCTGGACCCTTGTCCTGAAATGGGAGAGGGAGACTCGTTAGTGGTTTGCCGCTGCCTGGCAGCCTTAGGGGAAGGGAAAAAGTCCATTGTGGGCAGACCGGGGGCCGTCGGGGCTAACGAAAAACCCCTCTTCTCGCTTGGACGGGTGGGGACCACTCCGAAAAAACCCCCCGGTTCTGGAAATCAAAATCTAACTTGGTGGGGGTACCCGCATTTGTGGGGACCTTCCGCGAGATATGTATGGGGTCGGGTTCCTCCTCCTCGGAAAGATCCCCCAGGGTATCTACGAGGATATCCTCCTCCCCCCTTGGTGGGGGCCCGCGGTCCCCCTTCCCTCCCCCTTGGGCTAAATGGGTGGGGGAGAACCCTAACGCTGACTTTGTTTGTGCCCGGTCTGCACCCTGCTCATCGGGGACCCTGCGTCGGAGCTGGTCCGCGTGCCGCCTCAACAAGAGTCCCGTATTGGTTTCCACGCGGTACGACACGGGGCCGGTTTGTTCCACGACTACGCCCGGCACCCAGGCTGGGCCCGTGCTGGCGTAATTCCTGCAATGCACGGGGGCGCCTACACTGAAACTCTTTGTAGCCTCTAGCCCGATGTTCCTTCCTTTGTCCTCTACCCTCGTGGGGTCTAGCCTAGTAAGGATGGTGGTCAGTTTCCTGCGCATTAAGAGCTCCGCGGGGGAGTAACCTGATGCCAACGGGGTCACCCTGTACCCTAGCAGAAACTGACACACTTGTAGGTTCAGATCCCCTGGGCCCATGCGCCGCAACGTGTCCTTCGTGGTGCGGACGAGGCGCTCTACTTGGCCATTGGTGGCCGGGTGAAACGGGGCGGAGGTGATGTGCCGAACGGCGTTAATCTCCATGAATGCCCTAAACTCGGAGGACGTAAAACAACTAGCTTTGTCGCTAATTAATGTGTCGGGTATGCCGAACGTGGAAAAGAGCCTCCGCAAATGCCTAATGGTCTGGGCCGAGGAGGTGCTCGTGACTGGGATAACCTCCAACCATTTGGAGAAAGCGTCCACTACAAGGAGGAACAGGGTGCCTCTGAACGGGCCCGCGAAATCAATGTGTACCCGGGACCACGGCCCCTTAGCCGCGTCCCATTCCCTGTGGGGAAGGCGGGCCTCCTCTGGTCTGGAGCATTGGCAACTTTCACAAGTGCCGACCATGTGCTCAATGTCGGCGTCCAGCTGGGGCCACCAGAAGTAACTCCGGGCCAGCGCCTTAGATCGCACGATGCCGGGGTGGCTGACGTGCAGCAGTTTGAGCACCCGCGGCCGAAGGGACTTGGGAATCACCACCCGCTGCCCCCACAAGAGACACCCCCTCTCTAGGGACAGTTCTAGCTTTTTTCTGAAAAATGGAGCGAACTCCTCCGCTGGGGAGGACGCGGGCCACCCTTTCTGCAGCCAGGAGCTGACTGTCGCTAACGTTTTGTCCTTCTCTGTCACTTTGGCAATGTCGGCGGGCACTACGGGGGGCGAATCCAGCACCTCTATCATGAGAACCTGATGGTCCCGCTCCCCCTTGCTCACCTGGCTGGGCGTTAGGGGGAGGGGAGACCTAGATAGAGCGTCCGCATGGCTGATCTCTTTTCCGGGCCGGTAGACCAACGCGTGCTGATACGCGTTGAGAAAAATGGCCCACCTGAGCATCCTCGGAGACAGGATCTGTGGGGTGGGCTTATCAGCGGTAAAGATGCCTAGCAGGGGCTTGTGGTCTGTTACAATGGTGAAGGGGCGGCCGTACAGAAAATCGTGAAATTTTTTCGTCCCCGCGACTATCGCTAGTGCCTCCCTGTCCGTCTGTGCGTAGTTTCTCTCTGCTTGGGACAGGGACCTGGAGTAAAATGCTATCGGGGCCTCCCTTCCGTTTTCCAACACGTGGCACAGCACCGCCCCCACCCCCACTGGAGATGCATCACAGGTCAGAACTACTGGGCGTTTGGGGTTGAAATGGGTCAGTATGGCGTCGGACGCCAGGAGGCTTTTTAGCTCGCTAAATGCCCTTTCTTGGTCATCGCCCCACTTCCATGCCTGGTCTTTCTTTAGCAGTTTGTGTAGCGGCTCAGCCACCGCTGCCTTTCGGGGGAGGAAGGAGTGGTAGAAGTTGAGCAGCCCTAGGAACGACTGCAACTCGGGCTTGGAGGTGGGGCGGGGGGCTTTCTTAATGGCTGCCACTTTGGACATGGATGGTTTTATTCCCTCAGGAGTCACACAAAACCCTAGGAACTCAACCTCGGTTGCGAAGAAGACGCATTTGTCCTTTCGCAACCTCAGCCCCGCCTTTTCGAATATCGTCAGGACCTTCCCCAACCTCTTGGCCAATTCAGCCCGACTCCCCCCCGTTATTAACACGTCATCAAAATAAGGCAACACCCCCTCCAATCCCTTCAGGAGGCGTTCCACGAGTGACTGGAAAATTCCAGGCGCCGAATTCACGCCGAACTGGAGGCGCGTCACCTGGAACGCCCCCTTATGGGTGACTATGGTCTGCGCAGCAGCTGCGGCAGGGGACACCGTGAGCTGCTGGTAGGCCTGTGCTAAGTCGAGCTTAGCGAAACACTTTCCCCCGTGTAACCTGGCCAGCAGATGGCTGACTACTGGCACCGGATATGCATTCGGGCGGATCGCCTTGTTGATGGTGCACTTGTAGTCGGCGCATATGCGGACCTCCCCATTGGCCTTTAGAGCGGTTACAATTGGAGTTTCCCACTCCGCAGAATCTACAGGCACAAGGATCCCCTGGCCCACCAACTTGTCCAGTTCCGCCTCTATCTTGTCCTTAAGTGCGAACGGCACCCTGCGTGGTTTAAGGCGAATTGGGCGGACCTCCGGGTCCAGGTCGAAAGTCACTGGGGGCCCCTTGAATTTCCCCAGTCCTTTTTTGAAAACTTCGGGGTGCGCCTCGCACACCTCCTGAATTGGATCAGTCCCAACGGCGTGCATCCCAACGGCGTGCACCCCCCCAATAAACAACCCCAGGGGCTGGAACCATTGAGTCCCGAGGAGGCTGCAATCTCCTCCTTTGAGCACGACTAGGGGAAGGGACGCGGCGTGCTCCTTGAATTTGACCTGAAATTCTCCAACCCCCAACACTGGAATACTGTTCCCTTGCACGTCCCGTAGTGTGGACCTCAATGCTTTGAGCTTGGGTCGCTTGTGGGGGGCAATTCCCAAGAACTCCCTCTGGGAAATGATTGAATATGAGGACCCCGAGTCAATTTCCATCCTAATGGGAACCCCTTGGACTAGTACCTCAACAAAGTAGCAGGGGTGTCTTGTAGACACGCTGAACACTGGGGCGTCGTCCTCGCTGCCGTCGGCGATGCGGCCCACGCCGTCCTGCTTCCGCGTGGCCTGGGCGCCGTCCTTGGGTCTCGTTGGGCGGTCTTGTCCCGCGGAACGGTCTGCGGAGCTCCTCCGGGTCTCGCGCTTCTTCCTGCACACCTTGGCGATGTGCCCGCGGCGGCCGCAGTTGTGGCACTCGGCCTTCCGGAAGGGGCATTTCACACGGTCGTGGGCCGCTCCACAGCCGTCGCATCGCCGGCTCTCCTTCCGGACCCCCCGGACGTCCTCGTCGTCGCTGCTCTCTGTGGACGACCTCGAAGTTCGCCGGGCCGCCTGTACCGGAGCCTGTGCCTTGCTCGACTTCGGCCGCCAGTCCTGAAGTTCTTGGACCCCGGCCTTCGTAGCTTCGGCGGCCTGGGCTGCTCTGACGACCTCCTGCAACGTGGGAGGCGGCTCTTGGTTCATTAACGTGCGCTGGGTTTCGGCGTCGTTCAGGCCGCACAGCACACAGTCCCAGAGGGTGATTTCGGCATTCTCCCATTTGCACGGGCCGGCCGCCAGCCGCAGGGCCGCCACGAATGCGGCGACCGTCTCCCCGGGCGCTTGGACTCGCCTCCAAAACGCACTCCGAGCGGGAAACATCGCCGTGGCGGGCCGGACGTGCTCACGCAGCATCTGCATGAGTTCCTTGGCCTTGAATTCGCTCACCCTCCTCGGTGCGATCAGGTCCACCAAGGTCCTTTTTGTTTCTTGTCCGAGCATCCTGGTGAAGATGGCTCTTTTCTTCGCCTCTTCCGTGACTTCGGACTCGATCAGTGCGGCCTGGAAGTCCATCTCGAAGATCTCCCAGTCGCCCGGTTTCCTGATTTCGAAACCGGCGCATGTCTTGGTCCCGTGGGCTGCCATATCCCACCTTCGTCGCCAATTTAGTGTAAGGGACCAAAGACAATGAAACAGCCGAAGGGTTGGCTTAACACAGGTTTATTGCATGATGATCCGGAGGAACATGTGGTAATGGCGGATGAGTAGCTCAATATATACAGCTGGCTATACATTTGAATGTGGCTCGTCGACAGACTATTGGTTGCTGCCTGCGTGACGTCGTAGGAGGTCACGCCCTTCTTGACCAGGTGAAGAGGTGGCGGGGAATCTTCCCGCGCTGCTGAACCAGGTGAATATGAGCCATGAGAGCTGGACGCTCGCTACTGCCCTCTGGTGGCCACTAGCTCGCGTCCCCTTATCAGGTTTACATTGATACAGCTGATGGTTATAATGTTGCACACAGAAAGGTTACAATGATAACACATGGCAAAGGTACATTGTTAAAGGCACAGCTTCACAGAACACAACAGGCAGGCAGGGCCTCTCTTCGCCCCCACCGGGGCCAGGTGCATGGCGGTGATGTTCCTCCCGGCACCCCCTTGCCTTTTAAGTCCTAGGGTGGGGGGGAGGGCGGGCCCCCGAAACGCCGGCCAGTGGTGTGGCCGGCAGGGCCTCTCTTCGCCCCCACCGGGGCCAGGTGCGCGGCAGTGATTATATGTGTGTCATCTAAAGGAGTAAATTTGAATCGATTTCACCAGCGTCAACTCTGACACTGTCTGACCTAGTGGAAGAAGAAAAAGAAGAAGTAATGGCATAGAGCAGAGGTGGTGAACCTTGGCACGCCAGTTATTATTGGACTTAAATTACTAGAAACCCAAGTCAGTACACCACCAGCTGATCAGGGCCTCTAGGAATTGAAGTCCAAGAATAGCAGCTGGAGTGCCACGGTTCACCATCACACGCATAGAGTATTGTCATAAATGCCTTTGTTTCTGGCCCCTGGTTCCATCAGTCTGTACAATCTATTAAACACTCTTATATCTAGAAGTGCTTGATTTTCTGCAACTGCTGGCACTTTCTTCAGAAGTTTAGTGACCATTGCCAAATGCTCATAAAAGTCTTATCTCAGCAAAATTTGATTGGCCCCATCTGTCAGCACTGTAAGCATTGCACAGGAGGGACAGGGCCAGTTAGCACACAGGAAAATGAAACACTCATGGAAGTTAAGCCAAACGGAAACCTTAAAATTATGCTAGCATTTGCAACAGAACTGAATTATACATAGAGTGATAAATTTAAGTGGAGAGGTGATTCCGTCATAAATGGTGCAGTGGCTCAGTGGTTAAGAAGCTTGCCTTGTTAGCTGAAAGGCTGGCAAGTCGGCAGTTTTAGACCCAGGTACTGCATGACGGATTAAGCGCCCATCTCTGTCCCAGCTCTTGGGGACATGAAAGGAGCCTCATTTGGGCGTTCCCTGAGCAGAGTTTCTTCTGCAAAAATCCTTTCAACCCAGAATAATTTCTGACATGTAATAATAATAATAATAATAATAATAATAATAATAATAATAATAATAATAATAATAATAATAATAATAATAATAATAATAATAATAATAATAATAATAATAATAATAATAATATAGAAGAGGGATACAAGTATCTTGGAGTTCTGGAAGCTTCTGACCTACTACACATCATACTTGTATCCCTCTTCTATATTATTATTATTATTATTATTATTATTATTATTATTATTATTATTATTATTATTTATGTATTTTGAAGAAATAGTTCTTTTGACTTGGTTGTGTAGTAGGTCAGACAACATCGAATTCATACATCACCTAATTTCTTGAAAAAAGTTACCTCATACAAAGTCGCTCGACTTTGTATGAGGCATTGGGTTTTTCCCAGGTTGCATTGTGCCTGGGCAGTATAAAAGGCAGGACACATGCATGCATTGCTCTTGTGGGTTTTGCATGAGGCAAAGAGTGTTTAGGAGTGGTTTTGAGCACAATTTTGGATTTTTTTTGAAATCTTTTGTCAGAATTTTTAGAAGCATTCCTGGTTTTTTTGCAGCATTCTTCAGGTTCTTGGACAATCAGGGTTGTTTGACATGTTTTTGTAATGTATTTAGCCTTTAGACAATGATTTCTTAAAGTTCTGTCTGTTTCCTGTCTGTTTCCGTGACTTTGCCCTGAAGTCTGTGCCGTTACAGTACAATGTATCTCTATGGAAACAACGTTGTACGAGGATTTGGATGTTGTATGAGGCATCGCGGCTAGGATTTTGCATGCCTCATACAAAGTCCAAATCCGTATAAAGTCCAAACTTGTGGAACCCATGATTTCACATAATTCTATACATCCTTCTGGACAATGGATATTTTCCACATTGGGGAAGACAACCTGTGTAAATCAAGACTGGTAGTGATTCTTCTTTAATACATCGGAGAGCAAACACAAAATACTAAGAAGCTTCTGTCCTGGAATTTCTTCAATAAGAGGATATGCAAAAGATGCTTGCTAGCAGCATCCTGCTATATAACAGGATAGCTTGCAGCCTAAGTAGAGGGGAACTGCTCATCCCAACATTTTAAACTGAGATGTCTCCCTTACTTGGACCATTGGCTGCCTATGACAGGGATGGCCAACCTTGGTGCCCCATGTGTTCTTGGACTTCAATTACCAGAAGCCCAAGTCAGCACACCAGCTGATCAGGGCTTCTGGGAATTGAAGTTCAAGAACACCTGGAGCACTGAGGTTGACCACTCCTGGCTTATGCTGTACAAACCATATAAGATCAGGTTTGATTTAAAAGTAGAGTAACCCTTATGCTAATCTCTCTCTATATATAGTATGAATACAAAGACACATATAGATATATAATTATGCATTGACACATAATAAATATGGGCAGTGCCTTCCAACCTTTGGGTCCCCAGATATAAAGTCCAAGAGCACTAGGGATCCCAGGTTTAGAAACACTGACATAGTAGATAGAATGATGGACTAAGACTCAGGAGGCCTGGGTTCAATTCCCTAGTCATTCGTGGAAAATCACTGGGGGTGTGGAACTGGTAAAACCACTCCTTAAATACCTATTTAGGGTTCCAACATGAAGGTACATAACATATATACACATGTATACTTATAAATTATGCCTGTGACCACATTGCACCTCAATAGGAAGAACAAATCACATACAATGAGTGAACATTTTTCCTTTTCTACTCATCACATGGCAGCTGCCAAGACTCATCCATATGCCTGTCAAGTGCCCCCATTACAAAGAATAATCTACTTCTGCTTTTATTTCAAATGCTGTTCTACCTTTGTTACAAAACCTCAGTCATCCCAACCTTTTCTCTCCATTCCCACCTGTCATTATTCCAAGGATTCTTAGTTCTCAGTCAGGATATGTCACTTGTAGATGTTTGAGGACAAGATGTTCTTCACAGCAGAGTTTTAAAAATACACAACAGATCACACTATACTTCTGTTTATGTGTTCTCCCTTGCACAGCCAGTTAACATGAAATGGGTAAAATGGGGCAAAACCCCACCGTCTACTAGTCTTGCCCTTCTGTAGTCTCCATGTGTTGGGAGACATATCTGTATAGAGAAACCTGCAATATACCTTCCCTGGCCTGGATGTGGAATTTTGACATGCACATTTTCACATCATAGTGAGAGGGAGTCTGCATGTACAGTATATATCAGACTCTCCTTTGTGATGTGAGTGGCACTTATGCATTGCAGATGGGATGGGGCTCAAAGGGCCGTAGTATGAGAAGCATAGTCTTAGTCTCTCTATGGTCCAATTGTTAATTGTGTGGTACCTATCAGAGAGCTGCACAATAGAGTGAGCTCCCATCTCTGTCTCAGCTCCTGCCAATCTAGCAGTTCAAAAGCAAGAAATTTCAAATAGATAAATAGGTACCACTTCAATGGGAAGGTAAACAGTGTTCCGTGCACTCCAGTGTCTATTAATGCCTGCCACGTGACCATGGAAATGTCTGCAGATGCAGACAGCACTGGCTCTTTGGCTATAAACAGAGATGAGCACCGAACCCTAGAGTCAGATGCAACTGGCTTTCGAGCAAAGGCAGCCTTTCCCTTAACCTATATAAATTTCATTAATTCCAGAATGCTTCTAGATAGTCCCTCTTTATTCAGTGCTTGTATAAGCAAACTGTTGTGATTATTTGTTTAGCAGTTCGAAAGCAAGAAATTGCAAGTAGATAAATAGGGACCTCTTCAATGGAAAGGTAAACAGTGTTCCGTGCACTCCAGTGTCTATTAATGCCTGCCACGTGACCATGGAAATGTCTGCAGATGCAGACAGCACTGGCTCTTTGGCTATAAACAGAGATGAGCACCGAACCCTAGAGTCAGATACAACTGGCTTTCGAGCAAAGGCAGCCTTTCCCTTAACCTATATAAATTTCATTAATTCCAGAATGCTTCTAGATAGTCCCTCTTTATTCAGTGCTTGTATAAGCAAACTGTTGTGATTATTTGTTTAGCAGTTCGAAAGCAAGAAATTGCAAGTAGATAAATAGGGACCTCTTCAAGTGGGAAGGTAAACAGTGTTCCGTGCACTCCAGTGTCTAGTGATGCCTGCCACATGACCACAGAAATGTCTGCAGAAGCAGACAGCACTAGCTCTTCGGCTTTGGAACAGAGATGAGCACTGAACCCAAGAGTCGGATATGACTGGCTTTTGAGCAAGGGAAATCTTTACCTTTTACCAACCAATGCAGTTTCAAAGAACGGCTAGTTAGAATGTTTTATCTATGGACAGTAATTTCTCTACTTTCTCCCAATGAAAGAAAACCATGTAAAGCAAAAATAAATAATTAATAATATAGGTTTTTCTATTCTGCTCTTTATTTCCAGGGCAACCTTGATCAATATATGCATATTAGTAATTTATCTCCACTTACAATTAAGAGAAAACCACTATACTGTACAAGTATACAAATGAACTTTTATTTTCCCATAAATAATAGTGGCTGCTATTACACACAATTATAAACACCTTCAGATGAATAGAGTTGCTTAAATAGTCAAGAATGGCATTTTTATTAGCTGGGCTAACTATACAAAGTGAGTTTTAATGAGATCTCTGAAGATTTTATCTCTAGCAGGAAGGTACGTTACTGGGTTTAAAGCCCATCTTATCTGCAATAAGACTTCCACTTCTCTCAATAGTCTACTGACTCACCAGCTGATCCAGTCAGTCATTTTCAAAGTGGTTCAGTATTATCTGGAAACAGGACAAAAGTGTCATCACACGTTCTATGCGCCAGGTCTGTCTAGGTCTGCAATCTGTCTCCTAACCACAAAAAAGTTGAAAATGGAGAAGTACTCTGCTTCAGCCTCCAGTTATGAATTGTGTTGGGAGTGTAAACTGCAGAAAAATTGTTGCTGTAATGCACTAAACTTCTAGACTTTGCAATGTAGAAATTCCTTGGATTTTTATCTTAAAATGAGGCATGAAAACATAATATCCATCAGTTTAAGACTACCAAACTGTAGAAATTCCAAAGTTTAAGTATGCACTGTATGAAAAAAATACATTATCTTATCGAAAATGCATACAGTCTCATAAGGTTTGAACAGGTTTGGACAATATGAGAAAACATGAAAAATCTCTCTGTACCCACTTTTCTATAACAAGTATATTTTTTATGTAACCTTTCTCATGTCACCCATTTCTCTAAGTGACATGGCCTAAATGTTGCAATCTTTTTTCCACAGGAGAATTGCTCCCACCTGCTGATTATTTTCCTACACTTGCTCTAAAAATAAAGGAGTTGAACCATTTAATGAACAACCTGTCACATAAACTGGAGGAGAAAATGATTAAGAATCAGTTATCACATCTGGAACTCAATCATTAGTATGAGCAATATAGAACAACCTGTGGGAGAATAACTCTGTCATTGATGGTTCCATTGATGAGGAAGGAGGAGGGTTTGGGCATCCCCAACCCCATAATACTTTATTGCTGAAGAAGCAATGAAGAGTCACGTTGTCCGCTATGCTGTAGTGCAGGGGTTCCCAACCTTTTCAAGCCGGGGGCCGGGTCATGCTCTCTCAGTCAGCTTTGAGGGCCAGATGGCCATTTTGCCCTGCCTGCATGATGGGAGCAGCCATTTTGTCCTAACAGCTTTGAAGGGGTGGCCATTTTGTTTCTCAAATACCCTTGGAGGGCAAACCATAAGGATAAAGATTTTAAATTTGTAGTTTTGGAAATTATTAAACAACAACCTTATCAGCACACCAATATGGATATTGCTTTAAGGCAGAGGGAGAGTTTCTTCATTCACCGTTTCAACACACTGCACCCATATGGGCTAAATCAAGAGCTTGATTTCAGTTGTTTTCTGTGATTAACCAGCTGTGGGAGATTTTCTCTTTAAAATGTCCTTGGAGTTAGATAGCATAACGTGTCCGTCGACACCAAAAGAATTTACTAGGGAGGTCTGGGACGCGATATACTGCTTTAAAAACCTTATCACTGATACAACACTTTTGGTATGTATACTTTATGTATCCAAGATCATGTATATAGTTGTATACATATTTGTGTGTATATATATATCTGTATGTTTATGACTATTAGTAATTGCATCAACTTATTATTTAGATCCCTGAAGAAAACTTTTGAAAAATCCTCTATCAAAAGGGTTTCGGATCTTTTGTGTTACCTTGAGAAGATTGCTACAATAAATAAATTTACTGACAAACGGTTCCAGTGGATTTTACAGTGCTATGTTTGTCCCCACAATCTATTCTGTTCTACATATTGGGATGGCTTCTGATCTTGGCTTTGCATTTTCCTCAGCTGATAGAGACAGAATTTTGCAAAATATTACTCCTTACAGACAACCTATTACTTCCAATAATGATGATTTAGCCACCATTGAAGTGCTAGAAAAAAAGAAACTTAGATTCATACTCCACTCTGCCTTTTTGGCTGACTACCACAAAATGGCCCGGATCCCTCGAGGGTTGCGAATCCAGAAGGGGCCGACTTTATTCTATGATGATAAAAGCTTCTGTGAGAAATGGGCGGCTATTATGGATGTGCTCCTTTGACTTAATATTATTAATTATTGACTACTCTAACAAGCAAGTGGAATCTCTTACTGAAGAGATAGATACCCTTAGATCGGCTGTGGTCTCTAACTCCACCAGTTCTCCACCGGACTTTGAGGCATTGAAATCCAAACTGGATTCTTTCCAGGAATCTCTTATTGAATTTAAAAACAAAAAATTTGAGAGAGATTTAGGATACTACACCACTGCACGAATCTATAGATGGCGTTTTCAAGGGAGGAAATTCGTCAACAAAGGGCGTAGGGTCTCCTGGCAGGACCCATTAGTTTCCACTGATGCTGAATCCTCTGACACAGATTTTCCATCTACCTCCAATGACGAGGCCACTTCGGAGCCTCCCCGCAGAGCACCCCTTACACGCCTGGCTTCCTCATCGGCTGCCTCTGGACAACAATCACGGACTAATAATTTTTTTCAATGAAAAGCCTCACGCAAACGGAAGACTTAGTGTTCAATCTTTCTAGTAAGTCATTTCCAACAAGGACACTCGAGCTACTCTCGTTGGGACTGGGGTTTGTATCTACTCCAAAGTATAATCCTTTCACCACTAGGATAGACATGTTCAAATTAATACGCCTACTCAGACTTAAAAGCTTTTTTCAAGATAAAGAATCGGACTCTCCAGACAGATTTAGACCGAAATCTAGTTTTTCCCCTCCTTCTAATGATCCATCTAAAGAGGTTTTTTACAGGCTTGTGCTGCGAGACCTGGAGAAGAGCGAAAAACTTAAAAAGAGATGGGGATACAATCTTTCCCTCAATGATATGAAAATATTAGAACAGCTAGCATTGGATCCTGATATTATCATTAAGAAAGCAGATAAGGGAGGGGGCATTGTGATTATGGATGTTAGTGAATACGAAAGGGAAGCCCAAAAACAGCTATCTAATAAGGACTTCTATAAAATATTAGATCATGATCCAACAAATAGAACTTTAAACCTCCTCAGGGACAGTTTATTTGAAGGGGTAGCAATGGGTTATATATCTGAATCCATACAGAACTTTTTGTACAATGAAAATCCAAAAATGCCTGTGTTTCACTTACTCCCCAAAATTCATAAAGACCGTCCTGACGATGGCATCACGCCAGGAAGACCTATTGTCTCCTCGATTGGATCCGCTCTGGAATCCACATCACGTTTTTTAGATTACCACCTTAATCCTTTCACAACGAACACTGCCTCATACATCAAAAACACAACAGACTTTATTACACAAGTAGAAGGTGTGCAAGTACCCAGAGGTGGGGGCTTCATTACTATGGACGTCCAGGCACTTTACACTAACGTGCCTTTGGATGATATTAAAGAAATAGTAAATGGGGTTCTGGAAACACGCAATGAGCTACACCCCCCCTCATTTTTTACTGGGGCTTCTTGATTTAGTTTTAGATCATAATTTTTTCAGATATGGCAAAACAATTTATTTACAGATTAAAGGAGTGGCCATGGGGAGCTCAGTAGCGCCCTCTCTGGCCAACCTGTATATGATTAAATTTGAAGAAGAGTATCTCCTGAATGAAGAGAATAATCCATTTTCTCAACATATTATTTTATATAAACGTTTTTTAGATGACCTTTTCTTTATTGTTAGTGATTTGAGTATTGCACCTCTATTTGTGGATTGGGTTAACACTCTCAATATGAATCTCAAGTTTACTCATAATATTGGGGCAGCTTCAATACCATTTTTAGATGTTAATACCTACATTTCAACAGAGCGGCTAGTGGAGGTCAGTTTATATAGAAAGAAGACAGATAGAAATGCATATTTGGATTTCAAATCATTCCATCCATATCACCTGAAATATAATCTGCCCTATGGATTATTTTTAAGAGCAAAAAGGAACTCCTCTTTGGAGTGTGACTTTGAAAAAGCTAGTAACAACATTACCTCCTTTCTACAACAGAAAGGTTATCCAGATAAGGTAATTAAAGAAAACTTAATTAGAGCTAGGGCTATTCCAAGGGACAGATTGCTCCACAATAGTGTCAGGACACCTGAGAACAGGCTTCACTGTTCATTTGTTTTTTCTCCATTGTCAAACCAGATCCAGAACATTATCAACAAACATTGGCACATTGTTAGCCACATAACAGGTTGCTCTTCTCCTCCTCGAATAGGCTTGAGGAAATCAAAATCTATTCAGCAGATAGTTAGCAGAACGGACCATTTAGCTCAATCTTTACCTAAGCAACCATTAATAACAGGGCATTTTAAATGTGGTCAATGTACACAGTGTTCTTTGGCTTGGCAAACAAAAATGGTCTCGATCCATAGCAGCAATTATATGTTACATCTAAACCATTTCTCAAATTGCAACAGTTTGGGCTGTATCTATCTACTAACCTGTCCCTGTGGATTGGGTTATGTGGGGGTTACTTCCCGAAAAATCAAAACTAGGGTGGGGGAACACAGGTCCAAAATCCGCAATCAGAACCTGTCTGCACCTCTAGTCAACCACTTTATTGAAGCAAACCATAAGGATAAAGATTTTAAATTTGTAGTTTTGGAAATTATTAAACAACAACCTTATCAGCACACCAATATGGATATTGCTTTAAGACAGAGGGAGAGTTGCTTCATTCACCGTTTCAACACACTGCACCCATATGAGCTAAATCAAGAGCTTGATTTCAGTTGTTTTCTGTGATTAACCAGCTGTGGGAGATTTTCTCTTTAAAAATGTCCTTGGAGTTAGATAGCATAACGTCCATCGACACCAAAAGAATTTACTAGGGAGGTCTGGGACGCGATATACTGCTTTAAAAACCTTATCACTGATACAACACTTTTGGTATGTATACTTTATGTATCCAAGATCATGTATATAGTTGTATATATATTTGTGTGTATATATATCTGTATGTTTATGACTATTAGTAATTGCATCAACTTATTATTTAGATCCCTGAAGAAAACTTTTGAAAAATCCTCTATCGAAAGGGTTTCGGATCTTTTGTGTTACCTTGAGAAGATTGCTACAATAAATAAATTTACTGACAAACGGTTCCAGTGGATTTTACAGTGCTACGTTTGTCCCCACAATCTATTCTGTTCCACACAAAATGGTGCCACAGGTCGGATTTGGCCACAGGACTTAGGTTGGGGACCCCTGCTGTAGTGGGTGAAATGTGCACCGTGTAGCATGGGAAGGAACTACTACTGCTGTGGGAGAATATCTCACTCTGTGTTGTGCATTGAGGCACATTTGCAAGTAGCACGGAGAGCATTCTAACTAGCTATTCTAACTAGAAGCCCAAAGTGGCGTGAAACCCCTGCAAAAGGGTGAGCTTGTTAGGCTAAACCAAGCCCTGTGATTGGTTACAGTTTTGGATCCTGTTCTCCATTGGTTAACTACATATATTCCCTGTTATGATTGGTTAGTTACGTTTATCCTTCAGGTCGCTACCTTGTATCCAGGAGCCACCACCAGGGAGACACTATATAAGCCCCACTGGTAAACAAGGGTGGGGCCGGGCCAGATCTATACTTCCTACACCATACAGGTAGCCGGGTAGCGCTAAGCCTGGGTCCCTCCATTATGCTATGCTTCTATGGTAGCTCGTTTATTGCCCATTGCCGGGTAAGAGTCCGGAGGGACTAACTCCGCTAGGATTGTATAGCCATCTCGGGATCCGGAACACCTTGTAAGCTCATCTCTAATTGACTGTTAAATAAAACCTGTTGCTGTTTGTTCATCATTGTCCTGGACTGGTGCTTATAAGGGCCGGATCTAACACTGCCAGAAAAATCCAAAGAGGATATTTATGTTTGTCTTTTACAACTCAAAACAAGGAAAAGAAAGACATTTTCTGGTCTACAGAGGACACAATAATCCAAGGTTTTTCTTCATTACTTTCACCATGACAGACTAACATAGCTGCCTCTTGGGATTTTATGGCATTTTAATTTTGCTGTGAGTTATGTTTGTGAGAATATAGTAGCATATAAAAGAGTACTATGTATATAATGAACATCTAATAAGGTTGTGGGCATAGTGATCTAGTGGGCATAGGAGACGGTGTAATTTGGCAAAAACCCCTTTGACTTTAGTGCTTTTCTCTGGATTAGATGCTGATGTTCCTAATAGGTATAATCTCTTCACATTCTTTAGAGCAGCAAACCTGCTTTTAAGAGAGGAAAAATCATTCTATCATGATGCACTTACTGCACTTGGTACAGTTTTTGAAAGAGGAAAGCAAGAGTCCAATTTATTGCAAAGTTTATCCATACCACAACAATTTATTAAAATTTATGTACTGTACGTACTTGGCTTCAGAACCTTTCTAAACACTAATCTGCAGTAATGCTACACTGACAAGAAGTATTTTACTGATGGAAAGAAGAAAACCAAGAAATCAAGCCCTGTTTACCAAAATGGCTTAGATAAGAAAAAGAATCACAGTGGCATAGATATGAAGTGTTGCCTCTCTAAACTGAAGGGTTTTTTCTATACCTAGCACAATTTTTGATGTACACTTTAGTGACGGATGAGTTCAACTCAAGACAGTTGTATATGGCCATAGAAGAACAGATGCTAGACAAATAGATGTCAGTTATAACATTCTGGAACTACAAACATAGATACAGTATTATCTTTACCAACACCTATTGCAGAACTATGAACTTTTGATTTCACTTTTTTTTTGCCTGTCTCTTCATTTTCCTTATTTTGTATTAATCTGAACCTACCCCTGCAATCATCCCATCACACAAATACAGGAGACATTTCAAGATGTGGACATTGAATGTGCCTGTGAAAAGCAAGACATGTATTCAGGGCCGTAGCAACGATTTTAGATTATTATTATTATTATTATTATTATTATTATTATTATTATTATTATTATTATTATTATTATTATTATTATTATTATTATTATTATTATTATTATTATTATTATTATTATTATTATTATTATTATTATTATTATTATTATTATTATTATTATTATTTGGGGGGGATTTTCAGGAGGGGCAAAAAAGTCAGGATGGGCAATAATGTCACACTCACATATATAACATTGGCCTCCCGGGGTGGGTTGAGGGGAGTGGGCTGTTGGCTCAGGAGGGTTTTTTCCCTCCCTGCCCCCCTGGCTATGGCCCTGCCTGTATTACATCTTAAGAGTGTGACTAGACAGCCAAATTGGCATGAGCTGGATCAGACTGGATTGCCCAAACAGGAATGCATTGAGGTGTACAATGTCCTTTGTGGAGTGATCCTTGCATTCATATACAAGGTCATGCGGTTTGGAAGGAAGAAAGCGTTAACTCTGTGTGTGAGTGTGTGTGTGTGTGTGTGTGAGAGAGAGAGAGAGAGAGGGAGAGAGGGAGGGAGGGAGGGAGGGAGAGAGATAGATTAATTTCTAAATGAATTAGTGCTCCCATCTAAGTCAGATGACAAAGGATTTTTTTAAAATGTCTTTTTTCAAATAACACCTTTGCATCAATTTTTGTGTCCTCCTCCAGGGGGAGTTAGAGAAATCATTCAATTTGTTAATAACTGCTTAGATCCGGGAGCAGTTAAGCAAAAGTGTCAGCCAGCTATCTATTTTGGTTCAATCTCTGTGATCTCATATGTCAGATCCAAAATGATTTGATCCTACCCAAATTAAACAAAACAAAACAATAGACCCAAACAGGGGCCCCCAAAGGTACTGGCAGGGTGGTTTGCAATTGCCCACATGTCATATAGTTATCAGAAAAAGAAGTGATCCAAACCTTCCCCATCCTGCAGGATAAGACCCTGCTATTACATAAACATGGTTATTCCCACATTCATATTTCAGCAAATATCATATTGTCTAAATGCAGTGCAGAAGGGCAATTGCCAATGTGTCTTTCCCCTGGGAGGCTCTCCGTCAAGCGTTTCCTGTTGTACTACCTGTAAGGTCAGTCATTCTGCTGGCCACAGGATGGGACCACTCCTGGAGCAGGAGATACCCTTATTCAGTAGCAATAGCAATTACACTTATATACTGCAACATAGTGCTTAGTGAACTCTCTGGGAGGTTCACAAGTAATTAGCATTTTGCCCCAACATGCTGGGTAATCATTTTACCGACCTTGGATGGATGGAAGACTGAGTCAATCTTGATCCCCAGCAGGATTGAACTCACAATATTTTGGCTGCAGTATAGCAGTTTAACCACTGCATCAATGAGCCTTTAGCTCCACATTTATGTGCTAGAATACCAGCTTTGTGATTTGCTTTGTGATTGGCCACTGGAAGGCAAACATGGACTTAATTTGTAGTATGATTGTTGAGGCTCACATCTCTGAAGATATTCTTCTGTTGGGCATTGGGGGGGGGAATAAATAATCATAGAGTTTATATATTCTCCTTAATGTGAGTTTGCACCTCAGACATTGGATTTTGTTAATCTAGTTTCCTTGTTTGGTACTGAGAAAACATCCGAGGTCTATAAGGGAAGGCAGAGAATCCTTAAAAATAAAAATGGTGTGTGTGTGTGCGCACGCGTGCATGCATGCATGCATGCGTGTGTGTGTGTGTGTGTGTGTGTGTGTGAGAGAGAGAGAAGGTCAAAAATGGTGGAGTTCTGAAACTTTTTTAAAAATGAAGAAACAATTTGGGAGCAAAAGAAATTTGCCAAAAGAGTGGCAAAGATTGTTGCAACCTGCACTATTGATAAAATCGAGCCTGGCCTGTGAAAAAAAAGACACCCCCCCCGCCCTTTTCTGCCCACGGGCCAGGGAGCGAGCCTGGCCCGCGAACCCCCCCAAAAAGACCAACCCCACCCTTTTCTGCCCACGGGCCAGGGATCGAGCCTGGCCCGTGAACCCCCCAAAAAGACCACCCCCGCCCTTTTCTGTCAACGGGCCAGGGATCGAGCCTGGCCCGCGA
This sequence comes from Bradypodion pumilum, assembly GCA_035047305.1. Taxonomy (NCBI): domain Eukaryota; kingdom Metazoa; phylum Chordata; class Lepidosauria; order Squamata; family Chamaeleonidae; genus Bradypodion; species Bradypodion pumilum. The sequence continues at coordinate 180,634,540 of JAWDJD010000001.1, read as the reverse complement.
ACCCCCCCTAAAAAAGACTGCCCGCCCGCCCTTTTCTTTCAATGGGCCAGGGATCCAGCCTGGCCCGCGAAGAAAAAAGACCCCTCCAAAAAACAACAACAACAACAAAGTACACAAAAAACATTCAAAAACAGTCACAAAACATGCAAAACCAGCCACAAAAACAGTAAAAAAACCACAAAAACATTCAAAAAGTAACAACAAAAACATCACAAAGACACACACCCCCAAAACCCAACACACACACACCTCAAATAAAAACCCCAGAGAGCTTACATGGAGACGACTTCACTCCATGATGGCCGGAACTCAAATGAGAAAATAATGAAAATACTAACCAGAAGCGACACCCAGAGGACAGAAGAGAAAAAATATAGAGAGGAAGAAAAGCTTATAATTCCCAAATTAATCAAATAAGTTATCAAAAAATTCAAAAATATTCACAATGATTTCAAAAAATACCAAAAAAAAACCAGAAATCACTTTTCACTCATAAAAACCAAAACAAAAAAATAAAAATGCATAAAAATAAACATTTAAAAAACCAAAATTAAATTTTAAAGTAAAAAAACTTAATTAACATTATATAAATTATTATTTTTTAAAAATTGCATAAACATAAAACAAAAAACTTCCAAACCCAATTTAAAGAGCCCGGCACTGAGGAAGCCGGCACGCAAAAAATAAAAAAACACACACACACTGGGAGCACAAGTCCGCCGCAGGCGGATGCAGCGCCTGGAAGCCACAAAATCACAAAACCTTTCAACACATTTAAAACAGCCCAGCACCATTGGTTCAAGAAATAAAAAACCTTTACTATCCAACACAAATTTAAAAAGCCCGGCACTGCCGGGCAAAATATGCTAGTACTCAATAAATATCAAGTCACCAGGCTTCATTTACCATCCCACTCCAGCAAAATGACTACTGGACCATCAAGCTTGCCCATCCATATGGCACAGCTCGAGTAAGTTAATTTTCACTTCATTATTACAGCTTTTGCCCTTTTTTCGAAACATAAAAAAGGCTTTTTTAAAAAAAATAAAGATCTTATTTTGCTCCCACTAGAAGCAGCCAAAATAACAGAGAATGAAAATACTATGAATGAACAGTTTTCAAAAACTAAGGAAACTTCTCATACTGAAAAACTAACATAGGATCATAAACTAGTCAAAAAAAATGCTAAAGATGATTTCTTCATGGACATCTACTTCTCTTTTACAACATACCTTAAGGCATGATTCATATGTAACTAGCGACTCCTCTGCCCCACTTTTGGAAGGATATAATAAATAACTATGAAGAATGAAAGTGGAAAATGATAATTTAATGGCTGTGATACATCTTAAGACCTACTGAATAATTGTATGTCTACTGGCAATCTTTGCAAAGTATCTAGTGGTGTCTAAATTAAACACTCCTGTTGATGGAGTGACCTTCTGCTTGCATCCTCCACTTGCCATCTGCTGCAGAGAGCATGGCAGATCCTTCAGGGCAAATCTGGAGTGGTGTGAAGGGTTATGCGTAGAAGGAGGATAGGAGAGTCCTGTAGCATTGGCAAAAATTCAGAGCTTCAAAAAGTTTCTTCTTAACTACAACTCTAAGGTAAAGGTAAAGGTTTCCCTTGCTTGAAAGCCAGTCATATCCGACTCTAGGGTGCAGTGCTCATCTCTGTTTCTAAGCCGAAGAGCCAGCGCTGTCTGCTTCTGCAGACGTTTCCGTGGTCATGTGGCAGGCATGACTAGACACCAGAGCGCACGGAATGCTGTTACCTTCCCACTGAAGTGGTCCCTATTTATCTACTTGCAATTACTTGCTTTCGAACTGCTAGGTTGGCAGGAGCTGGGACGAAGACGGGAGCTCATTTCCTTCCTGCAGTACTTGGGAATCGAACTGCTGACCTTCCACTTCCCAGTCAGCGTCTTAGCAATTGTGTGTTAAAAAACTAAACAAAAGAAGTGAGTAAAATTTTACTCTAGTAAGAGTAAATGTGAAGACACAATTTTGTACTTTTGTGGGACTTGATATGTGCCATTTAAATAGCCTCAAGCCCTTACATGTAGTAGTTGTGTTGCTGCAAATCGCTCTGATGTAGGTGATTTGATATTTTACCAACTCCAAAAGGTTTGCTGGGATACATGCCAGAGCTCCAAAACCTGAATTTTTAAGGGACCTGGGCAAAAGGTTTCCAAATTTTCCTATGTGCTTCATGATGAGGTGAACATTTGAAATAAATCTGGTACACTCAGATAAACAACAGATATGGCCCACTGGGTCACAGAAATGGCCCACTGAGGTCAGAGTGGCTGGACTCAAGGAAGGCACACAAGGCAGAAGATGGTGAAAAGTCCAGCCCCGACTGAGGTCTCCATCGTGATATTTATTACTCTGGAGTTTGTACACGTGGGTTCTTCATGACTTCATTCAGGGGGCTTTTTTCCTGTGGAAATTTACTGACCAGCCACATTCACAGAGGCTGCCCTGAAAAGCTGATGCTTGCACGTCATCAGGAAGTTCGGTTGCCCCTGACAATTGGGACTGGTGAGGACTATTGTTCTCCCATTATCTGGGGATCTTCCGGGTCTAACTTAAGGTCTTCATGTTTACTACATTTTGACCTTACCCACGACCTGTGGGCATGAGTCATGCTATTGTGTGTGCTTATCAGGTTTTGCCACCTTGTGGGAGCAGCCTGTGTCTGACCAGGTCATTTAGCCATGGCTTGTGAGTGGATTAATAACACTATCAATTAATCGCCTGAACCCGATTCTGTTCCCTAAGGGTCCGGGTGGTTCTCAAGGCAGTTTTCTCTGCTGAGCAGACACTGCAGGAACAGTTTAGGCCAACTGCGTGAGTAGGCGATCCACACAACAGAGCTCAGATTAATTACAGGTACATAGAAGGGTTATTGACATTTCTAGTGTGTGTGTGTGTGTGCAAAAGTGTAACATTATGTGTTCAATTGTTTTGCACTTATCAATCAGAACAGCATAAAGCAGGAATTTTCAACCTGCGGTCCATAGGCCGGATGCGGCCCATGGCATCATTTCATGTGGTCCCCCACTGCTTCCAGCACACCAGAAAGTGCAATGTGGTGGAGGAAGGGCAAAATGGCTATCCGGCCACTGGAGCTGTCTGAGGGAGCATGACCTGGCCCCCGGCTTTAAAAAGTTGGAAACTCCTGGCATAAAGGCTCTACTCTTAGCCTATGGTTAAGTTGTCAAATACTGTACTGCAAAGTTTGCTGGTGGTCTAAAACTAATGCATACACCTTTTTAAAAACTGATCACATGATACAAAGACCACTTTGAATTATTTCAACCCTTTCTGCTCCTGATAGAGGTGTGTGTTTTTCCTCTGTGACTGGGGACTTCTACTTTTTTTCAAGCTGGAAAGATTCAAATTGACTTTTGCCTGAATGATTATTTTTTTCATTCTCCAAAAGGATTAGAGGTGTGTGACTCTGAGTAGAACTCTGGTGATGTAATAAGCTGGGTGTGAAGTTTTGAACAGAGGGAACACCCACCCCCACAATCATCCTCTCTAGTTGTCCCAAAATGTTTTTTTAAAGCTAACTATCAAGTTTAGCCCTAGGTCACATTATTGCTACATTGATATACTAGTTTAGCACTAGATCACTTCTGCATAGAATTTTTTTATAAAAAAGATAAAAATTGATATGAAATAGAAACAATTTAGACTAACTACAGCAAACTATTATATTTCCATGATATGTCTGTATGAGTTTGCACATTATGGAGAACTTTGGAAAGGTGTCCCTTTTCTCTTGTGCCATGCAACAATCAACACACTGGCTTTGCAGTGAACCATAAGAAGAGAGTTGGGGATCGTCAGAGGGCAGGGTCAAATGAAGGGGGTTGTGTGTTGTGGTGAGAATCAAATCACACCAGACTGAGGGACCAGTGTGGACTGTCGCACCAAAATAACCCACAGTCTTTGTGTGATCATTTAATCTGAATAGAAGTGTAAAATAGGCTGTGAATCAATCACTCTAATTTGGTTTGCCAGTTTAGTTGCAGCCTCAATGTAATTTGCACTAAGCCCTGCAGAGTGGGAAAAACAGCTGTTACACAGGAACAGTTGCATCATAAGATAGTCTTCCAAAATCCCTAATAAAAGTTCTGTGCTCCCTTCAAAACCAGCTTTATCTCCTTTTTAAAAAGTATTTTCAATGAACATTCAGACCTTATGTTTCAAACAGATTTTGCTAACTTTCATTAGTACCGGATGTGCTTCAGAGGTTTTGGCCTGTGAACAGTGAGAATTGCTTTTGGGGACAGTGATATGACTTTCAGCAGCAGAGTGGAGTGAGAATGCCTGATGTGTTTTGGAAGATGGGAAAGAAGCCAGGTGCTGAGATGGCACACCATAACTCCAACCCATGGAGAGACACTTAGTATTAACTCAGAAGGAAATTTTAAGCTGCCTCAATTGCCAGAAGGAAGTTGCCAGGAGAGATAGATATTTTATGATCTTGATACTGAATCTTTCATGATATGTCACTTGTGGTCGATAGATGCCTAAGTCTATGATGCATCTGTTCTGTGAAAATACTAACTATAAAGTCTGGTTATTTTTATTAGGTTTTTTCCTTTGAACCAAGGCAGAAGTCTAAATCATGCCTGTAGCTCTTTTGGCAACAGCAAGCCATCACCATCAACCCATGCAAGTAGAGTGGTACTCTACTCATTCCATCCATGAACTCACCACAGCTTGACTTTACACGATTGCTTTTGCCTTAATTAGTCATTTTCTCATATGAAGGGGAAAATCAATCCTTCATTTTATAAAAAGTTATGAAAAGTCTAGTATACTCCATAGCCTTGCGCAGATGTACATCTAGCCAAATCCAGCCTTCTCTGATTGCTCTCCATTACGCCCTTGTTTTTACCTGCTACCTATTGGTTTTTAAAACTGGAATTACCGTGGCTACCTTCAGATGCAGAGGAGATAATGCAGTTTAGTAGCTGAGCCAGAGGTTGGTCCACATTCCTTCTGGGAACACCCAGATCTGTCTTCACTCTTCATCCAAAAAAAAATAGTTCTTTCTATCACCTAGTAGGACAATGGATATTTTGACCCTCTCCTTATGAATATCTGGACTTGGCAACTGCTTCCAGCTTTCTTCAAAACCTTTTTGCTGCTTTTCATCTTCCTGTGCACTCTTTCTCCTGTGACATGATTGAATGAATGTTGACCATTAATTGATTGTTTTTGATGCTTTTACTTTTTATATTGTAAATACTTTTCTCTTGTTATGTTATTGTTTTGTTACTAACTTTTTATTTATCTGTTATGAAACTTCTTGCTTTTCTTCCATAGAAATATATTGTTATTTTTCTATCTTGCTTTGTTACAAATTACTTTGAGTGCATAATTCATGGAACTGTGGTATACAAATAAGGTAATCAACAGATTGATTGACTGAACCTGACAATTGTCAGGAGGTGGAAAAAAAATTCTATCACTGATTTACATGCTCTCCCAGAAAGTGGAAGCAGTTCAAGACTTTAATCCCATCTCTTATGAGACTGTTGTACTCTGGGCACATCGTGAGAAGGCAAAACTCTCTGGACAATAGAAGAAGAAGAGAAGACCAAATGGAGGAGTCACTTGAGATCATCTACACCAGGAGTTCTCAACCTTTTAAAGCCAGGGGCCAGATCACGCTCCCTCAGACAGCTTCAGGGGCCAGAAAGCTATTTTGCCCTTCCTCCATCACTTGGCACATCCTGGTATAGTGGAGGTGGTGGTAGGGGCACATGAAATGGTGCCATGGGCCACAGTTGGCCCACAGGCCACAGGTTGAGAATCCCTGATCTACACTCTTGTATTCCCAATCACTATGTGTGGGTGTGAAATATAGACAGGAAAGAAAGCTGAAAGGGAAAAAAATGATTCATTTCAAATATGGTGCTGGAGGAGACATTTGCAGATACCCTGGACTTCCAGAATAACAAACAAATAATTCCTAGATGAAATTAAGTAGGCAAAACTGTTGAATCTGAATTTGTCCTACTCTGGGCACATCATGAGAAGGCAAGATTCTCTGGAAAAGACAGTAATTCTGGGAAAGGCTGAAGGCAACAGGGAAAGAGGAAAATCAAATAAGAGATGGATAGACTCTCTAAAGCAAGGATTGTCAACCTACAGCCCGCAGGCTGGATCTGGCCCATGGTGCCATTCCATCCGGCCCACATCCTCATTCCCACTGCCATTGCTGCTGCCATCACTGCTGCCGTTGCCGTCATCATTTCCCCCCTCTGCCTGGCTTGGTGTGTTCTTAACTGTGTTCCATAGCAGGGTGGATGTTGTAAGAAGACTTGCAACATCCACCCTTCTACAGAGTATTGTTAGGGACATGTCAAGACAGGTGGAGGAGACAAGGACCGCAGCGGTGGTGGTGGAAGTGGAAGCAGCAGATACAAGCAGCCCCCCGTGTCTTTCCAGGGTGCCGCTATGGCCAAGCATGGGCAAGGACAGGCAGGACCCCCTCCTTCACCCATGGCAGGCCATTAATCAGGGAAGCAGCGGTGGCAGCAATGGGGGAGGGGGAATGTGGGGGCTTGGGGTGGTCCCAGCAGCGGGGGGGACACCAGTCCAGCCCACCAACAGCCTGAGGGGGCATGATCCATCCCCTGGCTTAAAAAGGTTGAGAACCCCTGCTCTAAAGGAAACTACAAGCTTGAGGTTGTAATACCTGAGCTGGGCTGTTGGCCACAGGAGAGTTTGGAGATCGCTAATTCATAGAGTTGACATAATTTGGAGGCAAGTGGATGTCATGTAACAAAAACGCTAACAACATCAACTACTGAGGCTGCTATTGCAAGACACACAAATCTCATTTCCCCCCTGCTTCAAGTGATTGAAATTAAACTGAAATTAAACATTGTGAAACATAGAACAACAAAAAAGTTACTTCCCACTGAAACAGTTGTAGCAATGCTTCTGGGATTTACAAACCTATAAAGCCTGCTTGGGCCTTCTGTTTACAAGAAACTGAGCATATGATCCATGGTATGCCGCACAGCTCTACCCCTGGTAAAGCTCAAAAGTCAGTAGTATCCCACTCTAGGGTGCAGTGCTCATCTCTGTTTCAAAGCTGAAGAGCCAGCGCTGTCTGCTTCTGCAGACATTTCCGTGATCATGTGGCAGTTCATGGAACGCTGTTACCTTTCCACCTAAGTGATCCCTATTTATCTACTTGTAATTTCTTGCTTTCGAACTGCTAGGTTGGCAGGAGCTGGGACAAAGACAGGAGCTCATTCCGTCCTGCAGTACTCGGGAATCGAACTGCTGACCTGCTGCCTCCCAATCAGCGTCTTAGCCACTTGAGCCACTGCAGTCCTGCTATCCCTGGTATCACACAGTAATTTAGCCCCTCTCCTTGACATCAAAGCATGTCATGTGACTGCATGCAGAAAGCTGGGGTGGTGGTGGTTTCTCAGCAAGTACAGAGATCCTCTTTGCTTTCCACTCTGTAAAGCTGTCTTTCAGGATAGATGTCCCCTCTGTCCGACGAACAGGCTAGCCTTAAGAATCATCATTTTCCTGCACTATGTGTGTATGTTTGTTTACCCACCATGGCATTTTATAAAGCCTCTTGTGATAACTGTTTAATCTATATTTGATTACTGAGTTCTATTACTATTTCTACAAAAATCTCAATCAGTACTCTGTAGGTAACGTTAGAGCTGAACATATTGTATCTCAACCTATTAAACTAATCAGATACTTCTCTCTATATCTTTCAAAAATCTATTATTTCTACCTGTTCTTCTTTACTATTAAATCAGGAATGTTGTTGCAAAACAACTAAACATCTATCCATGCCCTTACCTGGCTTTTGAAACCAGTATAATGAGATGCTGCAATCAATCTCTCCTTCTCTCCCCAAGCGGATATAATCCGAAGGAAAGCCAACAAGGTTCAAAGAGTTCATTACACATGGCAATCAGTGAGGCATCCTCTAGTCTCACCCTGAAGCATGGTCAAATTCATTATTGTCTGTCTCTTCATCATTCTCTCTACCACCAAGGTAGTGATTTCCTGAGCTGATGCGAACGGAAGCTTTCACTGAGTCTCCTTACACTGGGCCTCCTACCTGGTACAAACTTATTCACTTGAAATGGAAGCCATACCAATAGATGTGCAGAGAGGGAAGGTCTCTAAAGACGCAGCACCCAGACCAATTAATACTAGTACACAGTTATGCCAGACCTAATAGCAGCAATAGCACTGGCTGATTTTTTTTGGTAGTTTTGGAGATGTGGCAGCCAGCAAGATCCAGAACTACTACTACAGCTCCTGCACCAAGCCTTGGCCACATCCTTATTTGTTCTTAATTGCAACACTGCAGTTTGTCAGGATAATTCTCAAAGAACCTTGCAACTGGATCGAGCAACTCCATGCATAAAATGGATTTGTGGCAATCACTCTCCAATGTTTAGCGCATAGTTTCCTGGAGTTGAAGAATAACTGCTGTGCCACTGCTCTGAGAGTTGATAGGGAGAAGTAAAGAAGGAGAGAGGAAATTTCTACTCTGACTGTGTCTACAACTCCACCATCCCTTTGTGCAAAACTCTGTGATGGGGGGAGGGAGGGAGTGCTCCCATTGGGCTGCTGGGCAAAAGGTATGCTGCATGCTGCATGCTGTATGTTGGGGCGACAGCGTGTGTGCCCACAGAGAAGGCTCTGAGTGCCCCCTTTGGCACACGTGCCATAGGCTTGCCACCACTGATATACAGCATCAATGTCATATCTTTAGAGTTACAGCTACATCCTAGCTATGTTTACGCAGGAGCAGGATCTCCCACCAACTCTATACAAAAGATTCACCCAAACTTCTGATGAGCTTCTCTTTCTAGAGGGGGAGAGAGGAGAGGGAGGAAAATGTTTAAAATGACAGCTCCTGCACCAAGCCTTGGCCACATCCTTATTTGTTCTTAATTGCAACACTGCAGTTTGTCAGGATAATTCTCAAAGAACCTTGCAACTGGATCGAGCAACTCCATGCATAAAATGGATTTGTGGCAATCACTCTCCAATGTTTAGGTGTTTCTGCTAATGAGACAGACAATTACCATTTAATTCTACTTCAGGAGATAATCCTCCAGTAATACCTAATTTGTTCTACATGTGTAGTTTTAGTGTTCATTCTCTCCCTGTCACATATACAGTAATACCTCATACAATGTCCGCTTCATAGAACGTTGGATCCATACAACGTCGCCCAATTCTGGGGGAAAAGATGCCTCATACACCATCGCCGGACGTTGTATGAGGCATTAGGAGCCGGGTGGGAGTGAAACTGGCCCCAGCTGTGAGGCGGCCAGAGAAGCGACCGTGGGGGAATCTCCCAAAATATCCAAGCGGCCCCGAGCACCCTCGCCCGAGGACAGGAGGAATGGCGCTTCCGGGGTGGCGGCGGGAGACCCGACGAGTCTCCTCCTTTTCGGGCACTGGTTGCTTCTCTTGCTCCCGCCGGCGAGTCTCGCTCCCACCTACCCGCTCTCAACCAAGGGTTGTTTCCCTGGTGAGAGCGGGGAAGGGAAGCGAGAGGCAGTGTGGCACATAAGAAGACCAGCCACGCCGGAGTCTTGCTTCCCTTCCCCACTCTCAACCAAGGGTCGCTTCCCTGGCGAGAGCGGGGAAGGGAAGCAAGAGGCAGCGTGGCGCATAAGAAGACCAGCCACGCCGGAGTCTCACTTCCCTTCCCCGCTCTCAACCAAGGGACACTTCCCTGGTGAGGGCAGAGACTCCGGTGTGGCTGGTCTTCTTATGCGCCACGCTGCCCGCCTCACAACAGAAGCCAGTCTCGCTTCCCTTCCCTGCTCTCACCAGGGAAGCGTCCCTTGGAGACTGGCTTCAGCTGTGAGGTGGGCAGCGCGGCGCATAAGAAGACCAGCCATGCCAGAGTCTGAATCGCTTCCCCGCTCTCGCCAGGGAAGCGTCCCTTGGTTGAGACATGCATATAAAGTACTTGGAAAAACCTGTATGTGAAAGGGTTTTTCATTATGTGCCTTATGTAAAGAAAGCATATATAACAAAAGTAAATGATTGTGTGCATGGATATAGATTTTTTAAAAAAATAAAGATAGTTTGATGTAGGCAGATTGATTGCACACGGAGCCGGCAGGTGGGCCAAACGGTCAATCTGTACATGAGGTTACACTGGGAAACACAGCTCCTTTTATAATGCATTTGAATTCCCCACCACAATACCCATTGGTTGATGTCACTGTATTCCTGCCCATGATTTCCCATTGTGTTGTATTCCTGACCGTGAACACCCTGATTACCTATTGTGTTGTATTTCTGACCATGAACACCTGGAGGTGGGGAGTTCCCCGCGTTACCTCTTAATTGGGTGATTGGAGCCACATGGGCTTGGCTCCTTCAGCTGTTATCTCCTTCAGTTGCTGCCTGCTGAATTCCGTGTGGAACTAGCTGCTTGCCTACACAATATCCCTCCCCTCTAGGATGGGACGAAGACCCTTAGCCATTGTGGGGGCCGGCGGTTTTGCTGTGGCCGGCCTGCTGGCTCTATGGTGCTCCCTGGGAAAACTGAAGGGTCCCATCGAATCCTGGCAGGGGAAAGGACGGGGTATCCCTAGTTTGGAGAGGATGAGGGGACCGTTGGGAGAACTCAAAGCCCCACTGCTCTTTGGGATGAGTGGGGGAACACTCAGGAAAACTCCCCTCATCCTGAAACAAAAAATCAAACTGGGGGTCCGCTTCCTTGGGCTGAAAGGCTGACTCTGGTGATTCCATGCAGCCTGTAATGCTCAATCCTGAAACCCCCCTTGGGTTAAGTGGGTGGGGGGCAACCCTAACATTGAACCCTCTCTATCACTCCTTTCAGTGGGTTCCTCTGGATCAATTCCCCTTGTGGCTCCTGTGACCCTTCTCCTAAGTTGGTCAGCGCATCTGCGCCACAGTAACCCCGAGTCTGTCATGACTTTGTATGATACAGGTCCGGTTTGCTCTACTACCTCCCCAGACACCCACGCTGGCCCTGAACTCACATAATTCCTGCAATAAACTGGGTCACCTATCCCAAACACCTTTTCCTGCTGTATTGACACATTCGTACCCCTATCCTCCACCCTGGACGGATCTAGGCGGTCGAGTAATGTTGGGATTCTTCTCCGCATTAGGAGCTCTGAGGGGGATTGCCCCAAGGCTAGTGGGGTGACCCTATAGCGTATGAGGAATTGACAGAGCTGTAACTCCAAATCCCCCGGGCCCATCCTCCTTAGGGCCTCTTTTGTGGTGCGGACCATACACTCAACTTGGCTGTTTGTGGCCGGGTGAAAAGGGGCAGAGGTGATGTGCCTTACTGCTTTCCGCTTGGAATTCCGCGGACGTGAAAATGGATGCGTTATCCGAAATTAGCATGTTGGGAATGCCGAAACAAATGAACATCCTTCGTAGATGTTTGATTGTGGCCGCAGAGGACGTGTTACGCATTGGAATGACCTTGAGCCGTTTCGAGAATGCGTTGACCACGAGTAGGAACATTATGCCCCTGAAGGGCCCCGCGAAGTCCATGTGGAGTTTGGACCACGGACCGCGTGCTGTGTCCCACTCCCTGGGGGGGTAGCCTATGCTCCTCGGGTCGTGATTGCTGGCAACTCTCGTACCGGCCCACCAGTTTCTCTATGTCCTCATCTATCTTGGGCCACCAGAAGTAGCTCCTTGCTAGAGCTTTTGACTTCACGATCCCCGGGTGGCACGTATGGAGCAAACGGAGCTTCTTGGCTCGCAGGACCTCGGGAATTGCTACTCTCTGCCCAAGAGGAGACAACCTCTCTCGAGCAACAGCTCGAAGTGCTTCCTGAAGAACGGATTGAGTTCTTCGGAAGGGGACGTTAAGGGCCAGCCCTTCTTAACCCACGCCAACACTTGGGACAAGACCCTGTCTTTGGCGGTTGCCTTGGTGATATTCGCAGGCACAATCGGGGGCGATTTGAGTGATTCGATGAGCAGCGCCTGGTGCTCTTGCTCAACCACGCACTCGGGCTCTCCCAGCTCTGGTAGGGGAGACCTGGAAAGTGCATCCGTGTGCGCGATGTCTTTCCCTGGGCAATGCACCAGCGTGAGCTGGTATGCGTTTAGGAAAATTGGCCACCTTAACATTCTAGGGGACAAGGTCTGAGAGGTGGGCTTGGTCATGACAAAGATACATAGGAGGGGCTTGTGATCCATGACAACGGTGAACTCCTTCCCATACAGGAAGTCATGGAATTTCTTTGTCCCTGCAATGATCGCGAGGGCCTCACTGTCTGTCTGGGCGTAATTGTGCTCTGCTTTTGAGAGGGATCTCGAATAGAATGCAGTTGGTGCCTCCCTCCCGTTCTCAAACACATGGCATAAGACAGCCCCGATCCCCACCGGTGAGGCATCACATACTAACACTAAGGGTTTCTTGCGGTCGAAGTGAGTTAGAATCGCCTCGGAAGAGAGAAGCCTCTTCAACTCACTGAACGCTTGTTCCTGAGCCTCCCACCACCGCCAGACTGCATCCTTTTTCAGTAGGCGGTGTAGCGGCTCTGCCACAGATGCCTTCCATGGGAGGAAGGAGTGGTAGAAATTCTGGAGCCCCAAGAACTACTGCAGCTCTGCCTTAGTACCTGGTGTCGGGGCATCCTGAATGGCCGCAACCTTTGATTTAGATGGCTTTACCCTGTCGGGGGTGTAGGAGTCCGATTCATGTAAAGATCTCTATTCAGCCTCATTAGCAACAGTTTATAGCCCCAGATCTTCTAAGAGAGAGAGTTAAAAGGTCTGACGAAGTCCAGCTTCATTAGACAGAGTGTGAAACAGAGATAGAAAGAAGTAGAGAGCAAGCATACACACACGCGACTGCTTTTCTTGGCTGAACAAAGGAAACCTAATGGCGTCTCTTTATTCAAACAGAGTATATCAGAAACAAAACTTAAGGCACAGAGCCAATCAGAAAGTCAGAACCCAAATAAGGAGAAGAAAGGAGAAATCTTCTCATTATTCTACGCATGCCCAAAATCCAGCGTTGTCTCTCATGCAGACAAAGAGGCCTTTGTTTACACAATGTGAAGGCGACAGGAGACAGAAACCAGATACATTCCTACATGTCCTCCTTTTTCATTTAAATTTGAGAGAGGGACGGCTAATCATACCCCTGCATGTCATCATACTCCATAACTACTCCTCCATATACATGATCACTGTCCTCCTGGACATCGTACCCCTCCTGACTCATGGTACCTTGTTCCGGAGGATGATACCTCATTGAGTACAATTGCCGTCGTGCAAAACCCGATGTCTCCCTTCTACGCAGTGGACATGTGTTACACATAGAAATAAGGTTAGGAATACAATTAATGCAAAAACACAAAGATATAAGAACATAAGAACATAAGAACAGCCTTGCTGGAACAGGCCACAGCCCATCCAGTCCAGCATTCTGTCTCACACAGTGGCTCACCATTTCCTTCAGGGTATTCCCAAGGAGATGCCTTCACCTGCTTAGGATTCCCTGGAAATGGCATTGAGAGATATCCTGCCTATCTCTCCAACCCGGAGGTTGTCCTTAGGTAGCCATAATTATAGCCATTGATAGCCTTGTCCTCCATGAACTTGTCTAATCCTTTCTTAAAGCTGTCAAGACTGACAGCTGTCACCACTTCTTCTGGCAGGGAGTTCCATAGACCAGTAATCCTCTGGGTGAAAAAGTACTTTCTCTTATTTGTTTGAGAACTAGTACCCAAAAGTTTCATGGAGTGTCCCCTAGTTCTAGTGTTGTGCGATAGGGAAAACAGTTTTTCCTTATCCACTTTGTCCACACCGTGCATGATTTTATAAACTTCAATCAGGTCACCTCTTAGACGGCGTCGTTCAAGAGTGAAAAGGCCCAACCGTTGCAGCCTCAGATGGTAAGGAAGGTGTTCCAGTCCCCTAATCATTCTGGTTGCCCTCCTCTGTACTTTCTCCAACTCCATAATATCCTTCTGGAGGTATGGCGACCAGAACTGTACACAGTATTCCAGATGGGGCCTCACCATAGATTTATAAAGAGGCAAAATGACACTTGCTGACTTATTTTCTATACCCTTCCTAATGATCCCTAACATTGAGTTTGCTTTTTTCACTGCTGAGGCACACTGGGTTGACACCTTCATTGAGCTGTCACCAGGACACCAAGGTCCCTTTCCTGGTTTGTTGCAGAGAGTTCAGACCCCATCAGTTTATAAATGTAATTGGGGTTTTTTGCCCCAACATGCATCACTCTGCACTTACTGATGTTGAAGCTCATTTGCCACTGTTTTGCCCACTCCCCCAGTGTCAAGAGATCCCTCTGGAGCTCTTCACAATCTCTCACAGTTTTCACTACCCTGTATAATTTAGTGTCGTCAGCAAATTTGGCTACCTTGCTTTTTACTCCTACCTCTAGATCATTTATGAAGAGGTTGAAAAGCAGGGGTCCCAGTACTGAACCTTGGGGGACCCCACTCTTTACTTCCCTCCACTTGGAGAAGTGTCCATTTAGTGCTACCCTCTGTTTCCTGTCCCTTAGCCAGTTGCTGATCCAGGACAAGACCTGTCCCTTTATTCCATGACTGGTAAGTTTATTCAAGAGCCTTTGGTGTGGGACCTTGTCAAAAGCCTTCTGAAAGTCCAGATAAACAATGTCAACTGGATCCCCCTTATCCACATGCTTGTTGACACTCTCAAAAAATTCCAACAGATTAGTGAGGCATGATTTGCCCTTGCAAAAGCCATGTTGGCTCTCCTTTAGCAGCGCCTCCTCTTCTATGTACCTATTAATTCTATCTTTTAGGATGGTTTCCATCACTTTACCTAGGACACATGTCAAACTGACAGGCCGGTAATTTCCTGGATCACCCCTGGATCCTTTTTTGAAAATTGATGTTACATTCGCTACCTTCCAGTCATCAGGCACAAAGCCTGATTTGAGGGAAAGATTATATATTTTGGCTAGGATATCAGCAATTTCATCTTTAAGTTCCCTGAGAATTCGTGGATGGATGCCATCTGGTCCTGGGGATTTGTTAGTGTTTAGCTTAACAAGACATGCAAGGACCTCCTCCCTGGTTATTTCTATCTTGCTTAATTCTTCGGTTTCCCTCCCTACAAAGATAGGTTCTGTTTTGGGCATGTGGTCTCTATCTTCTTCAGTGAATACTGAAGCAAAGAATTCATTGAGTCTCTCTGCAATCTCTGTTTCCTCTTTAATAACCCCTTGCCTTCCATTGTCATCTAATGGTCCAATGGCCTTCCTAGTTGGGTTCTTACTTCTAATGTACTTAAAGAAGTCTTTGTTATTCCTCTGAGTATTTTTAGCTATACGCTCCTCAAAGTCTTGCTTTGCTTTCCTGATTGTTGCCTTGCATTTGTTCTGCCAGAATATATGTTTCTGCCTGCTGTCCTCATTTGGACAAGCCTTCCATCTTCTAAATGAGCTTTTCTTGCTCTTGATCACTTCCCAAACAGCTCCTGTAAGCCACATTGGAGTCCTCTTGGACCTGGCAGTGCCCTTTTTCCTTTTGGGTATGCATTCCAATTGGGCCTCTGTTATTGTTTTTGTAAACAGCCTCCATGCCACTTGGAGTGTTTGGACTCTCTCAATTTTCCCTTTCAGTTTCTTTTTTACTAGTTTCCTCATCTTTGGGAAATTTCCTTTTTGAAAATTTAAGGTCTCTGTGTTAGATTTTATCAGTGACTTGCGGTCTATGATCAAGTTAAACATAATTGAGTTGTGGTCACTGTTCCCTATTGGATCAGTCACATTAACATCTTGCACCAGATCCTGAGTATTACTCAGGATCAAGTCAAGGATTCTTGTACCTCTAGTTGGGTCTTCAACCATCTGTCCCAGGGAACAATCATTGAGCATATCTAGGAACTTTATCTCTTTATCATGTGCTGAACAACAGTTCACCCAGTCTATGTGAGGGTAATTGAAGTCCCCCATTATAACCAGGCTTCCCTTCCTGGATGCCTCCTTTACAACATTCTCCAACTGCCAGTCTCCCTCAAGAGTTTGGGTCGGAGGCCGATAATATATGCCTACTGTTAGACCATCCTTGTGGCCTGGTACTCTTACCCACAGAGCTTCTAATGGTGACTCTAAATCACCTAGATATTCCAATTCATAAGATTTTATCACTTCTTTGACATATAAGGCAGATAATAATAATGAACCCATAAAAGAAAACTAGTCTAAGGACAGATAAATCAGGCAACCAAGAAGTCATCCAATCAAAGAGATTAACATCCGTGCGTACATTGTTAGTAATGCTCTCCTGTAAATTCTGAAGTTCTTTCTCAATAGTATTACTCAGATAAAATAACCCAATGCTGCACATTGATATTGTCCTGGATGGAAATTCGTGGCAACTCCATTAAAAAAGAACCACATGTTGGGATCCTTAATATGCCATCCATTGCAAATTGAACCACTATCTATAGCAGAATAATCAGGAGTAAACATAGGAAACACATCATATATATCTTCAATAGTAGTGTTAAACAAGGTATAATTAAGCTTATAAGAGCTGTTATAACTACCCCATAACCAAAAATAATCATCACAACCCGTATAATTGCCTACATTCCGCAAAACCCTTTGTGCTTGAGTCCAGTGCTTCCATTTACTATTCCAGACTCCAGAACTATGACAGCAGAAACAAAGTCCTTTAGTGTACTTCTTGAATGTCATGCTTCGCCAGCGGGTGTTGTTAAATTGTTCTGGGGGATTAGAGAAAAGTGTAGACCTATCAAGATGTTGCAAGTGTCCAATAACCAACTCAGGCGTGTTGAACAATGCCGGAAGAAAGGCCATTTGAGACACTGCCAGTGGATGCTCATAGTATAACGTTGCATTCTTACCATGAACCTCAAACATATAGTTAGCATGACGAAGCCAAAAGTTGGGGTTGCCCCCATGAGTCATTGTTCTTACAGCTGGAAGCACAGTAAGAAAGAAAAGAACAAATGTCAGCAACTTTAGTCTACTGGTGAACCAACGTCCTGGAGCTGAGTAACCTTCTTCTCTCTCCATGGGCGGATCGCTCGAGCAGGAATCCACACAGGTCCTGAGGTCGTAGAAACTGCTGCGTATCCTCGTCCCCAGGTGATTAGAGGCACAGGACCTTTCCACTCAGGATCCGGTTGCTGCCGATAAACGACCAATGGCTTAGGAAGACACTCCTCGGTCCTGAAATGCAATTCGACTGGAGAGTGTGACCTGTTATGGGGAGCAAGAAGAAAATTAAGAGTATACAGTACTTTAGCAACAGCTGTAGGTATTTCAGCCACAGGAACCCCTCTATCTCCCACTTGCTTGTGTAACAAATTTTTGAATGTCAGGTGGGCTCTTTCAACAATCGCCTGTCCAGTCGAGTTATAGGGTATTCCATGAGTTAGCTTAATGTCCCACTGACGGCAAAAGTCCTGAAAGGCAGAAGAAACATATGATGACCCATTGTCTGTCTTAAGGCTTTTAGGTTTACCCATTACCGCAAACGAACGAATGCAATGTTGTATAACATGTCTGGATGTTTCCCCCCGTAAAGTTGTAGCCCATATAAATCCAGAGAAGGTATCAACAGTCACATGTAACTTAGAAAGCGGAGCCAAAGCAGGTACTTGCGTGACATCCATCTGCCATAGCTGATTGGCTTCTGTTCCTCGAGGATTAACAGCATCAAATGGCAGGAATATAGGAGACTTCGTACAGGAAGCACAGGATGACACAATGTCTCTAGCCTGTGACATAGGAATGGAAAATCGTTTATGCAAAACCTTAGCAGATTGATGAAACATTGCGTGACTGTCAATGGGGTTGTCAAAGAGAGAAAAAACCTCAGCAGAGTCCCGGAGAGCAGAATCTGCTTGTGCATTGCCCTCCGTCAAATAACCTGGGATCCTTGTGTGAGAGCGTATGTGGGCAATGAAGAATGGGACCGTACGGTTGGAAAGAAAACCTTGAAGCTGTTGGAATAAAGCAAAAAGATCCCTATCCATCGATGGAGACAAATAAGCTTGAGCTAAAGTAAAAACAAGGCGGTAAACATATTGAGTATCCACAATCAGGTTAAAAGGCACATCAGAAAACGTAGAGAAAGCAAGTATGACCGCTGCCAGTTCCGACCGCTGGGCCGATGCTTGAGGTCCTGTAAAAACAACCTCCCATTCCCCAGTAGGACCCTGCCATGTAAGTACTCCACGGGAGGGGGAGCCATCCGAGAAAAGCGTAACGGCATGCAAGATAGGTTGCATGCAAAGCGGGGACTGACAGGGAGTAAGAAGTGAGATTCAGCAAGGTAAACCGCTTATCCTTGGGGGGGTTAAATTTAACTTGTCCCACAAAGTCCGCCATGGCCACCTGAAATGCCTCAGAATGCTGTAGCAAGGCGGTTAGCTGATCCTGCGAAAAAGGAAAACAAACAAAGTCAACGTCATAGCCAGTCAAATGCTTTGCCCTAGTACGGCATTTAAGGAAAAGACCAGCAATCGCATCAGGTAGGCGATAACAGTTTTTCGAAGGAGTGTGCGCCAAGTGTAGCCATTCCACGATGGCCACCTTCTGAGCGTTGACAGGTGCAAACAAAACAGCAGTGGGCAGCCTCGGTGTGGGAAGAAGAGCGCATGCCAGCGCAATGGTGCCTGAGGGCACCCGATCCACAGCGATGGTATGCAGCTTTTCGTTGAGGCGTTGAAGAGCTGTACGCATCTCCGTTGTGCAGGGAATGATGTCCGCTGGAGAAGTGTGTCCAGAAAGAGCAGCAAAGAGTGGTGACAGTTCCTCAGTGCTCAGGGCCAAGAAGGGACGAGCCCAATTTATGTTCCCTAGCAATTGTTGCAATTGTACAAGAGTGAACTGCTCTGGAATAGCTATTGTTGGCAATAGCGGAGTTGAAGCGGTAGCTGAGAGCCTATGTCCCAGATATTGGAATGGATACATCCGCTGCACTTTTTCAGGAGCTATGATCAAGCCCGCTTGTTGCAAAATGTCTGCTAGGTCCTGCAGGTGTTTCTCCGTGACTTGTGGACCATGCAATAAAATGTCATCGGTGTAATGATAGACTTTAACCTCTGGATGACGTTGCCTGAAAGGTTCCAAAGCCATGTTCACAAAATATTGGCATAGAGTCGGCGAGTTGGCCATACCCATAGGCAAGACACACCATTCAAACCGTTGAGTAGGATGTTCATTATTGTATACTGGCAATGTAAATGCAAATTTTTCTCTGTCTTGTGGCGCTAGCAAGATTGTATAAAAACAGTCCTTCAAATCTATGACCATGAGTTGATGATCTTCAGGGACCATGTTCGGATTAGGTAGTCCAGATTGTAGAGGTCCCATTGGCAAGATGTGCTCATTAACTTTTCTCAAATCATGCAACAATCTCCATTTTCCAGACTTCTTTTTCACCACAAAAATTGGAGAGTTCCAAGGACTAGTGGTTGTTTGAATATGTCCCAGATTTAATTGCTCCTGTACAAGGGCCTCTGCCGCCTGGAGCTTTTCTCTTGAGAGCGGCCATTGATCCGTCCACACTGGCGGGGTGTTTTTCCATTGTAGTGGAAGTGCATGCAACGGCGCTGCAGGGGAGGCCCGTATCAAAAATTTGTCTGCAAGGTACACCCTGTTTTAGCCATGAGATCCCGGCCCCACAGAGTAATAGGAATATCCATAATCAGGGGGTGAAGAGAAACTTTTGTTCCCCTGAGGTCTCAAGACGATTGGATGAACACTCTGCTGTGCTGGCTCGTACCCGCCCACCCCAAAAACTTCCCTACAGGGGCGGACGGCCCATCCAGTTGGCCAATCTTTTTTTGCCACCACTGAAATATCGGCTCCCGTATCGATTAGTCCAGACACTGAACGTCCACCCATAATCAGCGAGCGGGTCGGTCTATCCTCAGTGATTTGTATCACCGCCATAGCTGCTGTTACAGTCCCCTCCTGGGATGGAGTTGCAGTGGTCCCTAGTGGGAGCAGATGAAGGCGTCCTACAGGTTGTCCCTTAGGCAGGGTGAGATGTTGCGTGGCTGATGCAGGGATGACAATTTCTTGGTGACCCAATGTAACTGACCCTGCTGCAATGTGTACAGAAGCGGGTAAGGCGTCTGTGCAAGGAAGAACAATGCCCACCATGCCCTGGGGAATAACATCATCAACCAGTGTGGGAAGAGCCTCCACACACCCTGGCATAGTAAAGGTACAGTCCTTAGATAACCTCAATAAAAGCCCTTCTTTTAGAGGATGGTTTTTTCTATATCGTGAAATCATTTCTTGGGCAAGTTCCATATCTTCTTCCGTCTCTTCCAAAACCTCCGCTATTGCTTCCTCCCTGACCTCTGGTAGCCCTATTATTTTGCCTGGGCCCGAGCCTGGCCCGCACTCCCATTTCCCTGCTGCTGTGGAGAAAAGTCAGAGTCTTTGTGCTGAGCAGCTGAGGGGTTGGCATTAGGATTTGAGCGGCACTGATTGGCCCAATGGTACCCTTTCTGGCAAATGGGACATTTCCTTGAAGGGCATGCTGCCGGCTTTTGAGAGGAGCGAAATTGTGCTTTAAAATGCCCTTCTTTTCCACAGCCAAAACAACGTTTGTTTTGAGCCTGAGTTGTGGGCAACTGAACTGCAGCTGCCAGAAGTTGAGCCTTGTAACTGTGAGTCCCCACATTTTGACAAACTTTCATCATGTCTGCTATCGATGTGCCTGGCCGAGCATAAACAGCTGTCAGAGCGCCCTTACAATCCTCATTGGCATTTTCAAAAGCCAGTTGTTTCATGAGCATTTCCCGTGCCGGGACATTTTCCACCTGGCGGCTGAGGGCAGTCATGAGTCTGTTAATGAACTCAGTGTCATCCTCTTTAGGGCCCTGCCTAATTGCTGCAAACCCAGCAACTGAGCTATCTCCTTTGGAAGGAATCTTACTCCAGGCGCGCATGACTATCTGTGCAATGTCTCCCAACTGGGCATCAGTGAGTGCCAACTGCTGTGTGGGGTTGGCAAAATTTCCCTCCCCACATAACATATCCATTGTGAGTGCAGGGCGTGTGCGATTTACCTCCCAAGCCACATCCCTCCACTCTTGCAAGCAGAGCATGGCTTCTGCAGGGGGCAGGAGTGCTTTAATCATCTGTTTCCAATCAACTGGTAGCAATTTTTGAGAAGCAATGGCTTCCAACAGAGCTTTTGTAAAAGGTGCATTGGCCCCATAGTCACGTATGCTGACTCTCAGTTCCTTCAGATATTTGTAATGGAGGGTTTCATGTCTATCTGGGATTGCCGCTGCATTGCCAACAGCTGGAGCCCCCCTAATTACTGGGTATATCTCAGGAGATTCCACATCCAGCACAGCTGCAGTTAAAGCAGCAGAGAACAGGTCTTTTGTAGGGCTAAAAGTGCTTGATTGCTGCAAGGCAGGATATAATGTCCCATCTCCTTTTCCACCCCCATCCCAATCAGGGGGCTCATGCTGTTGTTTCTCATATGATGGAGGGGCCGTTGCCAGAGTCCCTCCCTTGGCTGGAGGCAAAAGCTGTGGGAGGGGGCCATCAAGTCTTCGAGACAATAACATATTTTTTGGAGTAAGTCTTTGAAGGCAGTGTCTGACTTCCTCCCACGTAAATTGCACTGATACAGAAATTCTCTCATGCTTTTGCAATTCATTCCCAATCTGTTTCCACTGTTTTAAGTCCAAACATTCATTATATTTAACCCAAGGACAGATTTTTCCTATAACTTGGACTAGCTTTTGTATTTCCTTCTTATCAGCTCGTCTCCCATTCATATGCAAAAGATCTGAGATATCTTTACAAAGCTCCTCCTCAGGCGAAGCCAACACACACCCCATAATAATTTTTTTTCTTTTCCACTCACCCTGTTGTAATTCTCCGGTCGGACCTTTTGCCTGGTCGTAGGTGAATGAGACTTTGTCCCGGTCGATGTGGTGATAATTAGGTGCTAATTGCTGATTGCTGAAGCAGATCTCTTCAAAGCATTCCTTTGAATTTCATTCAATGGCCTCGCGACGGGGCGCCACTTGTAGGAGTCCGATTCATGTAAAGATCTCTATTCAGCCTCATTAGCAACAGTTTATAGCCCCAGATCTTCTAAGAGAGAGAGTTAAAAGGTCTGACGAAGTCCAGCTTCATTAGACAGAGTGTGAAACAGAGATAGAGAGAAGTAGAGAGCAAGCATACACACACGCGACTGCTTTTCTTGGCTGAACAAAGGAAACCTAATGGTGTCTCTTTATTCAAACAGAGTATATCAGAAACAAAACTTAAGGCACAGAGCCAATCAGAAAGTCAGAACCCAAATAAGGAGAAGAAAGGAGAAATCTTCTCATTATTCTATGCATGCCCAAAATCCAGCGTTGTCTCTCATGCAGACAAAGAGGCCTTTGTTTACACAATGTGAAGGCGACAGGAGACAGAAACCAGATACATTCCTACACGGGGGTGATCCGAAACCCCAGGAACTCTATCTCATTTGCGTAAAAAACGCACTTGTCCCTTCTCAGGCGTAACCCAGCCCTCTCCAATATGAACAGAACCTGATCTAACCTTTGTGCTAGCTCTGACTCCCACCCCAGCAGTTATCAATACATCGTCGAAGTATGGCAAAACCCCGGGGAGTCCCTTAAGTAGGCATTCCACAAGCGCCTGAAAGATACCGGGAGCTGAATTCATGCTGAACTGGAGGCGTGTCACTTTAAAGGCACCCTTGTTCATCACTATCGTCTGGGCAGCTGCAGCCGCAGGTGTGACTGTTAACTGCTGGTAAGCCTGTGCTAGGTCCAGCTTCGCAAAACACCTCCCCCCATGTAACTTGGCCAGCAAGTGGCTAACTACTGGCACCGGGTAGGCATTGGGGCAGATTGCCTTATTGATAGTACACTTGTAATCAGCACAAATCCTAACCTCCCCGTTAGACTTCATGGCCGTTACAATCGGAGTCTCCCACTTGCCGAGTCCGCTGGTACCAAAATCCCCTAACCCACCAGTTTGTCCAACTCCGCCTCTGTTTTGTCTTTTAGTGCGAAAGGCACTCTGTGCGGCTTGAGGCGGACGGCAGGATCCATATCAAAGTCCACAGGAGGCCCCTTGTACTCCCCAAGTCCTTTCCTGAAAACTGCTGGGTGTGGGTTGCACACTTCTTGAATGGGGTCGCCTCATATGGCGTTGATTCCAGTCAATGCAATTCCCAGTGGTTCAAACCACTGGGTCCCCAAAAGACAAATGGACCCCCTTAAGGACTACTAAGGCCAACTTCCTGGTGAAGTTCTTAAACTGCACGGTGAAGTCCCCCACCCCCAGGACTGGGATGTAGCTTCCCTGGACATCCCGCAAGTTTGTTTGGAGGGCTCTAAGTTTGGGGCGGTCCTTAGGGGGTATGCGCAGAAACTCGGTCTGCGAGATAATGGAGTAGGCAGTCCCTGAGTCCACCTCCATCTTCACCTGGACCCCCTGCAATAGTACCTTAACAAAAAAAATGGGTCGCCGGTCCGACACATGTCTCACCACTGTGTCCTCTGTGTGCACTTTCCCCATGTCCTGGTCCTTCCGGCGGCTGCTCCAGCCAGGGTCTCGGTGTTGTCTGCACATCTTGGTGATGCAGCCCAAACGCCCACAGCTGTGGCACTCGGCTTTCCTGAAGGGGCACTTCCTCCGGTCGTGTGTGCGCCCGCACCCCTCGCAGCGTCTGCTTGCTTCGGCGGTGTCTCTCCTCTCGGAAGGTCATTTCCTCACTTTCTGGACCTCGGGTTCACTTTCACTCTCACTGAGGTCAGATGAGGACGCAGCAGCAGCTGCCGCAGCTCTCGGCTCTTGCTCCCTGTGAGGAAAGCATCTGTGGGCCTGCACAGCGGATGACGGGTTCTCTGAGGCACCGGTTCTTGCCCGACATGCCCGCACCCCGTCTTTTACCGCCTCTGCAGCCTGGGCAGTTCTGAGGATCTGCTCAAAGGTGATGTCCTTGTCCCAGGCCAACAGCCTCTGCTGGGCCTCCTTGTCCCGCATGCCAAGGAGGAGGCGGTCTCGCAGTGCCTCACTCAGGTGGGTGCCCCAGCGGCAAGGGATGGCCACCAGTCTCAGTGCAGCGACATACTATGCCATGCTCTCTCTGGCCCACTGGTCACACCAGCCGTGCCGGAACACGGACACCTTCAGCCGGAGGTGTGCCCGCAGCATGTTCAGTATCTCATCGAGGGGGACTGACCTTAGGCCCCTCAGCATCAGGAGGTTCCTCGCCAGCTTCAGTGTCGGCAACCCGCACTGAGCCAGGATGCAGGCTCGTCTCTGAGCTTCGTCTTCGATGCCCTTGGCGTCCATGGCATATTGGAACTGCTCCTCGTACAGGTCCCATGAGTCGGGCTTCAAGGTGTCAAACAGTGCGAGGGTTACTCTGTGGGAAGCCATTATCCCATCCTCGTCGCCAATTTGATGTAGGCAGATTGATTGCACACGGAGCCGGCAGGTGGGCCAAACACTTCTTTATTTCAGCATGGTCAATCTGTACATGAGGTTACATTGGGAGATGCAGCTCCTTTTATAGTGCATTTGAATTCCCCGCCACAATACCCATTAGTCAATGTCACTGTATTCCTGCCCATGATTTCCCATTGTGTTGTATTCCCAACCAAGAACACCCTGATTACCTATTGTGTTGTATTCCTGACCATGAACACCTGGAGGCGGGGAGTTCCCGCTCTAGCTCTTAATTGGGTGATTGGAGCCACATGGGCTTGGCTCCTTCAGCTTTTATCTCCTTCAGTTGCTGCCTGCTGAATTCCGTGTGGAACTAGCTGCTTGCATACACAATAGATAGCCATTCACAAAAGTATTATTTCTGACGTTAATAATACAACAGTAACAGCTATGAAATATTATGATGGAGGCAGGAAAGAGTACAAGCAAGGAAAGAAAGCACCCTTTCAAAAATATCCTTTCTGCATACCAT
This sequence comes from Bradypodion pumilum, assembly GCA_035047305.1. NCBI lineage: Eukaryota > Metazoa > Chordata > Lepidosauria > Squamata > Chamaeleonidae > Bradypodion > Bradypodion pumilum. The sequence goes on along the minus strand of JAWDJD010000001.1, from coordinate 180,609,533 downwards.
CTCTTAGGAAACATTGGTAAGGTAAGGACCAAGACAGGTAAGGATGGTCTCCTTTTTCTCAGTGGCCCTTCCTTTCCTCCACTTTACCTCTCCTACAAGGATCTTTCCAGAGCCTAGAAAAATACTTATTTGGCCTACTGTTCCTAAAATCCTACAATCAGTATTGCCAAATTAGTAATGTTTCCCACTGCTCATCCGTTTCTCCAAGGAATACCCTAGTGTCCCTCAAGCAAGTTTACCAGAAAGAAGAGATGACGGCAGGCTGAGATGGGCCAGAACTAGCTGTAGCAAAGGAAAAATCATACATCCCCTACTGTGGAATCAGCCCAGACATTAGAAGTGTTGGAATAAGTGATAGCAGCCACTATCATCTTCATTTCTCAGAGAAATAATCACTAGTTAAAGGTAAAGGTCACCCTTACTCAAAAGGCAGTCGTATCCAACTCTAGGGTTCAGTGCTCATCTCTGTTTATAGCCAAAGATCTGCAGACATTTCTGTAGACATTTCTGTGGACATAATAACTTGTCTTGGATAAATCTGTTAGTCTTTAATGTACAGTAAAACTTCTATTTCTACTTTTTATTTGTATTGCTTTCATTTTCTCTGGATCATACTGGGCCTTGTCTATTAAGGGAAGGACCAGAATATAATGGGAAAAGAAAAATGCATACATTTCTAAATGCTGAGGATCTTGATTCAGGCAGCCTATGGTCAGCAAATATATATGTGCATGTGTGTGTTAAGCAACTGCCAGAGGCAAAAAGGAACATGTTGTGTGAGGACAGGATATGCCTCTTCACCAGGAGTTTTCAACCTTTTTATTTTATTTTATTTTATTTTATTTTATTTTATTTTATTTTATTTTATTTTATTTTATTTATTTATTTATTTATTTATTATTCAAATTTCTATGCTGCCCAATCAGGCAAACCCGACTCAGGGCGGCTCACAACAGGATTAAAACATACATATTAAAAAACAATTAAAACCCCAACATACCCACCCACTTATTAAAAAATAACCACATTAAAACTGCCTGCATTAAAAAGATGGGGAGGCTTCATTTTATAAGCCAACAGGTGGGGGCCACTCTTCCATCTGGGCCCCACACCTGCCCCGCCAACCAGGTTTTTAATTCTTTTCTGAAAGGCAGCAGCTCCATCTGCTCCTGCAACTCTATTGGCAGGAGGTTCCACAAGGCCGGTGCGGACACGGAAAAGGCCCTCCTTCTTGTGCCAGAGAGGCGAGCCCCTCTGGCAGATGGAACAATTAGAGACTCTGGTTAGACGAACAGACACTCTTGGGACGATGCGGTCTCTTAGGTATCCTGGCCCACTACCATGTAGGGCTTTAAAGGTCAAAACCTGTGGGTTCTGTGCATGCAATTGGTATACTGTCCCTGATAGAACCATCGCTTGGGAGATTGCTCCTTCGAGCCATTGGTTCCGAGGGGACAGAAATTGGGGAGCGGATTAATAGCCATAGTTTAATTCACCCACAGCTGACCTGGCAAACAGTTCGAGCAAGAGGAAATTGGATGACTAACTCACTAGTCATGTAATAGGTAATATCGCACCCGCGGATTACCCCAAGCCCTTAAACCACCATCGGCCATGTTTACCCCAGGATAAGCATGGAACAATGGAGTTCCCCTGTCAGTGTTTAATTTAATTAATTAACTTCCCCGGGAGAGGTTCCCAATTAACCCGTGTAAACATGTCATGTGGATCGCAGCTCTTTCTAACACAGCCTTGAACGTAATATATACTGATGATTTTCCCTCAATAAATCACTGGTCTTCGCTCCATCTTGCCTCATGTCTCATTGCTTGACCAGTCTCCTCCGGGACCCAACGGCCGCTCCGTGGCCCCGATCCAACAAAAACCAGCACCTTGAATTGCACCCGGAGACAAACTGGTAACCAGTGCAGCTCCCGAAGCAATGGTGAGGCATGAGCATAACGCCTGCACCTCATCACCACCCGGGCTGCCGCATTCTGCACCAGTTGTAGCCTCTGAATGGTTGTCAAGGGCAGCATTGCAATAATCTAGCCTGGAGGTCACCTGAGCATATGTGACCATGAGCAGGGAGTCCCGGTCCAGGAGCGAACACAACTGATGGATGACGTGAAGCTGTGCAAAAGCCCTTCTGGCCACAGCCGCCACCTGATCTACAAGTAGCAGTCCCAAATCCAGGAGGACCTCTAAGTTGCATACCGGGTCTGTCTGGGGCAAAGCAGCCCCATCCAAGACCAAAGTTGGCAGCTCCCTTTTTAAGCTGGGGACCGGGTCACACTTCCTCAGACAGCTTCTGAGCCTGACTTCCAACCCCCTGCTCAAAACAGGAATCCTCAGATGCTATGATTTTGCTCCTCCCCCCCCAACTTTCATATTCAGCCCATCACATTCCCTCTTGTCCATCTTGCTCCTCCCCAATAATCTTCTATCCTCCGCAGTCTTCACTGCTCTTTTCTCTCCCTCTGCTATCTTTTTCTTCATCTATCCATACTTTAGCATGTCTTTTCCAGTCACACAGTGATAAATTTGGAAGAGCAAAGGCTCATCATGATAGTCTCTATAGCAGCCCGCTTGGGAGAGCTAAAAAAAATGCAAGCAGCTGGATTGATCCTTGTCAACAAATGAGAAGTTTTTCTTCTACAAAGCTAAGAGAAAAATCAACTCTCAAAATACTTTGCTTTTCAACAGAGATACCTTGCCACAGTATACGATTCTTGGGAAGATCAATTTCTCTTCCAACTTTTCTGAGATCTGCAGCTCAGAGGGAACAGGGAAGCCTGCTAATAAAAATGTCCTGTAGCAGTAATCCTGTGAGTCCTCCCCTTTCGTTCTCTGCTGTTGCACTTTATTATACCAGTGCACTGGTTGTAAAGATTGTAAAATCAAGTTTTAGACACTAATATGGGAGCATTGGGTAACACTGGTTTGAATGTAGAAGTGGGGAGATCTCAAAATGAGTTGCTATAAGTTAGTGAGTCCCAGTTATATGTTCCCTGCATCACTACCTCATTGCTGACAAAAAATGTTATAACACTAACAATTAATTTTGAGTAATACCTATTGCCTCCCAACATAGAGGTTGCAACTGAGAGCTGTCATCTTCTGCTGCACATTGGCAACACATTGCCAGTAGATAAAGCATACTTGTGAAACCTGTTCTTTCATCCATCTTATATTGTTACTGTTGAAAGTTTTGAAAAATATAGCAGAAAACGGAATCATTTATATTTTCTAGAACTATTTTCGTTGGAAATAACAGTTTTTACTATTACAGTATTTGGATATGAATAAAATATAATCTCCTGAATCATTCCAACCTGGGTTTGTCTTTTTTGTTTCTATGTACCTGCTGTACCTGTGGTCTTGCTGTGTGTTCCAATTCTTTATGAACCAAACTAATTTGATGGCAGTAGTGAATTCCTTAGTTTTGATGCTAGATTACTGATCTCAGTCTTATATTCTTTGCCATGAAAAAGTCCTGTCCAAAATGCAAATTTAGGGAAGGCCACAGGGAAAATAAACCCCTTAGGCATGTTTTATTTCTAACACTTCCTTAAGGGTTCCTCCATCTCATCTTCATCTTGCCTTTTAGATTATCTTTTCAGTTGGAAAAACATTTCAACTGGTTGCTATAGGAAAGATTAATAAATCAATTAAAATTAACTATAGAAGGGACCAGATTTTAAAAAATGTTTTTAGAATTGATTTTTCTGTTGTTGATTTTTTAAAAACATTATGCTGTTCTTACATTGCTCCTGATCTTAAAAAACAAGCTGTCACTTATTAAATGGAGACTGCCATTGTTTATCTCATCACAAAATAAAGACCATTAAAAAAAAATCCTGAGGTGGGAGGAAGCACAGCTCAGAAAGGAAGCATTCATTTTGCCCAACCTTGGATACAGAGCTGAGCACTGATCTAGGGTATGAGGCATTGTTATTGATAAAAGAAATAAACAGGAAGCTGTCAGAAGAACCCCTGATGAGTCAACCTCTCTGCAAGAGCTCCTCTCTCCCCCCACAATATTCTGAATTGAGATAATAGGTACCTAGTCCCACTGCACTTGTTAATGGCAGGATGTGACACCTTAAAGCTAAACACAGAATGGCATTTTACAGTGAAGGAAATGCAAATTGACTCCCCTTCTCTCCCTGCAAATTTGTGGAGGCAGGGGGCGGCATATAATTTTCTTGATATAAGTGGCCAGAGACAATGATGAAGAACTAAGACTAATTGATGTTCATGCAATTTACTTTAGAGTATCAATGAGTTTGCTTTAAAGGTATTAAAATCAAGCACCAATTTAAAGTAAGTGACCTGAGGAAAAAGGAGAGGTACAGGTCTCCCCCCTTCGGCCACACACTCCATTGGTTGCACCTCCCCCCTTCAGTCACACCAATGCCGTAGGGGGATAAAAGGGCCGTCAGGGTCTCCAGGGCAACTGAAGATGCCAAGTGCCGCGTCTCCTCTCCTTTGGCCACACCAACACCGGAGGGGGATAAAGGGCCAGCAAGACCTCAAGGCAGCTGAAGACACCATTGAGGACATTGAGCTCCAGCTCTGTTGTGGACGTTGAGCCCTGGCTCTGTCATGGACATTGAGCCCCGGGCACCATTGTGGACGTTGAGTCCTGTCTCCATCATGGATGTTGAGCCCTGGCTCAATTGTGGACGTTGAGCCGTGGGCTCTGCTGTGGATGGCGAGCCATGTTGTGGACATTGAGCCATGGGCTCCATAGAGGATGTGAGCCCGGGCTCTGGCCCCACTAACGTCCAGTTGCAGTGCTGATAGTGGATAATGTGTTTACTGGATTGTTCATTGTTTTATTGTTTGCATTTATTTATTGGGATTTATTGTGCTTTTGATATTTTGTGATGTTCTGCGATACCATGTTAGCCGCCCCGAGTCACTCTGTGAGTAGGGTGGCATACAAGTGGGAATAAATCTTAACCTATAAATCCAAGGGTTAACCGTTGGAACTGGCTATAGGTTGCTATGCCTCGCCCTACTTGCCTGCACTCACCCTTCGTGCACACGGCTGATCTGGGTCCGCAGGTCAACGAAGGATTGAGAAAACCGGCAGTGGGGCAAGAGCCCCACAAATGCGAAGAAAGGGAAACAACTTCACTTCCCAATATTCCTTGCGCCGCGCCAGAGCCAATCAGGCTGAGAGGCTCTCGCACGGTGCAGCGTTCGGAAACGCGCCACAGCCAATCAAAAGAAAACCATTTAAAAAAAACGCAGCACAAACACAAAGCACCAACCCATAACTACAAGTCCCAGCGTCCTGCACGCCATGAGCGTGCAGAACGCTGAGGAAGCCGGCACCCAAAAATAAAACAAAAACAAAGGGAGAGCAAGTCCGCCAAGCCGCGGGAACCAAAGCCCCCCTCCCCATCGGCGCCTGAAGCTCCTAATCAGAGTTTCCCCTTTAATATCACTGGGTGGGGGTGGGGGTGTTGTGCTCCCCCTCTCTACTGGCTCCCCTGGGGTTGAGAGGGTGGGGGGACAAAAGGAGTCTGTCTCTCCCACTCTCCTGACCCCAGGGGACCCGGCAGAGAGGGGATTCCCTCCCCCCCACACACACACGCCCCATATTAAAGAGAAGAAACCAAGCGGTTACTTCTCTTTAAAAACAGAGTGTGGGGGGGGGAAAATCCCCCTCTCTACTGGCTCCCCTGGGGTTGAGAGGGTGGGGGGGACAAAAGGAGTCTGTATCCCCCACCCTCCTGACCCCAGGGGACCCGGCAGAGAGGGTATTCCCTCCCCCCCACACACACGCCCCATATTAAAGAGAAGAAACCAAGCAGTTACTTCTCTTTAAAAATGGAGTGGGGGGGAAATCCCCCTCTCTACTGGCTCCCCTGGGGTTGAGAGGGTGGGGGGGACCAAAGGAGTCTGTCTGAGAGGGGATCCCCCCCTAGGACACCAAAAAACACAGAAACAAACAATCAAAAACATTCAAAAACACACAAAAACAAACAAAAATAACACCAAAAAGTAAACAACAACAAACATTTCCAAACACACCCAGCACCCAGCCAAACACCACAAAATCCAACCACCACCCCCACCCCAAATAAAGAAAAACAGCTAACTCACCACCACACGACCTCATACCACAACGACTGGAAAAGAAATGAATAAAGAAAGAGACTACTTACTGGAAGAAGCTCCACCCAGAGGCCATGAGAGAAAAAACAGTCAAAATACAAGATAACCCCTACCAGCACCACTTGCTGCCCACAATAATAAAAAAAATTCAAAAAGACACAATAGCCCCACACAAAAGGCCCAAGAGTTTTTCGAAAAAGTATATCATCCTTTATTCTTTTTTTCATCCACAAAACCAAACACCAAACAAAACTCATCACAGTTTAAAACAGGCCATCAAAAAAAATTTGTATAAATAAAAATTTTAAAAATTTCAAATATAGATTAACCTCTTCTTTACAAACATTAACAACAACAAAAACTTTCCAACACCATTTAAAACAGCCCAGCAACGCCGGGCAACCTTTGCTAGTAAGTAAGTAAATAAATAAATAAAAGAGAAAGCATGTCTTCTCCTATTTTTCCTACCTCACATCACAAGATATATGGATGCTTCCCTTGGTGAGAACGGGGAGGCTTTTGCAGATGTTTCTGTGGTCATGTGGCAGGCATGACTAGACACTGGAGTGCACGGAATGCTGTTACCTTCCCACCGAAGTGGTCCCCGCTCTCACCAAAGGAAGAGAGAAAGAGAGAAAGCAAGCGCTGCTTAGCAGGCCAGCCAGCCACGGCCTTTCCTTGCAGCTCTTCACAGGGACCGCTCCTCTCAAGTGGGGCGGTGCTGCTATCATCGTGGCCAAAGAGGAGGAGACTGGTCGGGTCTCCCGCCGCCGCGTTCTCCAACTTCCTTCCACCCCAGAACTTGCTTTAATTCCTCCTCCTTGCCCGTTCCTCCTGTCCTGTTTGCCACCGGGCGAGGGAGGTCGGGTCCGCTTGGCTCCGTTGGTAGCAGCCATGGGGAGGCAACAACAAGCAGTGGACCAAGGGTGAGTCCGTGGTCAGCGTTGGATATTTTGAGGGGTTCCCCCACGCTCACGCCGGCCACCTCACAGCTGGGGGCAGTCTGCTCACAACCAAGGGTCGCTTCCCCTGGTTAGAGCGGGGAGGTGGGGGCGAGACTCCGGCATGGCAAGTCTTCTTATGGGTCACGCCGGCTGCCTTACAGCTGGGGCCAGCCTCTAGCCCCCGCCTCCCCTCTCTCACCTATGGAAACGACATTATACAAAGCATCGGTGGCAATAATTTGGACGTTGTATGAGGCATCGCAGCTAGGATTTTGCATGCCTCATACAAAGTCGGAATTCATACAATGTCCAAAATTGTGGAACCAAGTTTGGACATTGTATGAGGTATTAGTGTATAAGCCGATCTGAATATAAGCTGACATATCTAATTTTACCTTCAACTGTTGCCATTTCGCCTCTTCATGTGGACTGGTCGTCCATGGGAGGTAGTGGCATGGCAAGCTTTGGAGGATTAATTCTTATTGCCATTGATTAATAGTTATTGCCATTGTATCTTTAATTTATACTTTATATTGTGATTAATTTATGTTTATTACTGAGTATTGATTATTGTATTGAATTTACTTTTCATGTTTCTTTATTATTGTATTATTATATTGTATGGTATTTACATGTTGTAATGGCCGCCTTGAGTCAGCTTCGGCCGAGAAAGTGCAGGATATAAATTAAAATTTATTATTATTATTATTATTATTATTATTATTATTATTATTATTATTATTATTATTATTATTATTATTATTATTATTATTATTATTATTATTATTATTATTATTATTATTATTATTATTATTATTATTATTATTATTATTATTATTATTATTATTATTATTATTATTATTATTATTATTATTATTATTACCTGAGAAACCAGGAAAACTGATTGATTTGATTATAAGCCTAGAGTGTGAAATGCAGCAGCTACTAGTAAATTTCAATAATAAAAATAAACCAGCCTCTTATGACTGGAGTTTTCGTTTTGGCCCAAGATTATCCATTTCTAACAGGAGAGGCACAGGAGAGCCTGGTAAATGCCACAGACACCGGGGCAGGGGGGAGGGTGTTTCGCCCAATGTAAAAGTGATCAAGGCCGTCTCTTCAGCCACCCGGATCACTTCTACATGAAAACCCTTTGTAGATTTCCCACACAGCCAGGAAAATAGAGCAGATGACTCGAGTATAAGCCGGGTATACTTTTTTCAGCACAATTTTGTGCTGAAAAAATCAGCTTATGCTCAAGTATATATAGTAGTTATAAATTCTTTAGTAAGGATTTACTGATCCATGGGGATCTTTTGCTAAATCGTGCTAGATCCTAAAATCTAGCAAATTTCATGCTGTCTTCCTTTATTCCATTCTTCTGCTAAAATGTCATTACAATAATCTGTATGCATATCAAGTTCCTTACCACTATTTTGTTTTCAAATGAATCATCAGAGGGAGCTGTCACTTGGCAAGAAATGAAAAAAGCTTGGGAGATGGGGATTCTACAACTCAGATCGTAATGCAAACATACTCATAATGGAGAAAGTTTATTCAATAGTGGGGAGAAAGTTCAGGAGCTCAGTGCAAACTACCTTCAGTCTTTTGAACATTTGTTACTTATTGTCTGAGATACTGAGGACTCCTGTATTTTACAGAGCATGAACTAATTAGCTAACATTTGTAAAAATGCACCCGTGGTTGTTTATGCCGCTGTTGTTGGCCCGTCCACCAGGTCCACAGGCTCCAGAAGGGTGGGAAGGAAAGATTTCTTCAGTCCCCGCCATTCTGCAAAGCCCAGAGACTTTGCTGCAATCAAAAAAGTCCAGGGGACTTTTTCGATTGCAGCAACGGCTCTGGACTTCGCAGAATGGTGGGGACAGATGAGATCGCTTTCTCAATGCTTTCTGGAGGTGGGTGTACTACACATTTATTTATTTTATTTTTATTTTATTTTTTTATTTATATACCGCCTTCCTCGCCCTGGGGTGACTCAAGGCGGTTTACATTTCATAATATACACAGGGCCCCAACGGCTCCTCTTCTGCCCACCCAGGCCTTGGGTGGGCGAGAGTCCCGGGGGTGGGGTGGGGGGTGGCACAGATGGAAAAGCCAACTCTTTTCCCCCCCCAACGGCTCCTCTTCTGCCCACCCAGGCCTTAGGTGGGCGAGAGTCCCTGGGGTGGGGGTGGGGTGGCACTGATGGAAAATCCGCCCCTTTCCCCCCAACGGCTCCTCTTCTGCCCACCCAGGCCTTGAGTGGGCGAGAGTCCCGGGGGTGGGGGGGGGCGGCGCTGATGGAAAAGCTGCCTCTTTCCCCCCCAACGGCTCCTCTTCTGCCCACCCAGGCCTTAGGTGGGCGAGAGTCCCGGGGGTGGGGGTGGGGGGTGGCACAGATGGAAAAGCCACCTCTTTCCCCCAACGGCTCCTCTTCTGCCCACCCAGGCCTTAGGTGGGCGAGAGTCCAGGGAGGCGGCACAGATGGAAAAGCCGCCTCTTTCCCCCCAACGGCTCCTCTTCTGCCCACCCAGGCCTTAGGTGAGCGAGAGTCCTGGGGGGGGGTGGCGCTGATGGAAAAGCCGCCTCTTTCCCCCCCAACGGCTCCTCTTCTGCCCACCCAAGCCTTGGGTGGGCGAGAGTCCCGGGGGGTGGGGGTGGGGCGGCACAGATAGAAAAGCCACCTCTTTCCCCCCAATGGCTCCTCTTCTTTGCAGTCAAGAGCCACAGTCCTCCACTACACATACATCCGGAAAGTTCCACCAGTGGTTTAACATCTTTTTTTAAAAAAATTCCCATTTGCATTGTTTCCAGAGTCTCCTTTTTGATAGACATGCTTAGAGAGACAGTAGGAATCTATACCAGGACAGGACATGTACATGAGGATGATCGTAAGGGCCAGATTTCTGTATCCTGGACCCCTTGGTTCCTCTCTTAGATTCCCATTTGTCAAATGGAGATAAAAATGTCTTTTTGATGGGGGAGTTCCAGAGGACGTATCAGGAAGATTATTGCAAGCTGTACTGTATATTCTATTTAGTCAAATCTTGTTTGCCAGCTTCACTTGAAATATTTCTACCCTAGGCAGTTCACTGTCATCAAATCTTCATTCTTTTATTAAGAAAGATTAGATTTTATGTAATAATAACATCAATATCAGCAGATAAAGATATTTACCTTTATTTCCCCCATGGTTATTAATTCTTCTGCTTGGACTGAGGCGGAGAAACAACAAGAAAAATAAGTTGGGATGCATCTCCGGAAACAATACAAGTTTGTGAGGGATAAATTAGAGAGATAAGGGGCCCAAGAGGGCCTTTTTCAGAACAGGAATTGAGTAATGATATAATCTTCTGGAGCTTGTTGGGTATTTTAGCCAGAGAGAGATGGGTGTGAAAATGAATGAATGTAATAGATAGTCTATCCTTGTTGTGGCAAATGTATGAGATGGAATCAAGGCTTTCAGTTTCTCCTGTTGCTTGAGTGAGATTAGCACAGCAGATGTTAGAGAATGAGATAAATAATTTATTTATTATTTGCATTTATACCCTGCCTTTTGGTGCAAGTAGCACTCAGGGCAGTTAACAATCATTTATTTATTTATTTTTGAACTTGTATTGCCACCTTTCTTGCCTCGGCAACCCAAAGCGGCTCACATCAGTTTAGAACTAATCTCATACAACCAAATATTAAAACTATAAAATATTAAAATATCCATAAAACTCCTCATTAAAACCCCTGGGCAGGGCTAAATAAGCCAGCAGGGCTGGGTTGTGGTGCCAGGTGCACCCTACACCTACTGGCCAAACCAAGTTTTTAGTGCCTTCCTGAATGGGGGTAACTCCACCTGGAGGCGCAGTTCTGTTGGCAAGAGGTTCCATAGGACCGGGGTGGATGCCGAAAAGGCTCACCATATAAAACATCCAATACATCTCATATATCCTTGTGCTGTTACTACCTCCATGTTCACCAAAGTTCACAGCTGTAAACTTCAAGTCATCTGGGCACATGTTAAGAATTGCTTCGTTAGATTGTTAGATAAATTCTAGTTTAAGCTATTATTCTTCTGCAAAGTCTTCTCATGCAGATATCAATATGATATCTCTTACCACTGTTTTGGAACTGTTTAATTCTGAAGATAAAAATCTAACCATAAATAATGGGAAGAAGTAATTGGATTACAGTATTTAGAATAATTTATATGGGTTATTTTTAAAGAGAAATTTAATTATACATTTGGCAATAATAAAAACGGCAATAAACTGACCTAAAATAGTAAAAGGTGAAAGATTTATAAAATAAATATGATTTCTAACTGGAAAAAACAAAAGCAATTCAGAAAGTTATTTGTTTGTTTGCTATTGCCATCAGATTCCAGAATGCTATTTGTTTCTGTGAGTTGCTACAACTACTCATTGGTCATTAACAAGATGTCAGGTAGCATCTTAGCTGCATAATTGGGCATGTGAATAGGCATACAGTTGAGACACACCTCAGCACCTTGTCAGTTGGCTACAATTAGCTATAACCAATTACGCAAACCTTAAATTAGCACTAACAGGACAACTGAGATTAAGGTTAGATATTTTGGCCTAAGGCATTTTGGATATTTTGATATATATGTGTCAGGCTTTCCCTCTCACATATCGGTCGGCGTTCCGGGCCCTGCCCTTCCCCCTCGCCAGGACTTAAAAGGCGAGGGGGCCTGCCGGGAGAACCACCGCCGCTGCGCTAGGCCCCGGTGGGGGCGAAGAGGCCCGCTGGCCACGCCATCGGTCGGCGTTCGGGGCCCCGCCCTCCCCCTCACCAGGACTTAAAAGGCGAGGGGGCCTGCCGGGCGAACCACCGCCGCTGTGCTCGGCTCCGGTGGGGGCGAAGAGGCCCCTGGCCATGCCATCGGTCAGCGTTCCGGGCCCTGTCCTCCCCTTCATAAGACTCTGAAGGCAGGTTTTTTTTGTGGGTGGTTTCAGTAGAATTGTTTTCTATTCTGATGTGGTGCTGATATTTTGCATTTTGTGGGTTGTTTTGCTTTATATTGTGATTTGTGGCATTTTATTTACTTGAAACATTGTATTTATTATTGTATTTTGAACATTGTATCTTGTATCTTATATGTAAACCCCTTGGGTTGCCCTGGGGTCATTTATATGTTGTTAGCCGCCCAGAGTCGGCCATGTGTTGAGTACATAAGAACATAAGAACATAAGAACAGCCTTGCTGGAACAGGCCACAGCCCATCCAGTCCAGCATTCTGTCTCACACAGTGGCTCACCATTTCCTTCAGGGTATTCCCAAGGAGATGCCTTCACCTGCTTAGGATTCCCTGGAAATGGCATTGAGAGATATCCTGCCTATCTCTCCAACCCGGAGGTTGTCCTTAGGTAGCCATAATTATAGCCATTGATAGCCTTGTCCTCCATGAACTTGTCTAATCCTTTCTTAAAGCTGTCAAGACTGACAGCTGTCACCACTTCTTCTGGCAGGGAGTTCCATAGACCAGTAATCCTCTGGGTGAAAAAGTACTTTCTCTTATTTGTTTGAGAACTAGTACCCAAAAGTTTCATGGAGTGTCCCCTAGTTCTAGTGTTGTGCGATAGGGAAAACAGTTTTTCCTTATCCACTTTGTCCACACCGTGCATGATTTTATAAACTTCAATCAGGTCACTTCTTAGACGCCGTCGTTCAAGAATGAAAAGGCCCAACCGTTGCAGCCTCAGATGGTAAGGAAGGTGTTCCAGTCCCCTAATCATTCTGGTTGCCCTCCTCTGTACTTTCTCCAACTCCATAATATCCTTCTGGAGGTATGGCGACCAGAACTGTACACAGTATTCCAGATGGGGCCTCACCATAGATTTATAAAGAGGCAAAATGACACTTGCTGACTTATTTTCTATACCCTTCCTAATGATCCCTAACATTGAGTTTGCTTTTTTCACTGCTGAGGCACACTGGGTTGACACCTTCATTGAGCTGTCCACCAGGACACCAAGGTCCCTTTCCTGGTTTGTCACAGAGAGTTCAGACCCCATCAGTTTATAAATGTAATTGGGGTTTTTTGCCCCAACATGCATCACTCTGCACTTACTGATGTTGAAGCTCATTTGCCACTGTTTTGCCCACTCCCCCAGTGTCAAGAGATCCCTCTGGAGCTCTTCACAATCTCTCACAGTTTTCACTACCCTGTATAATTTAGTGTCGTCAGCAAATTTGGCTACCTTGCTTTTTACTCCTACCTCTAGATCATTTATGAAGAGGTTGAAAAGCAGGGGTCCCAGTACTGAACCTTGGGGGACCCCACTCTTTACTTCCCTCCACTTGGAGAAGTGTCCATTTAGTGCTACCCTCTGTTTCCTGTCCCTTAGCCAGTTGCTGATCCAGGACAAGACCTGTCCCTTTATTCCATGACTGGTAAGTTTATTCAAGAGCCTTTGGTGTGGGACCTTGTCAAAAGCCTTCTGAAAGTCCAGATAAACAATGTCAACTGGATCCCCCTTATCCACATGCTTGTTGACACTCTCAAAAAATTCCAACAGATTAGTGAGGCATGATTTGCCCTTGCAAAAGCCATGTTGGCTCTCCTTTAGCAGCGCCTCCTCTTCTATGTACCTATTAATTCTATCTTTTAGGATGGTTTCCATCACTTTACCTGGGACACATGTCAAACTGACAGGCCGGTAATTTCCTGGATCACCCCTGGATCCTTTTTTGAAAATTGGTGTTACATTCGCTACCTTCCAGTCATCAGGCACAAAGCCTGATTTGAGGGAAAGATTATATATTTTGGCTAGGATATCAGCAATTTCATCTTTAAGTTCCCTGAGAACTCGTGGATGGATGCCATCTGGTCCTGGGGATTTGTTAGTGTTTAGCTTAACAAGACATGCAAGGACCTCCTCCCTGGTTATTTCTATCTTGCTTAATTCTTCGGTTTCCCTCCCTACGAAGATAGGTTCTGTTTTGGGCATGTGGTCTCTATCTTCTTCAGTGAATACTGAAGCAAAGAATTCATTGAGTCTCTCTGCAATCTCTGTTTCCTCTTTAATAACCCCTTGCCTTCCATTGTCATCTAATGGTCCAATGGCCTTCCTAGTTGGGAGTAGGGCGGGATATAAATTGAATAAATTGAATTGAATTGAATTTACATATACAATGATGCTGATCTGGTCCAGAGCTCAGAATATGACTTTTAGAAAGGAATTTAGTCTTAAATTTGGAGGAGGACTATGTTGTTGTTATAGCTATTGTTGCTCCAGTCATACAAATAATTAATTTCACTATACATCATTAACAGGTTTCATTCTCCATACCAGTAGTTCTAAAAAAAATACACAGGGAGGTCAATTCTGATATTGTACTATGTAAATATTTATAAAGATAAAAGGCAAAACCAAAGAATGATTTCCTTGCTACTGAGGACTGATGACAGAATGGCATAAAACCTGCAAAATTCTCATAAAAATGACTCTATAAAGAAATTAAGGTACCCTTGAAAATAACTTTTGAAAGTAGCTAGGTGTTACTCGTTACACTTAAAAGTTTGTAGTTAATAGTTACATTTCTTATGTTGACTGTCTCCAAGAACTTTTCCTTTCCCCTCTTTGTGCAAATTCCTAAATTTTAATGATTTTGCTTCTGTCCACAGAATTCAGGAAGAGAAGGCATCAAGAGAAAGTGGGAAAGAGGTTTGGCTTGGGAATGGCATTGATTGCATTTTTTTGCCTTATTTTGCTTGCTTGTTTTTTAGATGAACAGGTTGTATGTAAGTTTTTTATCTTGCTGTTCTGCCGCCGATATGCTTTTTGTTTAATTGATTTTTAACATTATTTATTTATTTATTTATTTATTTATTTATTTATTTATTTATTTATTGTGTATTTACTTGTAAGAGCTGTATAACTGGTGTCCCTTGGAGACTGTTTCAGTTGTTTCTGTGGGGGTCTGTGGGCTGGGGTGGGTGGGACTTTTGTTGTTTGTTTAGTCGTACAGTTGAGTCTGACCCTTTGTGACCCCATGGACCACTGCATGCCAGGCTCCTCTGTCCTCTGCCATCCTCCACAACCCACACAGATCTATGCCCATTGCGTCAACGTTGCCATCTAGCCACCTCATCCTCTGCCACCCCCTTTTCCTTTTGCGTTCGATCTTTCCCAGCATCAAGGCCTTCTCAAGGGAGTCCTCTCTTCTCATTTGGTGGCTAAAGTACTTGAGCTTCAGCTTCAGTATGTGTCCTTCCAATGAACATTCAGGGTTGGTTTCCTTCAGGATTGATTGATTTGATCTCCTTGCAGTCCAAGGAACTCTCAAAAATCTCTTCCAGCACCAAAGTTCAAAGGCATCTATTCTTCTGTGCTCAGCCTTCCTTATGGTCCAGCTCTCATGGCCATACATTACTATTGGGAATACCATTGCTTTGACTATGTGGACTTTTGTAGGCAGGTTGATGTCTCTACTTTTTATTATGCTGCTTAGGTTTCTCATAGCTTGCCTCCCAAGAAGTATGCATCTTTTTATTTCACAATTGGACATTGTGACTGTCCTAATATGCTACTGGGCCGTGTAGGTGTGACTGAAAAGGCCTAATGATGATTCTTCTTATGTGCTGTTGCCTGCTTTTGAAGTAGACTGTGTTGGCACCGCTCCGCCGCCATCCCACGTGGTAACCACGTGCTGGCACTCTAACCCGATTTACCCTTGATTAATTTTCTGCTAGCCACTCTGGGTCTCATCAGTTAGGGGAACAGTGGTGCTTTCAAAATGCCCAGTGCATTGGCCTTGCCTTGGTAGCTTCTGTCCTGGCCTGTAGTAGATTATTGGGTAAGAGAAGTGGCTCCCCTGCTTCTCTGTTAGCTGGGTGAAGGGTGGCTCTATGAATGAAGTCAGTTTCCTTTGACTCCTGTAAGTAAGCGCTGTCTTCCCTATCACCTTGCTGCACTGGGAAGAATAGAAGGTGAATGAGTACCGTATTTATTCGTGTATAACGCGCAAAATTTTATACCAAAAAAGAAATCAAAGTTGGGGTGCGCGTTATAAACGAGGACTGGTGTGGCAGTGGCGGCCGGTCCCTTGAGGGCGCGAATGGTGAGTTCCCGCGAGTTCACGTCACCTTGTCGTGTACAGTGTGCGTCACAAATAGGGTTGTGCCGCTTCATTTCCTCGCCCACACGGGAGACTCAGTGAGCGCATGACGTCACCCACCCTACAAGGACGGCGCCGGCGTGGTTTTCTCCAGCAGAACGAGGCGTGGCCTCCGCCTCCAGCCATTTCCCGCCATACGCCTCCTCACTCCCGGAGTCCCACCCCCGTCGCAAGCCTCTTTTACTTCCTTTTTAGAATTGGGTTGGCTGTCTATTGCTGCGGCGGGTGAAGGGGAGGCGGGGGCGTGGCTTTGAAGAAATTGACGGGATCTGATTGGGTGGCGCGGGAGACGAGGCGTGGCCCGGAGGTAGCTCTTATGAACAAGCTTTTTCACCACGCATTCAATTACAATGCGCATTCAATTACAATGCGTGGTGTGAAACAAAATTTTATACCGAGGTTTCATGGAAAATTAGGGGTGCGCGTTATACACGAGTGCGTGTTATACACGAATAAATACGGTATGTCCTTCTGAGATACTTGGGTGCCAAGTTGTGGCCCTGAGCCTTCTTTGAAGTTTCCCCCTTCACTTTGTCCCCTTTCTCTTAAAGATGAAGGCTGGCCCAGCTACCCTTCTTCTCAGGACTTCTGGTTTCCAAGTCTTTGGAGATTAAAGGAATAGTCTCTTTGTTTAGAGCTTGTTAAATTTCTTATCTCACCGTCCACTCTAAATTTCCTATTTGCTTTGAAGAAATGCACTGTTCTATCAGCATAGGATCTCTTTATTAGCAAAAGAGCTATTTTCTATAAAATAGGCATTTGAACAACATTTAAAAACTTGCTTCTTAAAATCCTGTCTCTCTCCTCTGAGCATAAATGGGGAAAAGCAAAACAATACCAAAGAGCTGGTCCCTTTTATGTAAAATGAAAGCACCAATATACAAAATTGTGAAAATGGAAGAAGCATACCACCCCAAAGAAAGCAAAACAAGGAAACACAAATGTTTTCATGGTGTACATGCTATTCAGGAGGCATAATTCATTGCCATCTGTACTGTGCTCAGTATTCTGCATGGATAATGTCATGCCACAATACATATAAAAGGATTCATGCAGAATATTGATCATCTTCTACCATAGACTGTGATTCTGTTTCCTCTTTTTTTGACAACTCTATTTGTTTTTGCTCTGCTGTTTACTATTTCTCAAAATATACCATCAGCCCTTTATGATGTTTGTTTCTGTTAAATTGAAGTTTTTCCAGTAGACAAGGCCATCTAATACAGCCATCCTGCAGCCATTATGGTGTGTTGCCTCATAACTGATTTTATAACAGAGGTGGGTAAAAATTGGTCACCAGTCACACGTTCCCCACTCTTCTTTTCAGTCAAACCACTTTGTTTGTTTTATTCAATATAAATATGCCATGTTTCTTCAAAGACCAATGATACTTTTCTCATGCTCCCAAGTGATCAAAAATATTCATAGCTGGACAAGGCAAATGTTGAGCCCACTTCTCAGAGAAAAATAATGGTGGTTGGATGCCTAAAATCTTGCAATTACACTGAGGCCAGTATCCTATTCAGAGTGGAATTGCCTAAGTGATCCTCCGACACCTGCATGCCTTGCCATGCAACCCAACATGTGAGCTGTTGTATGACTGATCTCACAATTAGTGTAAAGTCAGTCACGCAAAAGGGAGCCTGCCAGAACAGCAGGAACACTTACTTACATGCTTGTTATTCTCCATATTTCCTAAATAAGACACAAACAAATGATTTGTTTTTAAGTGCTGCCAGAGCAGTGGGAGAAATTAGAACCATCGGCTTGTAGAGCTGGGAAGCCAAGGCTCAATGAGCCCAGCTTCTTGCCCAATTTGAAAATCCACTGCTAAAGCAGCCGTGACAGGTGGACATCCATTTTCAACTTTGAAACCTCCAATAAAGGAGAACCCATCCACCCCCCTCCCATGGCAGTCTGTTCCAGTGTCAAACAGCTCATTGTCAGGGAATGAACAAGATTTCTTTCTCTGATGCAGTGGTTCTTCTCAACTTTAGATCTACCTGGGGACTTCACAATGTATGTCTCTGTGTGGATATATAATTATTGATTCCAAGCCAGAAATAGTCAAGTTAAGAGACATTTTATTGGAATCAGAACTGTTTTACAATTTTCTCCTGGCCTAGCACTCTCCCATTTACCTGGCTGAGCTCTTTATGTATTTGCTTCTTTAAAAAGCTAGAAGGAAAAGCAAAGGTTTTTGGCAGACTCTGTAGCACAGGGGTTCTCAACCTTTTTAAACCAGGGGCTGTGTCATGCTCCCTCAGATAGCTTTGGGGGCTGGATAGCCATTTTGCCTTTCCTCCACCACATGACACTTCCTGGTGAGGTGGAGACGGTGGGGGGCCACATGAAATGGTGCATATCTTTACTAAGATCACTGATCAGATAAGAGCTTACTAGCAATCAGATCCTGATTACCTTCTGCTGTTAAATTATTTTTCCGTGTTGGAGAAGATGTTTTCTCTGAATAAAGTCAGTTTGACAAGATACTCCCAACAAGCTACCCATTAGCCAGAGTTTATTTATCAAGATAAGTAAGTAACAAATGAAGCAACAGTTAGCAGAGTTTTCTTGTAATTGATTATTGGAAAGTAAACACAGACTTCATTTGCCAATTTGATTGCTCTTGTGCAACTGGAGGGAAAATGCTATTAACAGCAGAAATACATATTTCCTTTAAAACTCTTTTAAAAAAACTCTTTAAAAAAACTACCGATAGAAATGCGTACCTCCTGTACCAGTACTTCCACCTGCCCCACCTTAGGAACGTGATTCCTTATGGTATTCTGGCGAGAGCAAAGAGGAACTCCTCTAGTGTTAAGGACTTTGAGACATCGGCCTCTCAGATAAAAGAAAATCTTGCCCGCAGGGGGTATCCTTCAAATATCTTAGCTAAATCACTCTCGAGGGTTAGGCAAGTGTCTAGGAACACTTTATTGAGTAGACAGCAGAGGGGGAATTGGGAGGGTATCCAATGGTCTTTAGATTATTCACCCACAGCCAGAGACATTCAGAGGTTTGGGAATAAATATTGGTTTGTACTTTTAGATATACCAGGTTGCCAAATGAGACCTACTGTAGGGTTCCGGAGGACTAGGACCACAGGTAATATGATTACTCGGACAGATTTAACATCAGGAAATGTGGGTATGAATAGTATTGTTAAAGGACATTTTCGGTGTGGAAGCTGCGGAGTCTGCAAGAACGCATCGGAAATGAAAAGTATTTTTGTTCCCAGACCTCAATTTTTATAGGGTTCTAGAAGATTTCACTACATGTGACTCATCCCATTGCGTGTATTTGTGGCTTTGTCCCTGAGGACTAAAATATGTCGGGAAAAGTTCTAGAAAACTTAAGGTCAGACTGGCAGAGCACCGTTCTAGAATTAGGAGTCATATTCTGCAAGCCCCTTTGACAGCTCATTACCTGGAAATGAAACACCTTGACACTGAGTTTAAATTTGTAGTGCTTGAAAGGATCAAACCGACGAAACGCTCCCTGGATGTTGATAAACTTTTGTTACAGAGGGAGGCTTTTTACATCCATCGCCTGAACACTCTGCACCCATGTGGACTGAATCAGGATCTTGATCTTTCATGTTTCCTTTAAGTAATGTATGGAAAGGAATGTTACATTGTTGGAATTTTACGTGTAACCTTAGATCTTTTTGGTGGGAGACTTGCCGAATGTTAATTGTGCCTGCTGATTAGGGTTAACTGTTTTAGGCTGGGAGAATTGCTTTATTTAAATACCAGTGTGTACTAGTTGGGGATCTTACTCCTATACCTGCCCCCTTGCAGGGTAAGGGATGCCCTGCCTGAGCTCCTCGAGGCCACCTCGGTGTTGGCGTTGGAGTTCCTGAGGCTTATGGTTCTGGGGGACTTCAATTTGCCATAATTGGGGATGGCCTCTGAGGTGGCAAGGGAGTTCATGGCTTCCATGGCAGCCATGGGCCTGGCTCAGGTAGTTCGGGGTCCGACCAGGGGCAGTGGTCACATGCCAGACTTAGTTTTCTTGTCGGAGCAGTGGCAGAGTGATCTGAGATTACAGGACCTAGTCATCTCACCTGTGCCATGGTCAGACCACTATCTGGTGACTCTTGACTTTCTGGGGGCGACGCTTCATCGTAGGGAGGCAGGGCCTATTAAAATGGTTCGCCCTCGGCGACTAATGGATCCAGTTGGATTCCAGAGGGAACTGGGGGATGTTCCTCTGGATCGGCTACACGATTCACCCAAGGCACTTGTCGACCTGTGGAACAGGACGGCAACAGCAGCCTTGGATGAAATAGTGCCACTGCAGCCTCTCCGAGCCCGTGGGGCTATGTCATCCCCGTGGTTCACAGATGAACTGCAGGAACTCAAACGGACAAAGAGACGCCTAAAGCACCACTGGGTGAAGACCCGGGATGACTCCGATTGGACACTAGCTAGAGCTGGCAGATTTTACTTTCTTAGGATCAAAGATCACTGCAGATGGGGATTGCAGCCTTGAAATAAAAAGGTGACTGATTCTTGGGAGACAAGCTATGAGAAACCTGGGGAACATAGTGAAAAGCAGAGACATCACCTTGAAAACAAAAATTAGAATAGTCAAAGCAATGGTATTCCCAGTGGTAATGTACGGATGTGAGAGCTGGACAATTAGGAAAGCTGAGCGCAGAAGAATAGATGCCTTTGAAATGTGGTGTTGGAGGAGAGTTTTGAGGGTACCCTGGACAGCGAGGAGAACAAATAGGTCAATCTTAGAAGAAATCAACCCTGACTGATCATTGGAAGGTCAAATAGTAAAGATGAGGCTAAAGTACTTTGGGCATCAAATGAGAAGGGAGGACTCACTTGAGAAGGCCGTGATGTTGGGAAAGGTGGAGGGCAAAAGAAGAAGGGGGAGGCCAAAGATGAGATGGATAGATGGTATTGTAGACACAATGGGCACAGAACTGGGAGGACTGAGGGGGGTGGTGGAGGACAGAGGCGCCTGGAGAACAATGGTCCATAGGGTCGCAAAGGGTCGGAATCGACTGTGCGACTGAACAACAACAAAACAACTAGACAGTAAAAGATAGTAAGTCAACAACCATTTCTATAAGTCATGGTCTTCAAAGGCTGGCTTTCTATGTAGGAATACATACAAATCAGATAGCAGAGTGACACAAGCAAAGGACAGAAATTAAATGGATGCTTTTAAAAATGCTCACAGGAAGCACATTGAACTCTAAGTGTCCTGATTTGGGCTTCTTTCCTCTTATCCCACAAAGCAGGAAGTCTTCTAGTACATGGCTGCCATGGAGGAAGTCTGCTTTGAGTCTCTTTATTGAAAGATTGGTGGGATATCAACTAACCACCTAAGCAAGCCAATAGTCTAGAAATCAGTTAGTCAACTGTGATAAATCTAGCTCTGTTAAAAAACATCAAAGGCTCCACGTATACTTTGCAGCATCACATACAATCCAACTCTGAGGTATAGAAGTGGGGAACATATTTATGAGGCACCAAAATAGCAGTCTGTAGAAAGCAACACACACAGCAAACTTGCACAATGTTTTGAAGGACAAGTGCATTTCCTAAAGTTTTCTTGCTATACGATCCTCCTTCAAAAACATGTGCATACGTCACATGCCCTTTGTTTTAACCACAAAACACATTTGCATGGTTCTTTTGCTACTGAATTTTAGTATTGTGTTACCAAAGTTGTTGAGGTTATTGTTGTTGTGACTGAGGGACTCTTGAGGATCCTGGATTTCTCAGTGCTGGTCTAGTGCATCCTCTGCACTCCACACCTTCCAGCTTCCAGGTACAGTTTGTCAATCTTTATGGATTCCCCGTGCCCCAATGGGCACGGAACGGCCCGGCAGAGGCCACTTTCGGGAGAGAGGCTCCCTGGCCCGTGGGCTCTGCGAGCAGCCAAATTATAAGGGGGGTGGATAAATTATAGGGTTTGATTCACCCAATTCATTGACCTGACCTACAGCTCTGCCAGGTAAGCAGATCGCTATCTCCTGTGCATAATTAGGCAAACAACTCATCTCCCTAGCCTGGCGTAAATCCCTGGTGCAAATAGTGACCATGTTTGCCCAGCCTCTAAGCCCGAAACAATAGGGCTTCCTCTGTCAATGTTTACCCCTGCTAATTAACTTCCCCTGAAGAGTCTCCCCAATTAACCTGAGTAAACAGGTAAAGTGAGTGACTTATTGGTGATAGCTGTTTTCTCCTGGCCCAACTGCTGTGCTCAGCCTATCTGAAGGCAGACACACGTTCAGGCAGGGCTGCTCAGCGCCCGCTGCTCACAGAAATCTGCACGGCCCTTGGCCGCGCAGGGCTCCAGAGCAGACCCATTGCCACACTCAGGCGCAGAGCAGTGCCAAAACCCCAAGGCGCCGGCTTCCAGTGTGGAAAAATGAGACACCTTAGAAGAGAAAGCCAGTCTAGACCAGGCAGATCTTCAAAAGATTGTCTTCATGCCAAATGGCCACCCTGGCATGCATTTGGCCCAGGCTAGAAAGGAGGCAGCCATCGCCTTGGCTATGCCAGAAGAACCATCCCAGCAATAGTACCCCGAGTTCCCCCAGGGCACAGGCAGAACCTACTTGTCTCACCTTGGGAGTAGCCCAGAGAAACTTGCCCCTAAGTAGAAGCACCCAGGTGGCTGTAAATAGCCATCTGTGCATAAAGCCATCTCCTCATGTGTAGTATAGAACGCTGCAGACCAGGGGAGGAATGTGCGAATGCGTAAATAAATGTGTGTATGCGTGGTGCACCACTGAATGTATGACTGCAAGAACTGTGTATGATTGCAAAAGCCTTGTCTCTATGACCACAGTATGACTGGAAAAGTGTTCCTTGTGTGTAACTGCGTGGTAATGTCACTGTGAAATATGTGTTAAAACAATTTGCACTCTGCCCATGGGCAGGAACTATTTAAAGGTTGAGAAAGCATGATGAACGAAACCCTTTGCCTTGCCTGCTTAGCAGCTTAAGGGCGGCGAAAAGCAGGAGGGGGGGGGAATCCTCACCTGAAATAGGGCGGGGTGGTTCCCCCTCCTTCCCTTGAGACTTTTTCCTTGCCAAAGGATTAAGCCGCTCTTGGAAACCGGTTTTGCCACTCAGGAAAACAGATTTTTCTTTTCAGAAGCGCGATCTGAAAACAAAAATTACTTCTATGAGTTTTCCTCACCAGATCATAAACTATGGGGCCCCTTCCTACGTCTGTGTGTGTTCCTCAAACCACCATCTCTGTGTTTAAGGTTTTTTGAATGTCTCTTAGCGTCTGGAAGTCGTATCTCACTAGGAGTGAGAGAATTGCATTGCCTTCATGTGTGTATTGTGTTATCATCTTGTAACCTCGGTTCTCAACCTTTTAAGTCAGGGGCCAAAGTTCCGGGGCCGCAGGCAGCTCTGGGGGTCCGGACAGTCATCCTGCCATTCCCTCGCCGCACAGCCCTTCCTGGCTTGGTGGGGGGAGTGGCAGAGCAACATGGGCCACATCCGGCCCACTCGCCCACATCTGGCCGCAGGTTGAGAATCGCTCTAACTCTCCTTCATTCTCTTAAGGAAGATACTGTTCTGGTATTTTGACTGTAATCAGTAACTCATTCATTGTACCCCTTTCACAGGAAAAAGCACGCAAACATTCTTGCGCTCTGCATATTCAAAAGATGCTTGCCTCTTTACAGGAACAAAACTAACCAATTTGCTTCCTTCTAAGTCTTAAATTGCTTCCTTTCACAGGGTCCAGAAGCTAATTACTGAGAGGGATTTTCTTAACAGGAGGATCCCAGCCAGTTGCCTTGGTTACCTGACCTAATCTGATTTCGTTATGATAAGAGTTGCTGCATTTTCATTGTGCTAACTTCTGACTTGTCTTTCCTCCTTTCGCCAGTGGAACTCCCTGCTGGAAATGGAAATGCTTAACTTGTGTGTCTTTTCATTTTTTTTGTGTATTATTTCCTTACAGCTGGCACGTCATAGTTGGCTTGTCTTTAATAAGTCTTAGGTCATTTTAAGTATGGCACCTGGCGCACAGCACCCTCTCTAGTGAGCAGACACATTTCGCAAACTCCAGAGCTCAGAGGAAGGATTAGTCCCTGGGCTCCCGAGCATGTGCAGAGTGCCACCCATTAGTCAGGACAGCCTAGGACCATTTTAAGAGTGCAGTCAGGTCACACCTTCAATCAGATACAGGCATTTTTAGGCCACCCCTTCCCTTTTTGCTGCTGGTCTAAGCACAGGCAAAAGGCTAAGCCAGCATCTGGCACCCTTCTCACAGGAGCACCAAAATCGCTCCAGTGAAAGTGTGCACGCACACCATGAATGGATGTGCGCAGGGGGGCCTTCTTGAGAAATTTACCCAAGGGAAGCCTGGCGCTTCATGCGCCAAGGTTTGCCATAAGACCCCAGACTCGTCTCAAACGCAGGCAGTCACCTTGTGTGAATTTATGTCACTGGTTCCTCTTCGGGGGGGCTAGGACAGTTTTCACTTATGGGGGTCGCACATATTAGGTTCTTACTTGGCAAGAGGACCAAGCTTGGCACACGCTCCTGACTCTTCCGC
The DNA here is from genome assembly GCA_035047305.1 of Bradypodion pumilum. NCBI lineage: Eukaryota > Metazoa > Chordata > Lepidosauria > Squamata > Chamaeleonidae > Bradypodion > Bradypodion pumilum. The sequence continues at coordinate 180,584,769 of JAWDJD010000001.1, read as the reverse complement.
AAGCAGGCAGAGTTGGCAGCCGTGAGCCTCGCTTTGCGCACCTTTGCCAAAGAACGCTTCAACATAATTACTGACAGCCAGTTTCCTAGGAATTTGCTTCACAGTCTACTGGGAGCACACATCACTCCCGGGATAGACAAAAGTTTGCTAAGTTTGTCCCGCACAACTCCAATTCAGAGTCATGCATTCCCTCTTCAGAATGCCAAAGCGCTCACAAGGCAGTTCAACCTGCCACTGGGGGGGTCCTCGTGGGGGGTCAACCCACGAGGGACAGAGGCCATTCAGGTGTGGCAAATGGACGTCACACATCCCCACATTTTGGCAAATGGCAGCACATGCACGTTGCAATAATACCTTCCCACAGTTTGTTTGGGCAACAGCACAGAAGGGAGAAACGGCTCCCCATGTGGAGCAGCATTTCCTTTCCCACTGCCAAGGGCTAACCTCGGCACCTGAAGTCCGATGACGCCCCAGCTTATAGCTCCAGGCAGCTGGCCACCTTCAGGGCCACCTGGGATATTAAGCTCACTTTTGGCGTTCCTTACAATCCGCAGGGGCAAGCGATTGTGGAACGGGTCTATCGGACGCTTATGTCCTACATTGACAAACAAACAGAAAGGGGGGGGAACAACGTCCCATAGTTGCACAGCAATTGCTATCCTATAAGTGCAAAAACTAACTAACTCTTTCAGAATTTTTATCTCCCAAACAAGTCTCTTCCCCATGCAGGTCCCAGAGGCCAGAGTCAGACCCGGATGATTGCAAAGAGCGGCACCAGTCACTGTCCTGGAGGTCATCAGCTGTCCGTCTTCCTTTATGACTTACATCTCCAAAGACATTTCTATGAACATTTTGCACACTCAGTGCCACTTCTAAGGACTTTTCCAAACTCAAGTTGCACATGAAGCCCCACCAAGAAGGGAAGCCTCAAGAAGCAGCTGAATGTCTTTTATTGCTATTGTTATCTATAGTGCTATTATTGATACATGCCTTGTACAATGCTCCAGTTGGGATTTGCAAGGGACACTTGAATTTCTGTATGTTGTTAATAACGGCCAGCTTCCACCAAAGGAAGCCAGACCAGTCCATGTTTTGCATCGGCCCATTGCTTGGAAAGATTGAGTACCCGGTAGCTGGCAATCCCCAGTTAGTTTCACACCTCCCCATAGGTGCTAGGAAGACAATTGCACAATGCCAGAAGCTGCAGAGATAGCTTAGAATCTCCCCAGGTCACAGTAAGAGATCAACGACACATCTCGTTATCTTGCCTTGCTACAGAAAGCAGTCTGAATTCAGACCCACAGCTCTGAAAAACCAGGCAGCAGTATATTCAGTGTGCCAGGCTTAGCCATAGGCAACGCTTGGAGAATTGGTCAACTGGCTTGCGGATTAGCAAAAGCCATTGACCATACCTCCTCAGCAATAGCGCTGCTCAGCCAGGAGCAGGCAGAGCTTCGCCATGCCATACTGGATAATCAAGCAAGCCATCGATTGTCCCCTGTGGGTTGCGAGTCTGCCCACAGCATGTGTTGCCTTAACCTCACAGACAACACCCGCAAGATACAGAGCCAGCTCACAAACCTCCACACCCTAGTCAGGAACATCAAGGAGGATTCTTCATGGGGGTGGCAGGACTCCCTGTGGTTGCGGTTCCCATGGGGTTGGCTCCAGACGACACTCAAAGTGATTGTGGGGGTGGTAGTACTGGGCACGACAGTGTGTTGTTCCGTGCAATGTATTCCCTCACTGCTATCGAGATGTCCCCCATGGGGGGAACCCCGAAGCACCATTCCCGCTCATCAGCTGATGCCCCTCTTACGCAGAGTTGCCAGTCAGGCTCTTAAATAAAACAGAAAGCGGAAATATGGATTCCCCGTGCCCCAATGGGCACGGAACGGCCCGGCAGAGGCCACTTTCGGGAGAGAGGCTCCCTGGCCCGTGGGCTCTGCGAGCAGCCAAATTATAAGGGGGGTGGATAAATTATAGGGTTTGATTCACCCAATTCATTGACCTGACCTACAGCTCTGCCAGGTAAGCAGATCGCTATCTCCTGTGCATAATTAGGCAAACAACTCATCTCCCTAGCCTGGCGTAAATCCCTGGTGCAAATAGTGACCATGTTTGCCCAGCCTCTAAGCCCGAAACAATAGGGCTTCCTCTGTCAATGTTTACCCCTGCTAATTAACTTCCCCTGAAGAGTCTCCCCAATTAACCTGAGTAAACAGGTATTGTGAGTGACTTATTGGTGATAGCTGTTTTCTCCTGGCCTTCTGGTCTATAAAAGGTGTACGCATCTTCCCAATAAACACTGATCTGATCCTGCTTCCTTGCCTCGTACTGTCATTGATCAGTCTCCTCCGGGACCTAGCGCCGCCTAGCGGCAGACATTCGCTACAAATCTTATCTACAGAGAGGAAAAAACAAGTTTAAGACCCTTCCCTTGCACACTTTTAAAAGAGACAGATGTAGGTTAGGAGAGGACAAATCATTAGGAAGAAACATTAGGCAAGGGGGTAATTTAATACCTTCATGCCCCTTGCATTTCCCTGCACTTCTCAGGTTAAAAACATACATCTGTGAACCTCAGCTGAGGAAAAGCTGCTACTGAGATGAATTGTAGTGTTGTATACTTTTTCTATTAAGGAAAAAAATGATTGGATTTATGCACAGAAAGATAGGACATTGTGCTCAATGCAGCTTTAAAGAAGTTTCTTGATAAGGCCTTTCTTCAGAAACTTCTTGAAGATGTCCTTTTCCTTCATTGTAAATGCTGCAGTCCAAAGCTCTTCCTTAAATGTCCATTGGCACCTTGTATCAAAAGAAGTCGATATTCTGCAAAAACCTTTCCTGCCCAAGAGTTTCCTAATTTGCTCTGTAGAGGCAAGGAGGTCAAAGATTCCTCAGGAAGAGAGAAGATAAAAATATAGGAAGAGTCATGACGGATTAGATCATGCCTAAGGCCTGATTTCAATACTGCTATGGTTTTAGATTTTTTTAAAATGCCATTTGGCTTTGTTTCCTGTGGAATTTTTCTCGTGTTTTTATGGGGATGCTTGCACCCAAAGGTCAGGGTATAAATGTGAATAACATAAATAAATAAATGAAAAAACAAACATTATTTTCCTACTGTGGGCAAAGTTACTTATGGAAAGTCCACAAAGAGGATACAAGTGGACCATTACCTTGCACCTCACATTTCCCAGCAACTAGCACCAAGAAACATCTTAACCCATAAATCCAAGGGTTCACCGTTGGAACTGGCTATAGGTTGCTATGCGTCGCCCTACTGACCCGCACCCACCCTTCGTGCGCACGGCCGAATTGCCTACGCAGGTCAACGAAGGATTTAAAAATCCGGCACGGGGGCCTCAGCCCCACAAACGGCAAGAAAGGGAAAGAACTTCACTTCCCAACATTCCTTGCGCTGCGCCGCACCAGAGCCAATCACGCTGAGAGGCTCTCGCACGGCGCAGCGTTCGGACACGCGCCGCAGCCAATCGAAAGAAACGCATTTTTAAAAACCCAGCAAAAACACAAAGCACCAGCCCATAACTACAAGCCCCAGTGTCCTGCGCGCCCACGCAGAACGCTGAGGAAAACGGCACCCGGAAAATTAAAAAGAAAAACAGCTAAAAGGCAAGCAAACAGCAGCCGGCTTTCTTTTACTCACCCGCGGCGCCTGAAGCTCCCGAATGGAGTTTCCCCTTTAACATCAGTGGGAGGGGGTGGCGATCCCCCTCTCCGCTGCCTACCCTACTGTTGGGAGGTTTGTGGGGATAAAAGGACTATATTGCCCCAACCCATCTGGAAACAAAAGATGAGGCAGAGAGGATCGATCCCCCACCACCCCTCCTTTAAAAAACTCCGTCTTTTCTTCTCTTTAAAACCGGAGTTGTTTTTGGAGGGGGGGTGGGGGATCGTTCCTCTCTGCCTGTTCCTCTGTGTCCAGAAGTGTAGGGCCAATATACACCTTTTATCCCAAAAAACCACCCAACACTAGGGAAGCCAGCGGGGAGGGGGATCGCAGCCCCCACCCACTGATATTAAAGGGGAAAAACGATCTACTTTCACGATTCCACAAAAACAAAGCACAACTCCACAAAAACAAAGCACCATAACACACTACAGCTCCCCTCCCCACCACCTAGCCCACCCTTCCTAACCCCCAATGACCATGCCCCCATCCCAACCACGGGCTGGCGGAGTAGATAATCCAACAAGTCCGGCCAGCGAAAAAAACCCCAGCCTAACAACACATGGTATTTCAATGGCCCACCCAGCCACCGAGGCCGGCTTACAGAAATACCCACTCCAAAAACACAAACAGCAACATTCAAAAAAAAGCAAAAACAATACTAAACATAAAAATTACAAGGAAAATCTTCCACAAACAATCCAAAAAAAAAACAAGGACAAACACAACCCCCCACCCCCCACAAATCACAACAAAGCCACCCCAAACAAAACAGAGATCACAACTTACCAAACCTCACCAAGAATCAGAATTGAAATGAGAAAAGAACAGGAAGAATACACAGGCCAGGACAAAATCAACATTAAAACATTACGCAACAGCACCACCAAGTGGCCACAGGAAATATTACACTCAATGAATTCAAATTGATCTCCAACCATCTACAAAAAACATACACTTACACATTTTTAAAAAAATCTTATCCAAAGTACACCTATCACCAAAAACCACATAGGAACACATTATTTTTAAAAATGCAATTATTGGGAAAAAATATATCAACCTTATCTCTTTTTAAAATCTTTTTAAACTGTTTAATAACAGTTTAAAACACTACCTACGTATAAAAAAAACACATTTAAAAAACATAGCTAATTTAAATACACATACAACAAAAAACATCCAAAACCATTTCTCATATTTTTTAAAAAACAAAACCCCCCAAAAAGCCCGGCAACGCCGGGCAACCCTTGCTAGTACTATATATACTCAAGTATAAGCTGAGTTTTAGCCCCAAAAATGAGGTCCAAAAAGGGGACTTGGCTTATACACGGGTCAATAACCACAAAGGTCTAAAAATATGTTTTTTGTGTGATTCAGCAGTTTAAAAGTAAGCTTTGGCACTTCTGCGGCAAAACAACTGAGGCGCAATTACCACAATTGGCCACAATCACAATTTCCCATAAGAATAAATTTAAAATTAATTTCTTCTATTCTGAAGTTTGTTTTCAATTCATTCCTATGGAAAACTGCAGATAAAGAAAGAAGATCTACAGTGCAATTGTGTCCCCCTTCCAAACTGGTCTGGAAACAGAAAGGATTTCACTTACCTTTGTGTCTTTGTCCCTGCTCTGGCCATGATGGAGGGGAAAGCCATGCTTCTTGCTTGCAGGGGGAGCAAGAGCCTAGGCTAGAGCAACACTTCCTGCATCAGTGCAATTGATCTGCCCACCCACTTCCCCTGCAGTGCCACCACTGGTTGGGTGGTGCAAATACAGTAAAAATGCTCTACATTAATTAATTTTACTGTATTTTCATGTATTTTAATTATTGAAACTCACTAGCAGCTGCTGCATTTCCCATTCTTGGTTTATACTAGGGTCAATCTATTTTCCTGGGTTTTCAGGTCAAAATTAAGTACCTCGGCTTATATTGGGGTTGGCTTAAACTCGAGTATATACGGTACCAGTTTTCTTTGGCACTGAAAGTACTGCTTGACCACTGTAGTCCTACTCTAATTCATCCAAAAGGGCAGGGCATCTCTCTTCTTTCTTTGCCTGGCCTCCCACTCACTCTGTACAGTCAAGGTCTTTATCCATCCCAATTGCAAATTCAACTACTTGGGAGTCCCAGAATATTCAGCCTCTAGCCATGTAAGTTGCTTGTTTCATCTGACCTGTTCCTCTTTGTTGAGTTTACATGGCTGAAGTGCTTATGACACTGAACTCAGAAAACCCCTGCTTTACATTGCCTTCATTCACTCTCTAGGTTCTTGGGAACTTGAACATAATTAGCACCTACATTTTTAAGGCTCCAGTCTTAGAGAGGCCTGGTATGCTTCAGTTCTCTCAGGAGTCTTTTCATCTCTTTCTTCACCAGCTGTACTCTCTGATTCTCATTTATACACTAAAACCGGGTTCCTGCTGACAGGATCTAACAGGTCCCGTTCCATTTGTTGAGGTGCTGCTGTAAAAAAGACTCCTTTTTCTCAAGCTGTGATGTGTATGGAGCTGTGTAAGTGTACCTCCTGATAGGCTTTTGTGTTCCTATAGAGCTCAGCCACATTACAAGTTCAACATGCTGTACTTGGCAACCTCTCATAAGCCCTGTTGGAAACCATTGGAATTCATGCCACACATGATCAAGTAAAGGTGGGATGTTTACCTACACCACAATCTGACGAAAACAAATTAATATCCTTAAACTTGATTGTCGCCACACAGCAAATAGAGTACATTAAGGTTACAGACAAATGGTTGTTGCCAGGGGTTTATTGGGTTCTTCTTGTACAGTAATACCTTATACAAAGTCCGCTTCATACAACATCGAATTCATACAACATCGCCTAATTCCTTGAAAAAAATTGCCTCATATGAGGCACTGGGGTTTTCCCCAGGTTGCATTGTGCCTGGGCAGCATAAAAGGCAGGACGCATGTGTGCATTGCTCTTGTGGGTTTTGCACAAGGTGAAGAGTGTTTAGGAGTGGTTTTGAGCGCGATTTTGGATTTTTTGGATTTTTTCATCAGAATTTTTAGAAGTATTCCTGGGATTTTGGCAGCATTCTTCAGGTTCTTGGACCATTCTTTGGCACAGTGGAAAGGCAGGTAAATTAGGTTTTCTGTTTCCGATTGGCTTGCGGTGGGGAGATGGATGGGGAGGGCAATTTTTTGGTGGGGTGGGCAATTGTTTGGTGTTTGCTGCTGTTGTTTTTAAAAACAGATTGCATGTTCCATAATTTTTCCTATGTTGGTCTTTTTGGGGGGAGCACTGTTTGGTGGGGTGGGCAATTGTTTGGTGTTTGCTGCTGTTTGGATGATTAACACTGTGCTGCATGATGGGACATGTTGGCATCCATTTTGTCCTTGCTTCCATCCAGTAATTGTTTACAGTAGCTTGTACAAAATGGATGATCGGCCACATGGTTGCAGATTAACACTGTGCTGCATGATGGGGCATGTTAACTTTTAAACCTGCACTTCATAAAGTTTTCAAAAGTTAAAAACTTGTTGTATGGTTTGTCCCCTAAAATCAGGGTTGTTTGACATGTTTTGTAATGTATTTAGCCTTTAGACAATGATTTCTTAAAGTTCTGCCAGTTTCCTGTCTGTTTCTTTGACTTTGCCCTGAAGTCTGTGCTGTTACAGTACAATGTATCTCTATGGAAACGACGTTGTATGAGGCATCGCAGCAAGGATTTGGACATTGTATGAGGCATCGCGGCTAGGATTTTGCATGCCTCATACAAAGTCCAAATCCATATAAAGTCCAAACTTGTGGAACCATGTTTGGACGTTGTATGAGGTATCACTATACTACATAAACTATCCCTTCATGAGAAGGCTTATTTACCCAAGACATGGTTTATAGACCCATGCTGTTTTTATAATGCAAAGTAGTGTATTTCAATAACAGAAAATATACATTTGTTTGTACTTTTCCTATTTCCCGATGTTTGAGTCAGGGAATTTGTAGTACCTCATTTTCCTGAGTTAGTTATTGCTTACATCAATCTATCAAAGAAGTACTGTGGAAACCATAGATCTTCCTGTGGTTACTGATGAAACAGATATTCCAAGAAAAGATGCAGCTAAAGAAATCTCTGTTGGCTTCAATTACATTTAATGTGATTCTTCTTTGGAGTCAAGCTAACTCAAAGTGGTCAATAGTGAATTATTAAACACACACTCACATGCTCACAAGGTCAACAGACCTTTTGGAACTGTTACCTTTACATTGTATGAACTTTCCAAGTTCTCTGTTTATCTTACTTTAGACCAGTGGTTCCCAACATGGGGCCCACACCCCAAAGGGGGACTTAAATTCCCAGAAATCTAAGTCAGTGCATTGGGTGATCAGTGCTTTGGGGAATTGACTTAGACTTCTGGGAATTGAAGTCCAAAACACAAAGATTGAGAAGCACTGCCTAGGCTATTTACTCTGATTTAGTAGAATACGCAAGTAAAGATCTGTCACATTGCCTGCTCTCAAATCCCATTTTCAGTGGAGATGTCAGAGATGGAACCTGGGACTTTCAGCTTGAAAGGACACAATCTTCTACTGAGATATGATACTGACTAAAGGATTCCTGACTACTTGCAGGACTACATTTTATACTTACTAAAAGGAAGTTGTTTAAAACAGCAATCTTGCTACCAAGCAATAATGGCCACGTCATGTGAATTAACGCATGCACATGTTTTGCCACCCATCCACCCCAAGGTGGCAACCACCCAGAGGCCTTGGTGTTCTGGGGAGGAGCCTATGCTCTATAAGAGCATGGCTCCTTCCTGCCTTGCCCTCTCTCTTTTTCTCATAATCTGGCGAAAGCATGTGCGTCTGAGCTTCCTTGTGTGACACACATGGAATAAATCTCTATGAAGAGAAAGCCTTGGAATGATGGTGCCCAAGCATCACGCTTCTTCTGCTTCAGGCGTGGGTGCATAGAAGAGAACTTCTCTGCGTCCTGTGTGCGATTTGCTAGTACCTATGGCCTTGGCCATGCCAGATCCGACGGATTTGGTGGCCAGGATAATGGCCCTCGAGCTGGCCACTGCCCTCAGTCTGGCGGCACTTCCACAAACCCCAGTGACAAGACAACAAGGGACCCCGGTGGATGATGCCCTGACCTGGAAAGCAATCGCCCAGGCCCTCCAGAAGCGTGTGGACGCTCTGGTGGTGGCAGTGGCATCTTGAACAATGGATATGCCGGAGGGGGTGACTGCTACATCATCTGCACGGGATGTGGAAGTGGAAGACGCTGCCCAGTCATCAGGTGCTGATGCGCTGACCGAACTGGAGCATGGTGGCAGTGGTGTCATCTACCCTGGGCCAAGAATAGGTGAGTCTGTGGGACCGGGCAGTACAATGGGGTGTGGGACCCCAGTGCCTCATTCTTCACCTGTACAGCTGCCTTCATGGCCTTGGCCTTGGCCTAGCTCCGTACAAGCTACAAACTCCCTGGATAGGCAGTCAGCCACTATGGTGCCATGGACGGCCCCCTATCTACCCCTCAGGGTTTATTCCCCTAACACCCTGCAAGGCTCAGGGATGGCTGCACAGGCTGGGTTTTCGGCTTCGATGACCCTGGTGACTGTGCCTGCATCTGCGTTGCCTTTCGGCGACCAGTCCCTACCGTTGGGTGACCATCTTCTCCCAGTCATGAGGGATAAATAGTGTGATGTGAATATGTTGATATCTTTCCCTGCTTAACAGGGATTCAGGCAAGCCAGAAAAGATATGGATGAGAAGGACAAAGAGTCCGCCAGGAGGAAGAAGCCTCCTAGGATCTGGGCCAATTGGCTGCCTGCTTATGTGATCTATGTTTGTGTGTGTGTGTGGGGGGGGCAGTCCAGGCCAGGCAACAAACAGCTCACAATACCATTTCAATACTTGGACATTATTTACCGAGCTTATGTAGACTTCCCAGGATAGGTGTGGGTTCTTTATAATGAGAACTTCTGCATGTGCACGGCCCTCTGGCCAACCATGCATTCAGATGAGCCGCATGCCTCGTTGTGGCTCCTATTTATGACCCCTTCTCGACCTGTGTCTGGTGATCATTATGACTGTGGACACCTGGTGCAGAATCCCACGCTGGCGCCTCCCGCCCACCAGTTGGCGGGCCAGGTGGTTCAACCCCGGTTGGTTTTCTGGGAGTTTGCAGGCCAGGGGCTCTGTTCCAGGAAAGCCTGCAAGTACTGTCACCATGTGTGGAGGCAGCCACCCAGCCTCCTCCTGCACAAAAAGCGACTCCAGAGGCATAAGGGACGTGATTCCTGAGTTACCCCTGAGCCGTTGCAGCCTGCAAAAGGCACCCAGCCCAATCAAGCTTTATACATTAGTTTCCTGGCTTGCAGGTTACCCGGCAGAGGCAGCACGCTATTTGCAAGAAGGTTTCACTTTCGGTTTCCAGATCCCCACCTTGGGGGCCTGTTGGCTCCAAACCTCAGTTCGGTACCGGATTAGAGTGTGTGGTCAGACATAGTATTATAAAGGAGCTTGTGGAGAAATTCTAGCCAGAGGGTGGCTACAGAAAAGGAGATCAGGTCAGAGATTGACCAAGCACTTGTTGAGAATCCAGCTCAACAAGGGTGTAAGCATAAAGTCAGAAGAAACTGAAACAGCAGTCAGAGTTAAAGGTGCGCAAGAAAGAGAGCTGCTCCAGCACCGGGGAGCAAGTTTTTATTGAAAAATACACAGGTTCCACAGGATGTATTACGACAGCATATACAGGATGTATACACAAGCATAGGTGCAGTGGTATTCAGCCAATAATATGACATTCTCTATAGCATAACCATATATGGCATGACCTATATCTCTTACTAGTACATGCGCAGTAGCTTATATCCTGCCAGACTAGGCCCAAAGCCTATTCTCTGTGGCGGTACCCTTGCAAAAGCTGTTACCTGTATATTCAGCAGTAGCTACGATCTAACTTCAGCTGTAAAAGACTAATACCAAAAGCATATATATGAAGATTACATAGAGACGCTTTTCTGCATCAAACCAGAATCTCTGCATAGAGGCAGAATCTCTGCAGAGGCAGGAAGCGCTTGTTGATGCAGGAAGTAGCTAACCGCAGGTCTTGTTGTGGTCGGCGTAGGAAGAGCTAACCACAATTGCCAGCTATATGCCACACAGTAATGTTTTAAGCTAAAAGTATAATGAACTCCCACAGGAGCCGACTGCGGGATGGGTGGCCAGCCCATTTGACCGGCCACCCTTCCACAATTTGAAAGTGCCCCCCCTGGGTTTGGTGCCCAAGAAGGGTTCTGGGGAATTCTGTTTGATCCACCATTTGTCTTCCCCTAAGGGTGGGTCAATAAATGATTCAATACCACATGGGGGAGTCTGTCCGTAAACGAACATCCTTGGTGGTGGTAGTAGGGTAAATTGTAAGCAAAACTATGTTAATTGAGCATACGTAATGGGGGTTCCTTACCATAACAGAAGGACAGAGGTGCTGGAGGCATCTACTGTTGTGGGGTGGAACCCTCAGTTACAGGGAGCAGGCTTATTGCCTGAAGGAAGTGATCTAAGAAGTATGGAGTGAGACGTCATCACTCCATACAAGGTCATAATCAATAAGATGGATATGGGGAGATACACCCATAAGTAAGTACCATTTACCAACTAGGATGCCCCATTGCAGGTCATGTTAATATTGTATTGTTGTGTTATTAATAAAGTGGCCCATGTTTTGACCAACAGATGGTTGTCGTCTGCTTCATGGGGTGGATTGGGTGGCAATGTGAAGCAGGCATAGGATTATATGACAGTGTGTCAGTGGTAGTACATACCATTGTGAGAACTCTCAAATTTTGCAATAAGAATGAGAAACAACTCACAGTTTTCAGCAGCGTCCGTGTGGCTGTTAGTCTCCGTGGCTACATTCAATTGTGCTGAACATAAGAACAGCCTTGCTGGAACAGGCCATGGCCCATCCAGTCCAGTATTTTGTCTCACACAGTGGCTCATCATTTACCTTAGAGTATTCCCAGCAAATGCCTTCACTTACCTAGTATTCCCTGAAAATGGCGTTGGGAGATATTCTATCAGTCTCTCTAACCCAAGGTTGTTCTTAGGTCATACTTGTCAACCGTGGCTCCTGCCAATCCGGGACCTGTGCAGAACGGTTCTGTGCAGGTCGCCTTCTATGCATGCGTAGAAGGGTTTTACGCTTGCAGGGCGGGAAATGGCACAAATCGGCGCCGAAAACCGGGAAATCCCAGCCAATCCGGGAAGGTTGACAGGTATGTCTTAGGTATCCATAATCATAACCATTTATAGAAGTTGTAGTTAGAAGAAAAATATATTTGCTTGCTCAAAATGTTTAACCTGTCCAGCAGTTGCTCAATAAAAGGTCAACTGCTTTGGATTGTCAACTGCCACTCACGTTGAAATAAAGCACCAGCAGATAAAACAAGTGATCTGCACCAGTATAAGAGCAAAAGACAGAGAGTTTGTTTTCTCTCTTGTCTTTTCTAGATTTGCATGCAGATTGGTACTGATAGGCTTCTGACATTCTTCTCTCTCTGTGGTCACTACCTTGTTCTTCACCACTTTCTTCTTCTTAGACAGAGCAGCAAACCTTAAAATATAGTTCTATAAGCATCTACAATATATTTTAGAGATCTTTTAAATAAGACCTTATAGCCTTTACCATACATTGAAAATTTTAATTTCATGTGATTTTTCACTACTTATAACAGAGGACTGAACCTAGATTCAGCATAATTTTTCCCCAATTATACTGGCTGGTTGGAGTTCTATTATAATTAAATACAAATGTTTCAGATATAAACAAAAATAGTAAATTATCTCCTATACTACATTTTGCTCAAGAAAGAAATATAATGCAGTATGAGCAACCACATTAGAAAAACATATTCCAAAGCCTACTTAATCAGCAAAGATTCTGTGAGCAATTTGCTTCTACACAAATGTGCAACCCCAATGTATGAACTATGTCATTGCAGCTCTTTGTTTCAATGAGCTGTTGTTGACTTTTAATAATTTACTAATAATCATCTTAGAACTCAGAACTGGAAGGGGACCCTATGGATAATTCAGTCCAGCTTCTGTCAAGGGAGCACAGCAGGGAATCAAATTCCCAACCATACCTAAAGCACTGAGCTATCCAGCAATCTGAAAATTTCCCCAGGAGCAAAGCAAAACACATATCTTTGATGATAGTGTGTATAATGTTTACTGTTCACCTAGGAAACTGGAAGAAGCTGTATGACATCTTCATCCTTAATAAAATAAATTATAAACAATGAGCTGTGCCTGTTTTAGAACATGTTTCTTAGGATGACAGGAGGTGATCTGAGAATTACTCTGTAAAGGGCATTAGCTTTACAGATAAGTAAAATTGCACATAATGTATAGGAGGAGTTGATAGAGGGGAGAAAAGATGAAGAACATGAGGTGGGTGGGTGGGAAACGTGGTGAGAAGCCCACTACAATGCCCTGAGGAGGGGGAAGATACCCTACCACCTGGATAGACTTTCTTGTTAAGCAGGCCCTCTGGATTAGGCTTGGGTGCAAAAGAAAGTCCCAATGGAAGTGAGTGGGAAAGGTGGGAATGCTGGAAGAGAGGGTGTCAAGAGCATACCTGTCAAGTATCCCGTATTGGCTGTAATTTTCCATTTTTCAGCACTCGTTCCTCCCCTTTCCCACTGCCATCCCATATTTGAACGGCGGGGAAAGGGATTACTGTGCATGCACGCCCATGGTGCACATGCGCAAATGGGTTACTGCACATGTGCGCCCACGGTGTGCATGCACAAATGGGTTACTGCCCATGTATGCGCAGTAATTTCCTATATTTTGTGGAGCCACGCTTGACGGGTATGGCCAAGAAAGACCTTCGAAAGGTCTGCTTGCCCAGCCATTTGTCCTCATTGATGGTGATATGTACATTGGTTTTAAACAACTTTTGTTAGATGTGTTTGGAGTCACAACTGGGGAAGAAGTTGCAAGACAGTTGTGAGGAGCTGACAATGTACCACTTGAAGTTATTGAATAGTTTTAAATTGGTCGATCACCTCACTCTGAGTCTGGCAAGGTTATCCTGCTATGGTAATAGAGTAGACCATACTGCCAGCAACTCAATGCCGATCCTCAAGCAGTGGCTAACTAACCTGACAATTCTAAGGACTAACAGCCTTGGGTGACAAAGTCCACAGGAAAGGGTGATAGTTGCCAAGTGGATTAAATCCCACTTGAATGCATCTTGATAGAGGGGAGGAACTAGAATGGAGCTGAGGAGGGCATTGTGTGCCAAAAGGGCTCAGGACCAGAAAGTGACTCATGGAACTGGATTGGTGTGGTATGGGTGTCATGCGGCGATGCGGAAGGCAAATGGGAGGCCACTGCACTATATTGTTTCCAGGACAATCTTCATGGCTGATCATCACCTAGAGGATAGCCAATACTCAAAACCAGCACTTGAAGAAGACAAAACGTCGTATTGCACTGCAGCATGCTCTGTGAGGCTCTGTGTTCAAGATGGAGGACAGCAGGCAACATACTTCAGTATCACTTTTTAAGTTACACACCAATCCAACCATGATTACAGGTGTCTGAAAAAAATGTTCTTTTGCTCAGAGCTCACCCATAATTATAGCATTCATCTTTTCTTCCTCTATGTCCAGTTACTAAGCCCCAAAATTCATATCTTGTTGCAGAATCTAGATAGATCTAATCTTACAACAGAGGAGATGTAGGGCATTGTCACCTAAATACTTGTAAATAGTCCCAACGTGACAGCCAGAAAGGTAGCCTCCTAGAGGAATGTGGTATTTTCGAACCACAATTGGGCATATCCTGAGCAATGGCAACTTTGTTGTGCCAGCTAATCTTTCTCACACTACATCAGGTGAAAGGAACTACGGAATGAATTCACCAAAAGGTACTTTCATTTTGGCAGTTTAAAATATGACCTAAAGATGAAGGAAGAAGCCAGAAAGGTTTTCTTATACATTAAAAAAATGGATGCGACAAACACTGCCTATACATATGTGATGGAATGAAGTATACTCTTTGTTTTTGCTTCATCCAAGATGGATTAAACCTCATGGTTTAGAAGAACTGAAATTTAATGTGTGATTGACATGTCTTGCTGTAAGATCATTGGTTGGAATCCCTAAGGGGGAGGGCCAAGGGTGGACCCTATGGGAGGAGATATAATGCAGAGATGCATGGACACACACTCAGACACTCTCTTGGATGCTGTGCTTTTAAACTGCAAAAATGTAGAGGCTTGGGAAAGGGGGGCCATTGGCTATCCTTTACACAAGCAGCCTGCTTTATTTCTTTGCTTCCTGATCTTTTGATGGACCGTATCCTATATCTTGCTATGCTTTCAATATATTTCTAAAATACCAGAAGAGACTTGGAGTGATTACTTGGCTCTATGCTACCTGAATCTACACTAGTTTCACGTGCACCCTTTGTCACCACCTGGATTTTGGTTGGGAGTGACTGGGCACACTTATAGGAGAAACCTGAACTGCTGGGTCTGATCTTGGCCAGGGAAGCAGGATCAGGCACAATCCCATCGCCAGGAGGTCGAAGGACTCCCGAGTCCTACCTGGGAGTAAGCGGATTGTCACAACATATCAATTGGATTGCGCCATTGAAATACTGCAGCCAAAGGAAAGAAGGAAATCCATAATACTACAAACCAGAAGTTGCATCATCCGGTTGTCAGTAAGTTTGCCTTCTTCAGGCGAAACAATGGATATTTTTTTAGTGAATTCAAGATGTGTACATGGAAATCTAACCTTCAATTTCACTGTTTGTGGAATCTGAAAGTGTCCCACAACTATCTGAATGAAAGTTACTTTAAACAGCCCAGTTTAGGTAAGCTTTCTCCCATTTCAGTAGTGACCAAAGAAATAAACTTCTTCCTTTCTGCCATACTATAGTATCTGTCTTAGCTGGAATGTGGGTTTGTCTCGCTTTCATTCCACAACAATACAACTAAGTGACTTCTCACCCATCTTATCATGAAGAAGTCTGCCTCTATAGCTCCTCCAGGGTAGTAAACAGAGTCCATTACCCACAGAAATTCAGTGGAATTCATGCATTGCAGGTACACACCAGCATTTTAAAAATATACAAACACTTCCCTCCCATCATTCTGACAGATACTTTGTTAGCTCATCATTTTACAGGTACCTATAAGAAAGATTTTTTTTTATGAAAAGAAGATAGGATTTTGATATCTCTACTCATCCATCTTCTCGCACATAGTATGGCCAGATGGGTCACTACCGTTTTGTTAGCTGCTCCCTCCCACTCCTTTTGTTCTGTTTCTTTTAGAACACTTGCTGTACAGAATTTCCATCTTTCTTTTTTAAAAATTTTTTTTTTTGGAAATGCTACCAAATGATCTGTTCAAAAATTCACAGGAAGGAAGTCATGAACAAACAAGACATCAGCAACCATAATGATATGCAGGGCCCATCTTGTCTTTTGTACATAAGAGAACACATTATCCTTTAGAATAGCGACTGTGCAGTTCATTACAGGGAGAGAAATAAAGCAGGCAGAACATTACAGCCTGTTCTAAATGGAAAACCTAACATGGAATAAAAATGATTGATTGTTTCACAAATGCTAAATTGGAAGCTTTCATAATTTTTCCTTTTACTACCGGATATGTTTGTCAATTGTCATGTGCTGAGATTCAGCTCTACACATTCCATCCAATATTAGGCTGGTGACAAAATCACAGGCATCTGCTTTGTTTTATTTGTGTGTGTGTGTGTGTGTGGGGGGAGCAGAACTCAGAGCATCCACGGGCCAATTTTGCCCCCTACAGGGACCTCCCAAATTAGATCTCCTTTCAAAATGCAAATACTGTACAGTGGAACCTTGGTTAACGTAATTAATGCGTTCTCTGGGAAATTTCTTACAGTGAAAATTACTTTAACTGAATTTCCCATAGGAATGCATTAAAATATATTAACTGAAATGTGATTTCCCATAAGAATGCACTGAAAACCAATTAATCCGTTCCAGGGGAAAATCTGTAAACCGAGCCACTGTTTTCTGTGAATTTCCTTTTGTTGTGTGATTTTTATGTTAACTGAGCCGTTTGTAAACCAAGGTTCCATTGTATATTGCATTTCATTTGCATTTAAAACTGGAAGGGCATAGAATTTCAATTTCAGTCCTTGGAAAAACACACAAACATCCATGTGCATGTACACATGTGTGCGCGCGCACACACAGAGTAAATTGGTTAATTTGTTTTGCACTGGGCTATTTGGGTGAGGGTTGGGGTGCACAAAAATGGCCTTGGGAGCTGCACATGTCCTACTGATCATTTGATTCCCACCCCTGTACTAGTCATTGCACAAAGTGCCAGGGGAACAACAGACACCTCTAGTTCAAGCAGCACATTGTCAAATGAGGTTCTAGTGCACTGTTGTGGAATAAGCCATGCAGATGCAGAATCAAAACATTGCATTTGATACATGTGAAAATATGGAATATGATTAAATATTACCAACAAAGACTCCCTAAAATCACCATCTGTCTGGATATCTTTTAGTGCAGGGATTCTCACCCTGCGGCCTGTGGGTCGGATGTGGCCCACGGCACCATTCCATGTGCCCCCCACTGCCTCTGCCACACCAGGAAGTGCCATCTGGTGGAGGAAGGACAAAATGGCCATCCCACCCTCAAAGCTGTCTGAGGGAGCATGACCTAGACCCCGCTTAAAAAGGTTGAAAACTGTTTTAGTGTCTGAATGGCATATTTCACACAAACTGCTGGAAGTTTGTCTTGGTTTGGGTTTGTTTGTTTGTTTGTTTGTTTGCATAAAATAGGTTGCTTTGTGCAAAATACCAGTCTCGTCTCAGTTTGCTAGCTTGCTTTGGAGGACTTACATTGTTCATAGTAGTACTAAAATTACTCTCATTCATAAATATAGTAATAAACTGTTGTGTTCTGATGGTTTTACTGTACACATGGATTACAATGTATCTGAGCCAATGTAACCTTGCCTATAGCAACAATGTAACCTTCAGCTGTATCATATAAACCCTGTAATAGGACGCGAGCTAATGACCACCAGCTGGCAGCAGCGAGCGTCCAAGCTCTCTTGGTCCGAACTCAGCAAAGGCAACAGCGCGGGAAGTTTTCCCGCCACTACCTACACCTGGACAAGAAGGGCGTGACCTGCAATGACATCACGCAGACAGTGGCCAATGGGCTACCATGGCACCACGTTCAAATGTATTACTGCTGTATATAAAGAGCTATCGATCCGCCATTACCTCATGTTCCCTCTGTCCACGATGCAATAAACCTGAGTTAACCCAGCCCGAGGCTGTGTCCTGTGTCTTGGTTTGCATACACCAAATAAACCATGTTATATTAGAGTCACATCTCATTTTCATTTCGGGGAGGAGGAACTATGGAGGGATTAAGGGAATACTCACAGCATTCACCACATCACCAAACATGAGGGATGTTTGTGAGTGTTTCCCACATTTGTTACTCTGCTCCATGTAATGCTAAAATTGGCCCTGAAGAGTCAAACCTCCCTCATCTTCTATCTCTCTCCAGTATCCCCCAGGAGAGAATAGTAAAAATAGTTTCTGTTGTGCATGGAGTTCCGTACCTTTAAGAATGTAACTGTGAATGATTACAATGTAACTCAATGTAGAACAGCTGACATGATACGCGGTTCAGCTGCCTCTAGAGGATATCAGAGGCAGCTGCAAGCACTCGGATAACATGGCATAAAACAACCAACCATAGACTCCTGCAGGAAAGATTCCCGCCACAGGTAAATCCTTGTAAGGTAGACCGTACGTCTCAGTGACGTCACGAATACCTCAGCCAATGGTCAGCCATGTAGCTAAATTCAAATGTACTCTAAGCAGATATAAGGAGCTGTGTCTCCGCCATTACCTCATGTTCAGATTGCATTTTTGTTGTTCAGTCGCACAGTCGACTCCGACCCTTTGCGACCCCATGGACCATTTTCCTCCAGGCGCCTCTGTCCTCCACCATCCCCCTTAGCCCTCCCAGCTCTATGCCCATTGTGTCTACTATGCCATCTAGCCATCTCATCCTTGGCCTCCCCCTTCTTCTTTTGCCCTCCACCTTTCCCAACATCAATGCCTTCTCAAGTGAATCCTCCCTTCTCATTTGATGTCCAAAGTACTTTAGCTTCATCTTTACTATTTGACCTTCCAATGAGCAGTCAGGGTTAATTTCTTCTAAGATTGATCTATTTGTTCTCCTCGCTGTCCAGGGGACTCTCAAAACCCTCCTCCAACACCACATTTCAAAGGCATCTATTCTTCTGCGTTCAGCCTTCCTAATTGTCCAGCTCTCGCATCCATACATTACCACTGGGAAAACCATTGCTTTGACTATTCTAATTTTTGTTTGCAATGTGATGTCTCTGTTTTTCACTATGTTCCCCAGGTTTCTCATCGCTTGTCTCCCAAGAATCAGTCGCCTTTTTATTTCATGGCTACAATCCCCATCTGCAGAGATCTTTGATCCTAAGAAAGTGAAATCTGTCACTGCTTCTACTTCTTCCCCGTCTATTTTCCAGGAACTGATGGGGCCTGTTGCCATTATCTTGGTTTTCTTGATATTGAGTCTCAAGCCAGCTTTTGCACTCTTCTCCTTCAGCCCAATCAAGAGATTCTTTAGGTCTTCCTCACTTTCTGCCATTAGGGTGGTATCGTCTGCATATCTTAGATTGTTGATGTTTCTCCCAGCGATTTTAATCCCATATTGTGATTCCTCCATCCCTGCACTGCGCATTATGTGCTCTGTGTATAGGTTGAATAAGCATGGTGACAAAATGCAGCCTTGTCTTACTCCTTTTCCTATTCCAAACCACTCTGTCATTCCGTGTTCTGTCCTAACTGTTGCTTCTTGGTTCATGTACAGATTTCTCAGGAGGCATATGAGGTGCTCTGGTATTCCCATCTCTTTAATTACTTGCCACATCTTGTTGTGGTCCACACAGTCAAATGCCTTGGTGTAGTCAATAAAACAAAAGTAAACTTGTTTCTGGTATTCCTTTGTTTTCTCCATGATCCAGCGTATATTGGCAATGTGGTCTCTAGTCCCCCTGCCTCTTCTGAAACCGGCCTGCACCTCTGGTAGTTCTCTCTCCACATGTTGCTGAAGTCTATCCTGTATTATCTTGAGCATCACCTTGCTGGCATGTGGGATGAGCGCGATTGTTCGATAATTTGAACATTCTTTGGCATTGCCCTTTTTTGGGATTGGGACGTATACTGATCTTTTCCAATCCTGTGGCCACTGTTTTGTTTTCCAAATCTGCTGGCATATTGAATGCAGTAATTTGACGCCGTCATCTTTTAGCGCTTTGAAAAATTCAACTGGGATACCATCATCTCCACTAGCTTTGTTGTTTGCAGTGCTCTTTAGGGCCTTTATGACTTCGCTCTCCAGGATGTCTGGCTCAAGTTCTACTTCTTCCTCATTGTGATTGTCAGGAGTGTTGAGGTCCTTTTTGTAAAGTTCCTCTGTGTACTCTTTCCATCTTTTCTTAATTTCTTCTGCATCAGCTAGCTCCTTTCCGTCTTTGTCCCTTATCATGGTCATTTTTGCTTTAAATGTTCCCTTGATTTCACCGATTTTTTGAAAAGATCTCTGGTTCTGCCTCTTTTGTTGTTTTCCTCCATTTCTCTGCACTGTTCTTTTAGGTAGTTTTCCTTATCTCTCCTTGCTTTTCTTTGAAATTCTGTGTTCAAATGATTGTAGTTTTTCCTTTCTCCTTTGACTTTGGCGTTCCTTCTTTCCTCTGCTATTTTAAGAGCCTCATCAGACAACCACTTTGCTTTCTTACTCTTCTTTTCTTTTGGTATGGTTTTCTTTGCTGCTTTCTGCATGATGTCCCTCATCTCCGTCCATAATTCTTCTGGTACTCTGTCTACCGAGTCTAAGCCATTAAATCTGTTCATCACCTCCACCGTGTATTCTTTAGGGATGCTGTCTAGGTGATATCTTTCTGGTCTCCGTGTTTTCCCTATTTTCTTTAGTCTAAGCCTGAATTTTGCGATCAGTAGGTTGTGATCTGAGCCGCAGTCTGCTCCAGGTCTTGTTTTTGCTGACTGTATTGAGGTTCTCCATCTTTGGCTGCAGAGTATGTAGTCAATCTGGTTTCGGTGTTGGCCATCTGGTGATGTCCATGTGTAAAGTCACCTCTTGTGTTGCTGGAAGAGAGTGTTTGCTATGACCAGTGCGTTCTCTTGGCAGAACTCTATCAATCTTTGCCCTGCTTCATTCTGTACTCCAAGACCAAATTTGCCTGTTATTCCCTCCACTTTTTGATTTCCTACTTTAGCATTCCAGTCTCCTAATATAATTTGGACATCATTTCTTGGTGTCTGTTCTATGAGGTGTTGTAAGTCCTCATAGAACTGGTCCATTGTGGCTTCATCTGCACCAGTGGTTGGTGCGTATATTTGGATGACAGTGACATTGAAAGGTTTGCCTTGAATTCTGACTGACATCATTCTGTCATTTTTGAGATTGTATCCCATTACTGCTTTTCTCACTCTTTTATTGACAATTATGGCTACTCCATTTCTTCTAAGGTTTTCTTGTCCACAATAGTAGATATGATGGTTTCCAGAGCTGAATTCACCCATCCCTGTCCATTTTAGCTCTCTGATGCCCAAGATGTCAATGTTTATTCTTTCCATCTCATTTTTTACCACTTCCAGTTTACCTTGGTTCATTGATCTCACATTCCATGTCCCTATGCAGTATTGCTCCTTACAACATTGCATTTCCCCTCCCCCTTTCCTGTCCCTCCCCTTGCTCCACTCTGTGGTGTTAAGCATCCTGTATCACCTAGCCTGCTCCTTTGTTTTGCCTTTTGTTTTGGTCCATAGGGTTCTCTTGGCAAGCTTTGTGGCGTGGTTTGCCGGTGTCTACGCCATTTTTCTCTCCTCATACATTTTATCACAGTTTTTAAAGTTCAAAACATTTAACAAAACATATTATCATGCATATTATCACACTTTATACACAGTCTCTATGTCAATTTCTGTACTTAGTTAGTATAAAGTCTCTACGTCAGTTTCTATATTAAGTCTTCTACATCTGCATAACAGGTACTTATCCTCTGCCCTCTTCCCGCCTTTCAGTTGGTCTTCTCTTGGCCTCTCCGCTGCTCCACCGGCTCTCCTCCTCCTCCTCTTCCTCACCCCCCGGCTGGGGGTGGTTGTCCGGCGGCAGCCGCGGCTGGCCCTTCCGCCGCTCGCTCGCCCGGCTGGCTTGCTCTCCTCCTCACCCCCCGGCTGGGGGTGGTTGTCCGCCGGTGGCCGCGGCTGGCCCTTCCGCCGCTCGCTCGCCCGGCTGGCTGGGTCTCCTCCTCACCCCCCGGCTGGGGGTGGTTGTCCGGCGGCGGCCGCGGCTGGCCCTTCCGCCGCTCGCTCGCCCGGCTGGCTGGGTCTCCTCCTCACCCCCCGGCTGGGGTGGTTGTCCGGTGGCGGCCGCGGCTGGCCCTTCCGCCGCTCGCTCGCCCGGCTGGCTGGGTCTCCTCCTCACCCCCCGGCTGGGGGTGGTTGTCCGGCGGCGGCTGCGGCTGGCCCTTCCGCCGCTTGCTCGCCCGGCTGGCTTGCTCTCCTCCTCACCCCCCGGCTGGGGGTGGTTGTCCGGCGGCGGCCGTGGCTGGCCCTTCCGCCGCTCGCTCGCCCGGCTGGCTTGCTCTCCTCCTCACCCCCCGGCTGGGGGTGGTTGTCCGGCGGCGGCCGCGGCTGGCCCTTCCGCCGCTCGCTCGCCCGGCTGGCTGGGTCTCCTCCTCACCCCCCGGCTGGGGGTGGTTGTCCGGCGGCGGCCGCGGCTGGCCCTTCCGCCGCTCGCTCGCCCGGCTGTGTTTGGCTCTGTGATGCTGCCTATTCAATCTGTATACATCAAAGTTTCACTATTTCTTTTTCTTATGTGCAAATGTCTAAATATATCTTCAAATAACAATGAAGGTGGTAGAGGGAGAATACTTTTGCATACACTCAGATTGCCTACTTTATTCAAGACAACATTATTGATAATAGAAGATACCCACAATGCTGATACAGTAATATCTCATACAAAGTCCACTTCATACAACATCGGATTCATTCAACATCGCCTAATTCCTTGAAAAAAGTTGCCTCATACAAAGTCGTGCGGCTTTGTATGAGGCATTGGGGTTTCCCCAGGATGCATTGTGCCTGGGAAGTATAAAAGGCAGAACACATGCGTGCATTGCTCTTGTGGGTTTTGCATGAGGCGAAGAGTGTTTAGGAGTGGTTTTGAGCACGATTTTAGATTTTTTAGAAATTTTTTTGTCATAATTTTTAGAAGCATTCCTGGGATTTTTGCAGCATTCTTCAGGTTCTTGGACAATCAGGGTTGTTTGACATGTTTTTGTAATGTTTTTAGCCTTTAGACAATGATTTCTTAAATTTCTGTCAGTTTCCTGTCTGTTTCCTTGACTTTGCCCTGAAGTCTGTGCTGTTACAGTACAATGTATCTCTATGGAAATGACATTGTATGAGGCATCGCAGCAAGGATTTGGACGTTGTATGAGGCATTGTGGCTAGGATTTTGCATGCCTCATACAAAGTCCAAATCCGTATAAAGTCCAAACTTGTGGAACCAAGTTTGGACGTTGTATGAGGTATCACTGTATATGGTAAAATGGAAATTGTATCATTTCCCCCCTTTTCCCTTTTTTGCTTTGGAAAAAAGTCAATGGGATTATGAAATATTATTTTTCAGATATATAGAATTTCACATTTCAGGATGTAGTTTCACATTAATCAGTGCCCCCACCCACCCACACTCAAAGCCCTTCAGAAATAAACACTGTCAGAACAGCAGCTGTTGAAATATGAACAAACATTTGTGACATGGCAATTTGAAGATGAACAGTTTCCTGAAATGGCTGCTTTCTTCCTCATCCTACAATTTCTTTTAAATTGTTTTAATGGATTGTGATGTCTCAGAAGGTGACATGAAATTATTTAAACGGCAAAATGTAACATGTGAAGCTTTGTTTGTAGTTTTCATACCTGCATTTGTAATAAGGAGTTAAAAAGTGCAATTATCTATACAATTAAAAGAGAAACTAAAGAAGGGGAGGAGGAGTTGGGAAAACCCTTGATGGTGACCAACAGAACAGTCACTTTGTTTAGGCAGGCAACGGGCTAATTAGCCAAAAATAACAAGGGGGTACATGAATCATGTCATCCTTTTCAAAGTATACATATAACTCTTTCCCATGAGTCAAGGAGCAGTTGTGCTGCTATCAGCCACACTCATAGAAGACCAACAAAATCAGGTCATGGAGCCACACTTAGAAGATAAACAACACTACAGGGATGATGTATATGCCATGCTTGTTCTATAATTGTTTTGGTTTATCTTTTTTCTTTAAATAGATAAACATATTTCACTGAGAACAGAAACAGCTAAACAAAAATAATAATAGAATTATTCCTCATTATTCCATAGCTTATTTCTCTATCTTATATCTTACAGGAATAATGTATTTCACTCTGGTTAAAATGTGCTAGGAATGTATCTTTAAAGTTTATACAAATTGCCAAAGATTTATCATGTCTTAGTGGGAGAAATAGACATTCACTCTGTTTGGTCCATTCACCAAGAAGCTGTTTCTCTTTGAAGCCTTACCAACTCTTTTTTTGGTTATTCTGACTGTGCAAATAAGTTCAATATAATTAAGTGTATCGATGTATTTGAAATGTTCTTTAAAATCTCATATTCACATTATTCTTTCTATTGTTTCATTCTATATCACTAATGTAAACTCAATAAAGTGCTTATTAAGTTTTACTCTTTACTTTGTTGTTCAGTTGCACTGTCGATTCCGACCCTTAGCGATCCTGTGGACCACCGCACGCCAGTCACTCTTTACGTACTCTTTACTATGTAGTAGTTATCCATGCCATGTTAAATAAATGTTGAGGAGGAATTCTTTTGTAATGCTTACTGTCATCTTATATTGTAAGGTGTGTGTGCATGTCTCTTAATTTTCATGGAATAGAGAGAGGCCAAACGGTGCAAGTTGCAAGAACAAAGGAAAAACCGTTTGAGGCAAAAGTAATAATGTTCAAATCCGTTTAATATATTTTCAAAATGGAACTAATCAATACTTCAGCGTAGTCACCTATAAGTCCAAATTCACATAAGAATATTCCAGTGTCAAAGAGTTGTTTCAAGGTAAGTATCCAAATAGCATGCGCTAGTCTGCCGCAAGTCAATGCAAACTGTATCAAGTCTGTAACTCTACACTTGAAATTATACTAATAAAGTATTTAAACAGCACGGTGATCCAACAAAATGGTCAATACAGTGATGACGGCTCATGTAATGATCTTGAACGAAAAAATTAAATCAAATTTTTATAAATGTTTGATATACTCATAGTCACCAGTAGCTGTGATATTTATATATAAATTCAAAAAACAATGTCTCCAAAAAACAATGTCTTGAAGCCCACCCGGTTTGGAGGCTTTTCACGACCCAGTTTTGTCAGGATCATTACATGAGCCGTCATCACTTTATTGACCATTTTTTTTATCACCGCGCTGTTTAAAAATATTATTAATTTTCATGGGCAAAGGTTTCAGAAATCCCCCCCCCACCCCTTTACTTGTCAAACAAACCTAGCTTCTGTGTCTGCTGTATTTGCATAGGAACATTTTCTCTTTCTGGGTCCATCATTGGGGCTGTGGCAAAACATTCTCAGGATATTTAATTTTAAATGGTATTTCTATTTCTAATTCTTCAGCTTGTTTACATGGCAATAAACACTATTGGACTCGGGGGTGGGGGCGGTATTTCTGATTAAACATGCTTAATTTTTCATGGGATACCAGCTAAAACTTTGGATCTGCTTTCAAATAAAGCTTGTTTTGGTTGAGATTCATATTTATTTTACTATTCTACTGCAGTGGCTCAAGTGGCTAAGATTCTGACTGGGAGGCAGAAGGTCAGCAGTTCGATTCCCGAGTACTGCAGGATGGAATGAGCTCCCATCTTTGTCCCAGCTCCTGCCAACCTAGCAGTTCAAAAGCAAGACATTGCAAGTAGATTAATAGGGACCACTTCGGTGGGAAGGTAACAATGTTCCATGCGCTCCGGTGTCTATTTACACCTGCCACAAGACCACGGAAACGTTTGCAGAAGCAGACAACACTGGGTCTTCAGCTTTGAAACAAAGATGAGCACTGAACCCTAGAGTCAGATATGACTGGCTTCCGAGCAAGGGAAACCTTTACCTTTACCTTACTGAAAAATGAATCAATCAAAATCACCTCATGGTATGATAGTTAAGCTGCAGCACTGCAGTCAAACCTTTGCTCGTGATCTGAATTTGATCTGGCAGTCTGAAGGTTGAGTCAGCCTTCCATTCTTCTGAATTTGGTAAAATGAGTACCCAGTGTCTTGGGGGGCAAAATGCTAATGACATTTTGAACTGCCCAGAGAGTGCTCTAGGTTCTATGAGGTAGTGTATAAGTGTAATTGCTATTTTATATAATACTAGCATATTTTTGCCCAGCCTTGCCGGGCATTTTTAATGTGTGTGTTGGTGGTTAGGGGTGGTTTTGGGTGTGCACAACCACCACCACCAACCCACATAAAATACCACTCCAACCACCAACACACACATTAAAAATTCCTGGCAAGGCAGAAGTGTCATGTGTGTGTGTGTGTGTGAGAGAGAGAGAGAGACAGAGACAGAGAGACAGAGAAGCAGTGTGTGTGTGAGAGAGTGAGAGAGAGAGAGAGAGAGAGAGAGAGTGACAGATAGTTAGATTAGACCACCAGAGGGGTTAGTGAGTTAGATAGAGCGAGGTAGGAGACAGGAGACAGAGGAGACAGGAGAGGAGGGCAGAGGCTACCTGCTGAGGCTGTGTGCAGGTAAGTTGGGAGGGAAGGTTTGTCTGTGAGTGGGAGGGAAGGTTTGTCTGTGAGTGGGTGGTTGGGGTGGGTTTTTTTGGGGGGTGCAAAGATAATAATTGGCCAGCAAGGCAGGGGTGGTGTGTGTGTGTGTGTGTGTGTGAGAGAGAGAGAGAGAGAGACTGACACCCCTGCCTTGATGGGCAATAGTGAGGTGGGGTAGGGGGTGGGGGGTATGGCAAGATGGTGGGGTGGGTGGGCGGCATGGGTGCCTGGCCTGTGCTTCCCTCCCCCTCCCCCTCCCCCTAACCCCCACCTCATGTACCCTTCTTGTTGGTTGGGTCTTTCCCCCCCCCGCATGGCTTTCTTCGTTGGGAGGCGCACCGGCATCTCCTTTGCCCCTGAGGGCGTCGAGGCCACGTCACCCCCAGGGACAAAGGACAGTCCGGTGAACCTCCCTCTGCAGAAGGCTGCGCTGGGGGAAAAGACCCAGGTGGCAAAGAAGGGTACGTGAGGTGGGGGTTAGGAGGTGGGGGGTTGGGGGTTGGGGCAAGGTAGTGGGGTGGGTGGGCGGCATGGGTACCAGCCCATGCCTCCCCCCCTCTTCCTCGCCCCACTTACCTTTTGCCGGTTGGACCTTTTTTCCCCAGCGGTTTTTTTTTTGTTAAAGTCGGCGCGCCGCGCTTTCCTGGCCTCCTCTGTGCTTGCATCCCTCAGCCTGATTGGCTAAGGGGTTGCGCAGCGCAGAGGACTCTGGGAGTGATAGTTTTTGTTTTTGGTCGCATTCGTGGGGCGGTTGCCCCACTGGCGACGTCCGGAAACTTGCGGCGATGGCAGGGCGGGGTTAAAGTAAGTGCAGGCGGCTCAGTTCGGGATGGTTGGGTCAGGTGCGGGAGCCTTTGTGACATTCCAGCAGTTAACGTCCCTCTTTATAGGTAATGAAGATTACTTTAACATGGCTGAAAAAGCTGTTTGAGATCTAACCATCTTACATAATGGCAACAGTGGGTATAACTGGGAGGGACATTCATGGACTAAGATGATTGCCTATCTTTCGGCATTAAAGTCATGCCTTTCTTTCTTTCATGCTTTGCTCCATGTGTTTCATGCCTTTGTTTGCCCTCTCTTTCTTTCCTATGATTCTGAGAGCAACAAGAATACAGAATCTCTCTGTTTTTCTCCTTCTCCTTCTCCTCCTCCTCCTCCTTCTTCTTTTTTTTTTTTTTTAATTTTTTTATTGAGTTTTTAATAGACATACAGAAAACGAAAGGAAAAAAAAAACATTAACAATACATTAACGATACAATACACTAACAAATTCTTAATATCATGTTAACAAACATTACTATATGCTAGCACATAACAATATCTATACTCATTAACTGCTATTTAACCACCAAATATTAAAAACCATTATTTCAATATCCAAAATGATAAAAAAAAAAACTTTCTGTACTAGCACTAATCTTTTTTAACAAATAATAATCACCCAGTGTATATATACAATGCCCGGAGAGTTTATTTTTTACTCAGTTCCAGAAGCTTCTTTGTGATGGTACTGGTCCTGAACTATCGCTTGCCATAATAGAGTGATCCACAAACGGTTTCCATATATTCCAAAATCTGTTCTCTTTTAAATTATCTCTTTTGACTTTAATCTCCCAGGTCAATTTATCATTCAGTGCTAAACTCCACATTTCTTTATACCATACTCCAATCTGTATATCTATATCGTTTTTCCAATTTTTTGCTATACATTGTCTACCTGTTGTCAATATAATTTCCAATAGTTCTTTTTCCTCTTTATTTAAACCCAAACCTTCCACATTCGTTAAAAGAATGGTACCCGACACCAACTTAACACTTTTACCCAATATTTCATCACACTCATTTTCTATTCTTGCCCAAAAATCCCTTATTTTTTTGCAACTCCACCACATATGTTCATATGTTC
Organism: Bradypodion pumilum; assembly: GCA_035047305.1. Lineage (NCBI taxonomy): Eukaryota > Metazoa > Chordata > Lepidosauria > Squamata > Chamaeleonidae > Bradypodion > Bradypodion pumilum. The sequence continues at coordinate 180,556,188 of JAWDJD010000001.1, read as the reverse complement.
CGTCATATTCTTTACATCTCCAACATAACTTATCTCTTTTGTTATCCATCTGGTAAAGTCTTAATGGTGTCAGGTACCATTGCCACAACATTTTGAAATTATGTTCTTTAATTCTTACAGACATTGTTCTCATAATTCTCTTTTTCCATTTGTTTTTCCATTCAATCTCCCCAATTTTTATATTCAAGTTTTGTTCCCACTTCCGTTTCAAGTCCTCCTGTGGATCTGCACCTCTATTCAATATATTATAGAGCTTGCTTACAAGACCTTTAGTACTGCTTTCCCCTTTTCTAATCTTCCTTACCAATTCCTCAAATTCTGTATGTACTCTATCTATCCCTATTTCTTTTTTATATTTTTTATTCCAATTATCCACCTTTAACTTCTGAAACCAGTTCAAATTTAAAATCTCAAACATTTTTTTCCGCTCGTCATCAACTTCACATGCTTTTAACCAATCCTTCAATAACAACCTCCCATTTTTATCCAATATTTCCATTTTTTCTTTATCTAATTTTATTGGGAAACACATCATATCAGTCAATTCCAAAATTGGAGAGAGATTCGGAACCATGTCTTTTTTTACCTTCTTCCATACCTCCATGAGACCTTTCATCATAGTATTGTTTGACCTTTTCACCTTATCCTTCATTCCCAAGAAAATCAACTTTCCAATATTCCTGTACTCTTTCATTTCCAATTGTTCCCAAATCACCTTTTCTCTTGCCAAGATCTTCACAACATTCCTGACTTGAAATGCTCGATAATATACTAGCAAATTAGGCATACCCAGACCCCCTTTTTTCTGAGACATATACCATAGTTTCTTTGGAAGCCTAGATTTTTTTCCTCCATTACAAAACCCATTAAACATTTTTTGAAACTCATTAATTTCTTTCTCTTTTAAATGGATCGCTAGTGTATCAAATAAAAAATTAATCTTTGGTAACAATATCATCTTACACATAGCAATCCTACCGAACCATGACAGCTTTAACTTCTGGAGTTCTTGTATTTTATTCTTAAATTCAATTCTTAAGCTGTCATAGTTCAATCGTTTAAGATCTTCTAATTTATTTGAAATAATTATCCCTAAATACTTCAGCTTCTCTTTAACTTGTATATTAAGTGTCGACACCATCCTACCCATCTCGCTCACTTTCAAATTACACAACATCAATTCAGACTTGTCCCAATTTATCTTTAATCCAGTTATAGCTTGAAATATTTGTAAATGATCTTTAATCCTATCCATTACCTGTTCCGGGTGCTTCACCATAAGCAATGTATCGTCTGCATACATACTCACTTTATTACCCATAATCCCTTCTATATTTGAGTCTTTCCTTATACTTTTAGCTAAAATCTCCATTGCCATTATGAACAAGATAGGGGATAAAGGACAACCCTGCCTAGTGCCCGCCTCTAGCTTTACCAGGTCCGTTAGCTCCTCATTCACTCTAACCTTAGCGTTTCCTTTTTGATATAGTAAATCTATAACCCTATTAAATTTATCCCCAAACCCATATTTTCTAACTATTTCCTTAATTGAAGACCACTGCAGTGAATCGAATGCCTTAAAAATATCCAATGATAGTAATCCCACTTTTTCCTTTGTTTGATTGACATTGTCTATTAAATCTAATACCCTTCTAGTCAAATCCGCCATGTGTCGTCCTTTTAAAAACCCAACTTGATCAACCTCTATATATTCCCCCATAAAACTATTTAAACGATTAGCCAATATTGCTGTGAAGATCTTCGCATCTTGGTTTATAAGCGAGATTGGTCTGTACGAATCCACTCTTTCCAAGTTCTTTCCAGGTTTTGGCAAAAGAACAATTGTGGTGTTATACCATGAGGTCGGAATTGATCCTCCATCCAATATATAATTGTATAATTTCACCAATTTCGGAACCACTACCTCTTTGAATTCTTTATAGAACTCTGTTGATAGTCCATCATCCCCCGGGGCTTTCCCTATCTTCAATCCACTTATTACCCCCCTAACCTCTTTATCAGTTATTTTTTCCTCCATTTTCTCCCTATGCTCTTGTTTTATCCCATTTCCTAACTGCCTCTCCAATATCTTCTTAAGTTTTTCTTTATCTATTTCTTTTTTTGCATATAGCTCCTGGTAAAATTCTCTAACTATTTTACATTTATCGCTATTCTTATTGCACCTTGAACCTTGCCTATCCACTAACACCCCAATTTCTCTCTTTTCCCTTTTAACCTTAGCTGCCCTTGCTAATAATTTTGAGTTCTTATTACTAAATTCAAAATATTCCCTATTTAAATAAATCAAATCTCGTTTAACTTTGTCTATATCTTTACCCATTACTTCTGCCTTAAGTCCTTGTAGTTTCAAAAAAATTTTTTTATCCTTACTATTTACGTGTTCTACCTGTAATTGTTTTATTTCCCTTTCTTTTTCTGTGTACTCTGCTTTATTCTTTTTATATTTAAAGCTTGCCAATTTTATGCTTTCACCCCTAAATACCGACTTCATGGTATCCCACACAACATTAAAATTAACCTCATTATTATCGTTCCATTGCCAACTTTCTTTCCAACTTTCCATAATTAGCTCTTTACTTTTCTGATCTTTAAACAAATTAGGATCGTACCTCCAATTTCTAACTCTTTGAGTATTTTTTTGTACTTTCAATTCCAAATATACTTTAGCATGATCCGATTCCTTGATAATCCCAATTTCCGTGCCTTCTATATCCCCAATTAGGTTTTCCGAAAGAAAAACATAGTCTATTCTCGAATAGGTCCCATGCACGTGAGAAAAAAATGAATATGCTCTTTCTAAACCTTTAAACTCTCTCCATGAGTCCTTCAAACCCGTAACTTTCATCCAATTATCCATCACCTTCCCTTTCACACCAATTCCACTTCTAGCTATATTTGTACAATCTAATCCTGACCTGATCAAATTAAAATCTCCAGCCACAATAGTTTTAGCAACATTTTCCAACTCCACTATTTTCCGAATTTTTTCAAGAAACACTGTTTGGTGGTCATTCGGAGCATAAATATTTACCAACAAGATTTCCTCATCCTCCAATTTTCCTCTTAACAACAAGTACCTACCCTCCTGATCAGCAATCTTTTTTGTGATTTCAAATCCTAACTTTCTAGAAATCATAGTTGCCACCCCTCTTGCTTTGGATGTTCCAAACGCCATCTCATAGTGTTGCATCCAACCTAAAAAAAGTTTATTCGTATCTTTTGACTTCTGATGTGTCTCCTGTAAAAACAAAATATCTGGTCTATCTTTTTTCAACGCCAATTGCAACCTCCGTCTCTTGAGAACAGAACCTGTACCTTTCACATTCCATGATATTATTTTAATACTTCCCATATCCAATTTCTTCTTCTAACTTTAAACTCTCCATCGGGCGTGCCACCAACAACCCTACCACCATACCACTACATATAACACACATTTTCACTCTCCCCACCTTCCAACGAAAAGTCGCCTCTGTCAACCAAAGAGGGGAGAGGGGGGACCTGCAAGACGCGCCCTACTGCCGGCGCTATGCGCTATTTGCCCATTCTACCTCTATTAAGTACTTAAGCTTGCTACTATCCAGATCTCATTGTTCCTTGCCTATCTCCTCTTCCACCATAATCAAAGACAGCTCCTCCTCCTCCTCCCCTCGCTGAGGTGTTCCACCTGTTGCCCCGCCAGCTTCCTCCCTCCTTTGTTCCCTTCCCAAAGCTCCAGAATCCATCATTTCCTTCTTAAGATTTTTCCATTCTTCTGAATCTGCTTGTACCAATCCCAACACACTCAAGTATTCCAATGGGTTAGTGCCTTCATCAATAACTTGCATTCTTTTTTCATAAAAGAAGCGCAATTGTTGTGGAAATCTCCAATTATACCTTATATTTTTACTCCTCAACAATTTAGTAACAGGCCTCATCTTATACCTCCAAGTTCTTTCTTTTAGTGAAATATCATTATAGACTTCAACCTCTGAACCATCAAATTTCAACGCATCAGAACCTGCTCTTTTCAGGTGAGCCATTACTTTTAGTTTATCTGCCCAGTTTGCAAATTTAACCAGCACATTTCTTTGTGCCATTCTCCCTCTTCTTGGACCCACCCGGAACACACTTCCTAAATCCTCCTGAACAAATTCCTTCCCCATTTTTAGACCATTTAACCATTGAACCACCCTCTCTCTTAACAAATCCGGAGTCCGTTCCGGTACCAGACGGATCAGAATATTCTGCTTTCTCATCAAATCTTCCACAGCATCAATCCTCATTTCTTGTTCCAACATTTTTAGCTTACAGTCCCGCACCACCTCCTGGGTCCCTTTTACTTCACTCTTTACAGTATCCACCTCAATTTGAACCACTTTCAGCATTCCCGCAAATTTGCTCAAATTTAAATCCATTTTTTTGGTATAATCATTCAATGTTGACATCATCTTTTCTTGCCCTTTAATTATTTCACTTCTATCTTTCACCCTTAAAGCCTCACTTTTCTCAAATTTTTGCATCAATTTGCCCATTTCCACCATAAGTTGCGTCTGGTCCATTGGTACTGCAGATATAGCTGATGGTTGAGCAGATGGTTGAGCAGATTCACCCACTGTTGTTTTTCCAGTCGTTTTAGACTTTACAACTTGCTCTTCCTCCTTCGCTTTTCCTCTTGTAGCTTTTTCCATGATAATCCACTGTATTTAAAACCCAATGTTGCAGATCGCTGTAACAATTTGTCAATATAGTAAGGCTTACAACACTGCAGTCATTGGTTCCACAGTTACAGCAGGAAAGTTCTTATGCCAACAGAAGGTACCAAAATACTGTAATCCACAACGATAAAACTAAAGGAAACAACTCTCCAAACAGGCAGATTAAAAAAATAAAAGAAAAAAAAATTGTTGACCACAACAGATCCTTTCCCCCAAAGCCAGCGGACCAAACAAACGTCTTCCAGCCACAGAAAAAAGAAGGCTTCAGAGAAACAGTTAGCCCAGTTGTTGAGGGGGGGGGGGCTCAGGAGGAAAAGAAAAATCCAGCTTCTGAGGATTTGGGGTGATGAGCAAGATGTTCCTCAATCCACACGGTAAAGAAACCAGCAATCAAAGCCATACATTCCTTCCTTTGAGATGGGTATTTATAGCATCATTCTTCAGCGAGTGCCTTAACTTTTAAGTGAGAAGAGGCCCCCCCTCTTCCCCCTCTTCCTGTAAGGAGCAAGCAGCTTAAGCAAAAGAAAAGAGAAAAAAAAAACTCCCACAGTTTCTCCAATATTCCAGCCCGGAGATGAGAGAGAGAAAAAAAAAAACAAAAATTAATCCACCTTTGTTGATATCAAAACGTGGCGCGGTCCTCTAGAGTATAGAAAAAAATCGCAACTCTTGCACAGTCACTTTCGTTTTCCCAGACCGTCGCCATTTCAAGCCTCCAGCTTTTCCATTTCAAAGACTCAGCTCTCCTTTTTTTTTTTCTTTAAAAGAAAAATCCCAACTAATTTTATAGCTTGCAACTGAGAATGTAGCTCCCCACAGGCACTTACATGCAAATTACTTCGCACTCAGGCTCCTCTTGCCCCTTTCAAAACCGATTCCAAACGCCTTCTCCACAATCCTGCTGATCCCGTTCCACAGCTCCAGCAGAAAAGCCACGACTGCCGCCGTAGCTTCCACCGCCAGAGAGTCACTCGAACTTCGATCAGCCAGCCCCAAAAGCTCACCAAACTTTCCACGGAGACAGGCAAGGATCTTATCTTTAGGCTTTGCCACTTTAAATTTTTTCTGTTCTGCTCCTTTCCATTGTTTACCACTTTGTTAAGCGCGAGCGTCCGAAACTAGATGTTACACAGCGGCCATCTTAGCCAGCCCCCCTCCTCCTTCTTCTGACGACGATGATTATTATTATTATTGTTGTTGGTGTTGTTGTTGTTGCTATGAGTTTCACTGTTTTTCCATTTGGGCCCGACATTTTGCTGCACCCTTGCTCAAAAGTCGGTTGCATCTGACTCTAGGGTTCAGTGCTCATCTCTTTTTCATAGCCAAAGAGCCAGCGCTGTTTGCGTCTGCAGACCTTTCCGTGGACATGTGGTAGGCATGCCTAGACACTGGAGTACACGGAACACTGTTTACCTTCCCACCAAAGTGGGAATACCAGCAGGTATTCTAGTCTAAATACCAGCAGGTCTAAATACTAGCAGGCATTCTAGTCTAAATGAATTATGTTATTGGCCAGGGTCAATTCATTCTATGAAGGAGAATTCTGGCTTTGAAGCTGAAGTACTTTGGACATCAAATGAGAAGAGAGGATCCACTTGAGAAAGCTTTGATGCTGGGAAAGGTGGAGGGCAAAAGAAGAAGGGGGCGGCCAAAGATGAGATGGCTAGATGCATTATAGACGCAGTGGTCCAAGCAAACCGTGAGAGGCAAAAATGGGTGTAAGTTTTTTAATGTTAGAACTGTAGGTTACTGTATCTTGTATTTACAATATATGTTCCATCAAAATAAAAATCTTAGTAATAAATAAGTAAAGTCTCTTATTTCTCTTGTTGCATTCCCCAAAGAGATTCATAAAGTAAGATTGTCTCATAAATTGCTAATAAATGACTAAAAAATGTTCCGGTAGACACTGTTTCGAATAATATCTTCATCAGGAGCAGTCTTAATAAATCCTTTCTTATAAATTTATAACAGAAATTACATAAAAATAATGAGTTCTAAAATAACATCATATTTTCTGTTTTTCTAATTACTGTAACCATTCATTAATTATATACATTTCACGAGACTGCATTCATAGTTCGAAGTTTACCCTTTCTCTGCATCCCTATGGCCTTTCTTGCAGACACTTAGAGTGCCTTTGGACATTACAAATTGATGAAAAAAAGCCAGCTCTAATAGCTTCCCTGACTCCTGGATTGCAATACAGCTGTGTTAGTTTCTTAAAAGGTGTTCCGATTCTGCAAGTAACAATATGAGCTGGTGGTAATAAGAACCTTGCTTCCCCAACTCATATTAAAAAACTGCAAATTCATAGAAAGCAACTTAGATCAAATTCATGATTAAGTCCCCAAGGTGCCATGAATTTCAGTGCATTTTTATAATAGGCTTCTTGTTTAAAAAGTGTTTTATCCAAATCTGCAAAATTAAACTCTGTCGGTTTCACTACTTCAATGACCACAAATCTATAGTCCCTGTCCATATGATTTTGTCTAGATAGTGTTGTACAAGAGGAGCAACAGTGTTCTGGTGTCTTATGCGGGACATGTGTTCTGCCAAACGATGTTTCAATGGACGTCTGGGTTTTCTGACATAAATTAATTCACATTTGCATATCCATAAATATATGCATGACGATGTTTTGCAATTGCTGAAACTGCATAGTTTACGTGTAAATCCTAAATGAGGGAAATTAATTCCCTTCGTTTCCCACGAGTATCTGCAGAAATCACAATCCTGACTTCTATAGTGAGCAACTAAAAGTTCTGTATCTGGATTACGGATCAAGGCGTCACTACGGGACACAAAATTCCTGATCGTTCTTGTGTGTCTGTATCTTATCTTAGATCATTGTTGACAGTGAGGTATGTCTGATAAAATATGCCAATGTTTATTAACGATATTTCTTATTTGACCCGAAAGTGGTGAAAAGTCCATGGACCAAAAGAGACCGGTGTTATCTGTGGTGGTTTTTCTCATGAAAAAATCAATCTAGGAGTATCAACTACTCTACTGTATGCGTGTTGCACCACATTGTGGGGATACCCTCTGTATAGTAATTTTCTATGAACCACTTTAGCTGATTTAGTAAAATCATTAGAAAATGTGGAATTTCTCTTGACCCTAGTGAATAGGCTGTAAGGAATATTATTGCGTAGATGAACAGGATGGAAAGATTGATAATTCAAATACGCATTGCGATCCGTAGGTTTAGTGTAAAGTTGTGTGCTAATTGAATAATCAGAACTAACCATTACCACAAGATCTAAAAAAGGTAAATTCTTCCTATCGCTGGATTAATGTTATTCATCCAAGTTAGAAATGCCGGGATAAGTTCCCAATCATCAAAGATAAAGAAAAGATTGTCAACGAAACGTCTATACATGTAAATATGCTGGTGAAATGGATTACTGGTTGGGTCAAGAATGGTGGTAAGTTCTACTGATGTCATAAATATATTGGCCACTGAGGGTGCTAGAGGAGAAGCCATAGCAACTCCACAGACCTGAAGGTAGAAATCTCTCCTGAATCTAAAATAATTTTTCTCTAGGCAAAGATCAAGTAATTCAATGAGAAAATGCGTGGGAGGAGACTTGTCCAGATGTGAATCTAATGCCTCTGTAATCACTCTTCTCGCTTCGTCTGTGGGGATGTTGGAGTACAATGCCTCCACATCCATGGTAGTAAGTGCTGCTTTCTCCGGCACAATTAAACCCTCTATCTGACTAATAAAATCTGACGAGTCATGTATATATGAGGGGGTTGTTTTCACGAATGGACTGATATGGTAATCAACATACTGTGCAAGGGGCTCCAAGACAGAATTTATCCCAGATATAATTTGGACATCCAGGTGGGATGTCCCTAGAATTCTTTACTTTATGTATCTTGGGTAGAATGTGAAATCAAATTCTTAAAAAATCAAAATGTTTCTTGCTGATGTAATTTAAAGAAAATCCCTCAAATAAAACTGTTCGTATCAGTTTCGAAATGTGCACTGTGGGGTCTCTGGGAAGTTTACAATAATATTTCGAGTCCTGCAACTGTCTCTCCACGTTGTTTAGGTAATCTCCCCTATTCATGATGACAATCCCTCCCCCTTTATCTGCCTCTTTAATTACAATAGATTCATCCTTCCCTAAGTTTTCTAGAATCATTCTATCATCCCTAGATACATTTCTATGATATCTTACCTGGTTGTTTTCTATTTTTTCAATATCTCTTAATACCAACCTGTGGAAGACATCAATTGCTGGCTTGGACACATTTGGACAGAATGTGGATTTATGTTGAATTGTTCCCTCAGCGAAATCTCTGAAAAATACCTTTAACTTAAGTAATCTGATTAATTTAAACAAATCTACCCTGGTGTCAAAAGAATACAGTGGTGTGACAACAAAATTTAAACCCAAGTTCAATAATTGGAGCTCCCTTTGTGATAATGATCGATCAGACAAATTAAATACTAAGTTCTCTTTCGTTGTCTCTGAGGCCTCCCTCGTCCTAAAAAAGGAGTAGCTGATGAAACTTTTGTAGAAGATCTGTTATAGGATTGTCTCAAATTGTAAGATTTTGAGGTGCCTTCATCCCCTGAAGAACTTAACAAATCGGTATCAGTGGAGTCATCAGACTATGAAAGTGGAGAGCTCCAGGTGACCCTCTTCTTTGTCCTATTAACATCATATTTCCAGCAATATATCCTGTTTCTAGAATAATCATTGACATCTCTATCATATTTGTTCTTTTTAAACTGAAGCAATGTCTCTCTGAAATCTGCAATTTTCTTATCCAAGTCAGCGAGGTTAGTTTCAAATACTGCTCCTGATGAAGATATTATTCAAAACAGTGTCTACCAGAACATTTTTGAGTCATTTATTAGCAATTTATGAGACAATCTTACTTTGTGAATCTCTCTGTGAATGCAATAAGAGAAATAAGAGACTTTACTTGAGACATTTATTTAACAATTTATGAGACAATCTTACTTTATGAATCTCTTTGTGAATGCAACAAGAGTAACAAGAAACTTTACTTATTTATTACTGAGATTTTTATTTTGATGGAACATATATTGTAAATACAAGATACAGTAACCTACGGTTCTAACATTAAAAAAATTACACCCATTTTTGCCTCTCACGGTTTGCTTGGATCTTGAACTCATTACCGTTTAGCCATCGTCTTCGCATTGTAGACGCAGTGGGCACAGAGCTGGGTGGGTTGATGAGGATGGTGGAGGACAGGGGTGCCTGGAGGACAATGGTCCATAGGGTCGCAAAGGATCAGAATTGACTATGCGACTAAACAACAAAATGTCCCTCTTCTGGTTGCATTAGATGTACTTTGAGCAACAGAATGTGGGGGAATATTTTGTTTTCTTTCCCCGGAAAGGTTGTTCTTGTTCTTTTCCTGGTTTGCAGGAGAAAGAGACCAGAAAAAATGAGCATATGTAATGTCTCTGACCATATAAATGGTGGTTACTGCCATCTTCTTGAATAAGCAATGGATCACTCTTTTTCTAAAAGGAAGTTTGGTAAATCCAGTTCAGTAGGAAAGGCTCTTTAGGGGATGCAGTTTAATCACATCAAATTGTTTAACATCAAGCAGCTGCTTAAAGGGGAGCTACAGGAGCTACTTGAAACAGCTCAGCTGTCAGGCCTGGAAGGATGCCAGAAGTAAGAAAGGAATGATTGCTCAGATCCTCGGCAGGCGTGCAGCTCTCCAGCATTTTCCCAAAATGAGGAATGAAGGAACATAAAGGAAGGAAGGAAGGTTAGAGTATGTCTCCCCCTCCCACACCCTGTTTGAACAAATGTTTGTGGGTTGTGATGAGGATTCCAAACTGGTAGTCTGGCAACGATGGCATAAAAATCAGATGGTTGTTCAGACAACAAGTTCCTACATGCTTCTGAATGTCACAAACAACAAAAATGATGAATCCCGTTACAAGAAAAAGGTAGGCTGACAAAGAAAAGAACAGCAGCTATGATGAACTGGGCCTCCTTTGATTCCTTACTCTCTATCATCCCCTGCAAAAGGTCACTCCACATTTCCAAAAGCCCAGCCATGATTATCCTATGATATCCCAGATGGGTCAGGAGGAAAAACGTGATTGACCTGAGCTTACCTCAAATAGTTTCCTACCTGACACCTTCCCTGCTGTGCCCCGTTTTCAAAAGTCTTGTGGTCCATGAGATCACAAAGGGTCAGACTCAACTCTGTGACTGTACAACAATAGGCTCACTGAATCCATACCTGTCAAGTTTTGGATTTGAAAATAAGGGAGCTTTCCCTGCCAAAACAGGAGACTTGACAGCTATGCTTATCCTGTGCTGCCCTCCAGTGGCGGCATTAGGGCATTGCAAGGCTGCAATGCCCTAATGCCGCCACTGGAGGGCAGCACAGGATAACTAATACAGGAGGACAGCGGGGGGGGGGGGAAAGAGGGTAAAATACAGGAGTTTCTTGGCCAAAACGGGAGACTTGACAGCTATGACTGAATCAGTGGAGATTTGGTGAGTCAACTCCTGTATAAATTCAGTGGATTCAAATGACCTACTCTAGTCTTAAACATAATAAGTTGTAACCATTTGAATCAATTGACTTTACAAAGGTGTTGACTCACCAAATTCCCACTGATCCAATGGGCCTACTCTTGTGTGACTGACTAAATTGAGCAACAGGATTTTGACCATTACAAGGGTGCCAGGGTAGGAACAATATATCCCAAGTTTTTCAGATGTGTATATAGTCAACCCCTTGTGCTGCAATGGAGTGAGCTGTTTTCAACTAACATCATACAAAGACATTAAACACTAGAAAGAAAGAAAAATGTAGTCATGGATATCAGGAAGGGGGAAATCTCATATTCCCATTTGACTTGGTATTATTCCATGGCCAAATAGTTATCAGAGTGCTGTTTACCAAATTTGCTGCTTATGGAACGTTACCTAATATTTTGAAATTCACCCTTAAGTTTAAGTTATTTTCTTTTATTTTTAAATAAAGTTCTTTGATCCTTTCAGTTTCCCCTCAAATAATCATCAGGCAACCATTTGCACTGAACATTACACGTTCCATGTTCCCCAGAGCACAGACCTTTGCCCCTAAGGCAGTGGCAGATGATGCCTGCATCACCTAACACCCATTTGCTGGCCATATTTTAGTGAAACATCAATGAAGATTTCTCTTGTACCCCCATCCCCTTTCATTGACCATTGGGTCTTCTTCAATGGTCTATATTTGTAAACTTAAACTGGTGTCTGGAAGTTAATTCAGGAATTAGACCGGGTGGCTGATCTTGAAGTCACCTTTGAATCTGTTAATCTCACCTCAGGAAATTAACTAAATGCCTATCCCTTGCTGGCCAAAGCAATTGTTTAACTTGAAGCTCAGCTCTTGTTCAAAATTGAAGTTGAGTTCCTTTAAGATAGGGATGTACTGTATAGTTAACTTCTATGGAATTATTTCTGTTTGTGTCTGATTATGATATTAATATTGGATATGTCTTCTCATTCCAAGGAACAGTTAAATGGAAAATTATAACTAAAGGGCAGCTCTGATAATTAAATCAAAGCAGATATGTGGAGGAAAAACACCCTTTGCCCTCAGGAAATTCTTATCAAAAGATTCAAACTGGCTTTTCCAGCCAGGCCCATCAGCCAGATGTGGAAGCCAACCCCTATTGTGGAAATAAAGCTGGCAGAGAGGAAATGCCAGTTTACATATCAATATGTTTGCAAGAAGTCAAGAGGCCAGTTTTCATTGAAGAACCGCCCCCCCCCCCAATCTATGATGTACCAACAACCAGATTGGCCATGGACGTTTTGCCCATTTTTGCGATCTCTGATATGATTTACTTTTCATTGTGAAGACTGGGATGCATAATTAAAATAGAGTGTTTTGTTACTGTATTATTTTGTACTTGTAGAAACACTCTTTGTGATACTGATCTGCTATACTTATCTTTTGATCTGTGTACTCATCCTCTTTGAATGACCATGAGCTTCCCCTTTATCTTCCTAATCTGTAACATTCATCTGTAATAATCTGCAGTAGTTAGTTAGTTAGTTTGGCCTTGCAGCCACATGAATCTATATAAAAACTTAATTCTGAAGTCAGTACTTTACCAGATTCCTGGCTTTTTCCATCTGCCTAGTTTTAGGTCAAAAACACAGGTCTTTGCCTTTTTGAAATGGCGCCTTTCAGGGGGGCAAATGTCTGTATTGTTATTGTTTTCTTATTCTCTTATTTGTTTTCTATGTAAACATCTTTAATGTGTATCAAACAATTTGTCTGTGGCTCATTTTTAAAGCTTCTGCCCATGAAACGGTTCTTTAAATCTTGAAATAAAATAATTTCCCACTTCTTGGCTTGGATGCTTGTAGCTCTGAGGCATGGAGTCTGAAATTTAGGTAACAGGTAAATCTTTAATAGGCAAAGATTAAACAGGTGCAGCTTTCCTGTCACAGAGTTGCAGCTCTGGAGAATGAATTATGCCTGGTGCTGGTACAGATTCTCTGTTACTGGAAGCAAAAAGAGTAGCTGAACTTGCCTGTGGAAGCTTGTATAGTACCTTTACATATGTAAACAAAGGTCTGCCCTTAGTATCTAAGAAGAGATAGTAGCAATGGTCATGTTTCAACTTCCTTACTATTTGCCTAAGCAGTGGGTTATTTTCCTGAGAGTCTCCATGGTTTTTCAGGCCACTTGGCTTGTCCGTGTGTTGTTCCATCATCTTCCAGACCTCAAATGCATAAAATATATTCTTTAGAAACTTTAGGCTCATGTCTTCGACCTAATTTGCTACAGATAACATGGCCTGAACCTTGGAGCTTTGCTTCTTCAGGACAAGGCATTACGTCTCTTCGTTCCGAAATTTGCTCATAGCTCTCCTCATGTGCAGTTGACAATGCATCTACCCAAATACCAGCTTACAGCAGTTTCCTAGGCAACCAGCACTTTGGCACCAAAAGCCTGTAAATAGAATAAACCAAAACACCTCTTTGCAATTTCCCCCTCCCTCTTTCTAGCCTTTTTCTTTTTAAAAAAATGTGGAAAATCTGTACTGCTATAAAACAGAAATAGTTCAAAGAAAACATGTTATCACTGCTCCTTTCCCATTAATTCTTGAACTGCTCTGGGAGAAAGTTTTTCTTCTCCAGCAGCTCTTACATCCAACACCCCCACAATTCCAGCCCAGTTTAGTCTTTTTCAGCATGATCAGACTACAACTGCAACCCTGGTGCTCAGTTTTGGAGCAACCCAGATTATTTCTAAATCTTGAATGCTCTCACCTTCTTGGTTATGCTCCAAATCTCAACACGGTGAGCTGTTTTCCATTCCACTCATTCAGAATGACTATTTCTTCTCCCATTCCCTGACACATTCATGTTAGGTAAAGGTAAAGGTCACCCTTACTTGAAAGCCAGTCATATCTGATTCTAGGATTCAGTGCTCATCTCTGCTTCCTAGCCAAAGAGCCAGCGTTGTCTGCTTCTGCAAACATTTCCGTGGTCATGTGGCAGGAATGATCAGACACCGGAACGCTGCTTACCTTCCCACCAAAGTGGTCCCTATTTATTTACTTGCAATTTCTTGCTTTCGAACTGCTAGACTGGCAGGATTCATTCATGTTGATTTCAGCTTTAAAAAATAGCATCTATGATAACTTCTATTCTGCATATCAACCATACATTGGGCCCTTTAAAATGGTTATTGCATGAAAATTCTTCAACTAAGAAACCCTGCAGTATATTTAGAGAGAAAATGTTATTTAATAGATTATCAAAAGGTAGATGGAGGGAACCTTAGATCTCAGATACATTTATAGGAGTGATGAAAATGCATTCTGCTGATACTCCTCTTTCCACATCATATATTCATTAGTGGATTTTGTATAATTGTGGGCACATATGTTTGATGTAGGCAGATCGATTGCACTCGGAGGCAGCAGGAGGGCCAAACACTTCTTTATTGCAGCATGGTCAATCTGTACATGGGCACATATAGGAGACGCAGCTCCTTATATACTGTATTTGAATTCCCCGCCATGGATATTCATTGGCTGTGGTGGCAGTGACGTCATTGGGGGCGTACTGCGTAGCTACTAAGGTACACCTTAAACTGGGCAGTTTCCTGCGCTAGCTGCTGATTGGTTAATTGGATCTGCATGGGCTGAGCTTCCTCAGCTGCGCTACTGTGGCAGCTGAGTAGCATTCAGAATTGGGAGGCTGCTTGCATACACAATAATATGGTAGGCTGTATCCCAGAATGTGGCTTGAATTAAGCCTTCTCTACAGAGGTATCGTAAAGGAAATTTAGGACTACCAACTAGCTGAGTTTATGGTTGCATATTTCTGGGTTTACGTGGTAGCATAGCTGCTCCTAAATTCATTTATGAAGTGGTCACTGCTAAAAGAAACACATAAGAGTTTATACATATGACTGCACTAGGAAGATAAAGCATACAGAACTGAGCTGTCAGTTATAGCTTTCTAAGTACTTCAATTTTTTCAAGAAACTGCCCATGCAATGCCTTGTTGTGCCAACTGTCAGCCCGTGTTTGCATCGTTGTTTTTCTATATTGACTCTTTGTTTGCTTCACTTTAAGCAATTCCTTGTTCTCGACCTCCATTATAGCTGGCTCTACACTGTTTTTTATATAATCTGCTAGCACATGCTTCTCTTCTTCAACTGTCTGTTTCACTTGCAAGAGACCTCTACCTCCTGATTTGGGCACACTTGGGCAAACATTTTCCTTGTACTTCTGAACACAAAAGGGAGCCTGAGGGAAACCACAGAAGCTGAAAAGCAGGAATAAGAATCTTTCCATTAGTTTAAATTAAGTATTTCCATCACTGGATCTCGGTTATACCAGCATAACCAACGTAGCAGTTCAAAAGTAAGAAGGTAAACAGTGTTCCATGCACTCCAGTGTCTAGTCATGCCTGCCACATGACCACAGAAATGTCTGCAGAAGCAGACAGCGCTGGCTCAGTGGCTATGAAACAGAAATGAACACGGAACTCTAGAATTGGATACGACTGGCTTTAATAACCTTGTGAACCACTCAGAGAGTGCTCTAAGTGCTATGGGGTGATAAAAAGCCTAATCGCTAAGGTTTTTCCCCCAGAATTTTTCAACTAAGGAAATTTTAGTAGTCAGGGGGTCACACAAGAAAATGTGGTCCTCCAAAATTCAGGGAAGAGTATATGCGGACCTTTGGATTTGGTTTACTTTTGCTAAAGTTGATGCATCATTAGAAGCAGGAAACACATTAACGTTTCAGCTATGCAATCCTGCATTTAATCTGAGCAATCTAAATATAGACTAAGGGTGTGATCAGATGGGTCTTTATCTCTGCTTTTTGATCTGCTGCAGAGACAGGTTGGTTTGTGCCTTTTTGCAGTGATCACATGATGTAATTGTTAGAGCAAACCAGGGTTTCAGTTTTGTTCTGTGCAGGTAGGATCACTCCCTTTCCCACCATTTCCAATTTATTTATTTATTTTTATTTACATTTTTAACCCGCCACTTTGGTGCAAGTACCACTCAGAGTGGCTTACTGTGTGTGTGTGTATGTGTGTGTGTGTGTGTGTGTGTGATATCCCATAATAACCAATGAAAACACAAGAAAAAACACAGGAAACAAAGCCAGATAGCATAAAAATTTTAAAACTATAACAGTATTCAAATTAAAACACTAATTAAAAAACATCCAAGGTCAACATTGCAGTTCTAATGATCTTATAGGCCTTAAAAGTCTTGCTGACACAGGTAGGTCTTAAATTATTTACGGAATGTTAATAAGGTTGAAACAGTTCTAATCTTCACTGGCAATTCATTCCAGAGGGTGGGAGCTACAATGGAGAAAGTTCTCGATGTGGTTGTAGCTTTTTTTTTTTTTGCCTCTCTAGGTGTAACCGCTCGGAGCTTACATACCCAGGAGCTTCAGGTATAGCTCCTGAGGAAGAGGTGCTCCCTCAAATAGCTTGGTCCCAAACCATTAAAGGCTTTATAGGTCAACACTAACACCTCGACTCTGGCATGGAGCACCATGGGGCAGCCAATGAAAACTAACTAGGACTGGTGTGATATGATCAAACCAACTAATACCCTCAACCAGCCCATCCGCTGCATTTTGCACCCGTTGAAGTCTCCGTACTAGCCTCAAGGGTAGCCCAACATAGAGGGCATTACAATAGTTGATTCTGTAGATTACCAGTGCATAGGTTAATGCTATCAGGGATCTTCTATCCAGGATAGAGCAGAGCTGGGCTATGCACCATAGATGAGAAAATGCAGATCAGATCACCAATGACGCCTGATTTTCCAATGTCAAAGACTGGTCAAGTTGTTTGCCCAGATTGCATCAAAGGGAGAATGACACCCTTGGGAGCTAATGGGAATTCTTTCCACTTGCAATTGGTTACCCCTTACCAGCATAACCTTCATCTTGTTTGGGTTCTGACCCCCAATACCTATCCCGGCAAACCATGGTTGATGGTATCAAAATGCCACTGAAAGATCCAAGAGAAGCAACAAGGAAGATTTATCCCTGCCAGCTTCTCTCAGAAGGTCACCCAGCAGGGCGACCAATACTGTCTCGGTACCATGTTGTGGCCTGAAGCCAGTCTGGCACGGATCAAGGCATTCAGTGTCCTCCAGCAATTTCAATGTGTGCAATTGCTGGAAATGAACCAAAGCAGAACTTGTTGCTGATAATTTCCCTTCATCTTTCAATTTCCCATATTGTTAAGTGGCTTAAGAAAACAGCCACTTCATAATATTGGGAAATAAACACTTCCTCTGGTCTGTAGAGCAGAGAAAGTAAAAACTTTATTGCCTTTTTATTAGGGCAGCCTTGATGTGCTGCACCATATAGGAAAAACACAATTAAAATTGAAAACTTCCACCTGGAAGTGATAGGAGACCCAAAGAGGCAAGGGGGGGGGGGAGTGGTTGTTTTCAACAAGCAGGCGAACCAAATAGGGTTATATGAATATGCCACCTGGATTGCACAAAATGTGATGCCTTATCATTTAACCGGAGGGGCTCTCTAACTGTACCATCAGCTAGAGGGGCTCATCTCTCTAGCACAAGAAGGAGGGCCTTCTCCATGTCCGCACCAGCCCTTTGTAAATAATAAAATAAATAAATAAATATTCATTTGTCTGTGGGCCACAGGGATAGAGTTAGGATAATGGTGGTGTTTGTCTCTCCCTGCGACAGGTTATTGCTCAGTGGGACATCAACATTCATGCTGAAGCAGTAGTTTCTGGAGCAGTTTGGGAGGTTTTGGATTCCATGGCACCCTTGCGCTTATCCCGGCATGTTTTTGGTCCAAAATACATAGGGGGCATAGGCTCAAACAAGTTTTCTTGGATGGCAGGGAGATGATACTCTGAAGGTCACTTGATGTCAAACCACCATCTGGTGAAATTCAGTTTGGCATTCGTGTCCCCCATATTAATAGGTTGGACCTATTAATATGTCTGCTGTCCTCACAGGTTTTTTGATTCTGTTGGTTTCCAAGATGCCTTGGGAGGGTTTCTGGCTGACCTGGATTGTGTTTCTGTTGAATCTCAGGACACCAGATGATATTTGGAGATGTGGTAGACATGATTGTTTCCAACACTCTCTCTGTGGTTTATGGATAATAATAATTTCATGTCAGAAATTATTCTGAGTTGAAAGGATTTTTGCAGAAGACACTCCACTCAGGGAACACCCAAATGGGGCTCCTTTCATATACCCAAGAGCTGGGACATAGACAGGTGCTCAATCTGTCATGCAGTACCCAGGTCTCGAACTGCCGACTTGCTAACCTTCTAGCTAAGGCAAGCTTCCTAACCACTGAGCCACCGCATCCCCTGGTTTATGGATGAGCTTTGGTCAATGAAGAACGCGAGGAAAGAGCATTTGAAGAAGAGGTCCATCTGAGGAGAATTTGGCAACCATTAAGGAGGTGTCCAAGCAATATTTGAACACAAGAAGAGCTACAAAGCAAGTGTAACACATCAAACAAATCAGGGAAGCTACCAACCATCAACTAGAGCTCTATCAAGCAGTTCTTTCACTCCCTGATACGAGACATTTGAATGGGCTTCAGTTATTGGTTGTCACCTCCTGTAATTAGTTTGTGTCCCATTTTAGATGGAAGACAGAGGCCATCCAGCAGGATATTGTTTTTTCCAATGTTTTAATAGATCAGGTTGAGATGTCTAGTGCAGATCCTGATGATCAAAGTTTGTTGGTTTTGATAATCTAACAACAAAGAAGTTATTGTAACACAAATAACTAGCCCCTTAATTATTACAAAGATATGTGCTGCCATGGAATAATTTAGAGTATAGTCCTATTCAGGGTTATGTAGGAGTAGATCCTATTGAAATCATTTGTGGTTTACACTAAAAAGATTGCCAGCTGGCCTGCTCCAAAACTGCAACTTTTAAGAGATATCTGAGCTGCAGAAGTCTGCAAGTGAGACTTGGGTGGTATGAAGTTAAATATGGTTCTTTGCTAATAGCTGTAGAACAAGCTACAGTTAGAGGGGCTACAGGCTGGTTCAAAACACTATAACCCATAGAGATGTAGGAGGGACATTAATTTCATATCACACAGGAGCCTGTTTAGGGATATTTGCAGTGATGCTATGCAGCAGGTTCTGTCAGGTTCTGCAGAACTGGTAGCAGAAATTCCCCCAGGCCATGCCCACTTGGTTGGCCATGCTCACCTCCATAGCCCATGATGCAGGATGCTTGGCCCCACCCACAGATTTGGCCCCACCGACAGATTTGGCCAGCCCACAGAGTAGTAGTAAAAATTTTTTTGCAGTTATCACTGGATTTTTGTTTCATCCTTGCAGGCAAAGAGAAGAAATTGAACAATTGTTCTCACCCCATGTTAATAGCACTATGGATAAATGAAAGTTTTTATTTTGAGTTCTTTTTTTACGGGGTTTGTGTTAGTGTAAATTAAGCAAAATTAAGCAAGTGTTGCTCCAGTTGACAAACACAGAAGGCACAACCCTTCCCTTCCCTTAGACATCCAGCCTGCTCTAATTTCCACAAAAATGTACAGCATGTGTTTGTGTGTCTCTGAGTATGCAAACTCCATTGTGATTGATTCCCTATCCTGATCTTCTGAGGAGTAGGGCAGATGCTGGTAAGATGTTCAGTGTTGTAGTTACTTATTGTGTTGTTTTCACATCATGAATTACAAGTTAATTTGGCAGCATGTTTTGCTCTGCTTCCCCTTGATGCCAAAGTTGCTATTTTTGTCTCTGGGAAGACCCACTGAATCAGCTGCTGAATAGCAGATTGAGACTTGTATATAAACCTTACTGATTAATGATTGTTTGTTTGTTTGTTTGTTTGTTTTGTTGAGAGCAAAAACAACACACCTTGCTGAATGGATGAATACCAAAGAGTGTTTCCCTGTCAGGACAAGATTCTGGCTGGGCCATGTGGAAGTCACTTAATAGACTCAGTAGACTTCAAAGCAAAGTAGGAAGATCAATAAGGCCACTTGGATGCAGAACTGAGCATTTATGTGCATGTAATTTATGACCTACGACATGTACAAAATTTGATCCCATAAACAGCTGAGATATAGCCGGCTTCTGGTCAAAAGTAGTCTAATTATGCAACAGTCTGGTACGAACAAAGAAAGAGAGTCCACTTCAGTTGGGACTAAAGCTGGATTTAGGTTTTTCTCTTAACTTTGGTTGCTGCTTGTTCCTATTTTAAGGAGGAATTCTTTCCACCCTGTTGTCAGTGCTTTAAGAACATCAGGATAGGCTCTGGTTGGCTTTCTGGCAACTTGGGTGCTGCTGGAGGGAAAGGTGTTCCTGACATCTTGTGCATTCAAGCCAGTCAACAACCGCAGCACCCAAGCTGTGCAGTCTACAGTCTTGGGAAGATTGTTTTACTCCTCTTTCTTGGTGTCCCTTTAACTGGTCAAGACACTGTTGTTTCAAAATGTCAACAGAAGTGTCTGCTCCTCTTTGACCTGCAGCATTTTTTATTTGCTCTTCCACTTTTATTTTTAAAGACTTTGTGATATGATTCATTTTTATGATGTCTTATTCAATTTTCTATTTTTCCGTGACTGTCTTTTTTAAATTCTTGAATACAGCTCTGATAAACTGGAGCACAAAGAAGTAGCATAATAGCCAAATGTTTTGTTACTTAAAATTGGAAAGAATTGTATTTTCGAGACATAACTGGGCATCTTTATCATTTCTGCCAATGGATTTCATTACATCTAAGGAACACTTTGTCATATGGCAGGAATTCTCAAGCTTTTAAAGCCGGGGCCCGGGTCACGCTCCCTCAGACAGCTTTGGGGTTGGACAGCCATTTTGCCCTCCCTCCACTACATGGCACTTCCTGGTGTGGGGAGTCAGTGGGGGCCACATGAAATGGTACCGCGGGCCACATCCGGCTGAGAAATTTTTATTTATTTATTTATTTATTTATTTCGGTATTTCTATCCCGCCTTACTCATCACGAGATGACTCAAGGCAGCCTCCAACAAATTGTCAAACCATCAAGTTAAACATCGGTTAAAAAGTATCAGTTAAAACATCATTTAAAAATGTATGGGTTCTTCAGACCTCAGGCTCATATACAGTGGCATTTGGTGTTGTAGGAGATTACTGCTGTTGGTGGTGGTTTTATTTGTTCAGTTTCCATGATGAATTTCTGAACATTCATTTCCATCAGGGTCATGCCTGTAATGTCTTAGGTTTCTTCTCTTTTTGCATTTGAATAGTTTCAGCATCTTTTGCTACCCTAATAGTAAGAATATTAGAAATGCTTTGCAGGATTAGACCAAAGATCCACCTACTCTAGCCCCCACAATGGCCAAGCAGATGACCGGAAAATCCAGAATAGAATATGAGCACCTTGGCTTCTAGAAGTTGTTTATATCTTCATGCTCTCTGAAATTTCTATGTATGTTATTCAGAAACAAGTCCAATGGGGCTGAATACCTAGCAAGTGTTAGGTTTCAACTTAAACAATCTTGTTAGATTTGCATCCTAAATGAATCAGTCACAAACACTGTTCTATATTGCATTAGTGACCAAATGTATCTTGGGAGAAATATCCCAATCATACAATTAAATACTCCAATGTGTTCAAAGCACACTGGTAAGCTTATTTTGAGGGAAATTTATTCCAGAACCTCACTATGTTTAGTTTACTGGAGTGTTTGTTTACTCAGATGTAGAAACATTGCTTACTTTTTTTCCATTATGATCTCAGAGCTCATTCATACATGCTATTTGTTCCTGTCTAAGAGAGGGTTCAGTTGGCCAGAGATTCAGATTAAATTAAGAGATTTTATTTATGTACAACAGTTATATCTTCCTTCCACTAAAAGTTAGTTTTCAAGGAGGATTACAAAAATTTAGAAGGATAAAAACAGATAAAAACGCAGTTAGTTAAAATAATAAAATAATATAAAGCAATTTCTCTGTAAAAAAACAACAACCACCACCATGTATTTAGCAAATACATTACGAACAATTACATTCTGGAATAGATATAGAATAAATACAACACAGCAGGGCTGGTTAGATCCTATATATCTATCTACAGTATCTGTCTGTCTGTCTGTCTGTCTGTCTGTCCACCTACTCCCATCCTCAAATCAGATAGAATGGAAACTGGTCACAACAAAGAAGGGATTCACGTGATGTTAGTGCAGACTCAAACCAAACCTTCCAGATCCTTTCCATTTCAGTTATTTTGTCTCATTTGAGAACTTGCATTTTTATTTATTTTCATTTTTTTAGTAGCCTGGTGATTCAAAATCTGTTTTCTCCATATGTTACTCTTTCTTGGAATATCCCAGTTCCTGTGGTGGCAGGTACAGTACAATGAAAACTACCCTGACATTTGCTGTGGTGTCATATGTAGGCATGTTCTCTTCAATATGGAGCAGGACTACCTATCTAAATGAGAGGAGGGAGAGAGTATTCCCTCCCGTGGTGTCTCACCCTCTGCTTCATCCTTGGCAGGATCAATATAAACAGGACTATATTGCAGCCCTTGTGGTGCAGTGGTTAAATTGTAGTACTGCAGACCAAACTGCTGACTTCATGAGTTCAAGCCTGATGGGTTCTAGGTTGACTCAGCCTTCCATCCTTCCAAGGTCAATAAAATGAGTACTCAGCATATTGGTGGCAAAAAAAGCTAATTACATTGTGATTTGCCCAGAGAGTGCTCTAAGCACTATAGGTCAGTATCAATCAATCAATTTAATGTGTACCCCGTCCTACTCAGCACAAGGCCGACTCAGGGCGGCCTCACAACATATCACAAAAATTACACATTTTCAAAATTACAAATTACAGAATACAATTCAGAAAATATAACATACAATTAAGCAAAGTTCATAGCAAAAACAAAGTTAAACCCACAACCCCAAATACAGCTAGGGCTCCATGTCCAAAAAAGTACTCTGAAGAAAACAACATTGTCCTCTTTTGGGGGAGCCCTCCGCAAAGCACCAGCCTCGTGTCTCCGGGGCCAATTGAGTAGGTCCCGGAGCAGGCAACGCGGCGGCAGCTTTGGCATCTGCTCCTCTTATCCCCCCCCCCGGCAACAAGCACGGGAGGGCAATTATATAAGTATAATCACTGTTGCTATGTTCTTTTGTCCTGCAAGAAAGAAAGAAATGAATTCTACGCTCTCCTTCAAACTCTGCTGACTTTATTCTATGTTAGGAAGAAACCCATACCCCTTTCTTCACATGAAAATAGAAGCTTCTGCTATTAGATCAGACAATATAAAGAGAGAAATGGTGGTCACAGGGCATGAGGAGGGCATGGAAGGATGGGCGAGAGATAAGAAGGGGACATGTTGTGCGGAAACTTAACTCTGAAGAAACCAGATTACATTCAAGGAAACATTAAATCATATATAGAAACTTGGAGTGGATTATTCTGGATGTATGGGGGTGAGGGGGGGTGAGAGACCAGAGCCTATTTCAATCCGAGCCACACGCTCACATAAGAAGCTTACCTGAGGATGAATAATTTTACTATTTCATATTCACAACACCTTCTCTTGCTACCACCTTGTTTCTGGGAGCCATTCAAAGTGCTGATTTAGACCTATAAAGCCTTGTTTCCATAGCATCTCCCCAATTAAGCCTCCCCAGCTTTAAGATTTTCAGGGGAGAACTTTCTTTACATGAGGGAAAACCTTTTCTGTGGCTGTTCCCAAGCTATGCAATCTCCCTGTCAATGGGAAACAGGCTGGTCCCACCCTTCCTGTCTTTCCATTAGCAGGCAAACAACTTGTTGCCAGAGAGGTTGTACTTTTAGCATCTACCCAGTGGTTCCCAACCTTTTTGGCCATGCCCCAACTAAGCATCTCTAAAATTCTGATGTCACTCACCCACTTCATAACTTAAGGTTTATAACTAATTCTCGAATTGCCCCCCCCCCCCCCAGTCAAATTGCCACCCTGTGTGGTGTGTGCCCCACGTTGGGACCCACGGACCTACACAATCTTCTAGTTGTTTTAAATGGTTTTTCCCCAATCAGTGTTTTAACAATAATACATTTAATAGATTTTTAATATTGTAAGTTACCATATTTTATTAGCTGCATTTGTTTTAAAATATGTATTTTGATCTGGGAAAGGGGAAAGGCATGGTACGAAGGCTATGAGTGAATGAATTAAAAAATAAATCTTAAAAAGAGAATATGCATGAAAAGTGCCTCTACTTGCATTTTAGCAAAACAGTAGATGTCAACCATTAGAGGTTTGGAAAGCCTGTCTCCACCACAAATTCTTTTATATTTATCCAAGATTAGAGTCCAACCGCTAGGAAAGATAAGTGATAAGAAGAATTCTTTCTCAAATTGCATGTGTAACTGTCTTTTAAAATCACAATAATGTCTTGGGGGAAAAAATTTCTATCAAAGGAGTGAAGTGTGCCAGCGACTTTTACTTGTCACTGAAAATAAAGCTTTTACCCAAATGGCTGCAGGACGGTAGCCTATCAGGAGTTTCAAATGCTAATAACAATAGAATAACACAGGTTTCTTCATGGATTCAAAAACAAAAAGAACAACTTTGTGTGATATTCACCCAACTGCAGTAAATACTTGTTTTCCTGTTGTCCTTATTCTAGTTTTAATCTGATGGCAGTCCACTGGGAAATCACCTCTCAAACATAGGTCTCTAGTGCCACCTTGTGATCATGTTTCAGAAATGCTAATATGGAACACATTACAACCATGTTCTCCAAGCTCAATCTTTCAGATGGGTTTGACTGTAACTCCCATATGCCACTAACTAGAAGACTATACCTTTTCTCATGAGGAATGGTACCAACAGGGCCTGCTCCCATTGTGAGAGGCCTTGTAGGATTACAGAGCATAAGGCAGAGTCTGGATGAACATGAAGCCATGTGTTCACTTCGTCCAACATCCTGTTTTTGGAAAGGGTAGCCATGTTTGACCAGTCATAAGCTTCCAGGATGTGTGCTGCAGGGCCTAAAAGCAGCTGATATCCTCTGCCTTTATGCCACACAAACGATATTAAGAGCTGACATTTTATTTTATTCTAAGCATATCTGGGATAGCCACATGGAAGCCTGCATCTCCAACTCCTGTACTAGAAACAGGCCACATGGCAGCCTATGTTCTTTCCCCCTCATTAGGATAACTGCACTACCTCCTAGTAATTAGGCTGAATCTACCTTCTTGACATTTGAGCACTATATTAAAAGGACTTGACATATTGTCTACTCTAAATGATATCATCTTTCATTTGTGGACCTTTCATTGGTTTCCCAACATTTACTTTATCCTTTGTTGTTAGAGGAAGGAAACTCCACTATCAATTCAGGATTTAGGAAAACAATGGCTAACTAAATTGTCTGTCTGTCTGTCTTCCTTCCTTCCTTCCTTCCTGCCAGTGAAAAGGTAGAACAGTACACCTGTTAAGGTGCCTGATTGATTGGAAGCAAATGACATCCAGTTAAAAGATCCTTACGGTCAGACAGGTTGGAGGTGCTCACTTACACCAGCCCAAGAAAAGGGGGACCTGTTCTATAATTGCATTAAAAACCGTTAGGACAAAAGAAAAGAACTGCCCTTTGGAACTAACAAAACTATAACATTGGAATTTGGTTTGTCTTATTTAATCCAGTTGCTATGAGGTCATCTGTAGTATTTATTATGAAAGCAGTTGCCCTGGGTATCAGAACACTAACCATGCCTGCCATTTTCCAATGCACACCCCTGGTTTATGGAAATGTCCCTAGATAATGGGTAAGAGGTGAAATGCAAGTAAGCATGCGTGACTCTAATCTAGATTACTGCTTTACTACCATAGATACAAAAAGAAAAATCAGTCCATGCCTTTGCTAATACAATGTTTCCTCTTTTTTCTTTCAGTTTTCTTTTTTAGTTTGAATGGACGTTGAGTGAGTAGTTCATCTGCGGGATCCACGAGCATAATTGGCATAACTGTCCCTGACAGAGGCTACACCGGTGAGAAAGCTCCTGGCCTCTGGGTTCTGCGGGGACAGAAATTGGGGAGCGGATTAATAGTCATAAGATTGATTCACCCATATCTGACCTGACAGGCAGTCCGGCAGGAGGAAATTGAATGTCTAACTAGCAGTTAGGAAATAGGTAATTCCGCACCTGCAGATTACCCCAAACTCTAGCGCAAATAGTGGCCATATTTACTCTTGTGCAAGCCATGAACAATGGATTTCCCCTGTCAGTATTTGCCTTAGTTAATTAACTTCCCCAAGAGAGATTCCCAATTAACCCGGGTAAACAGGTGATGTGATTTTCTGTCAGATGACGATTCTATCACACGCTGCCTTGAATTCCTATATATGATGATGATTTTCCCTCAATAAACCACTGGTCTTCGCTCCATCTTGTCTCGTGTCGTTACTTGACCAGTCTCCTCTGGGACCCCACGGCCGCCCCGCGGCCCCGATCCAACATCTGGTGACCCCGAGACGTGACCCTACTCGTGAGTAAGTGATCTACGCGGTCCGGTTCTACACTAGAACCGTGTCCAATCACCCCGGAGGACAGCGCGGCAGCCCGGTCGGAAAGCCAGCCGATCGGGAAGACAGCTACGTGGCAAGGCATCTCAGAGAGGCTTCCTACAGCTTGCTCCGGCTATCGCGGCGGCTTGCAGCATGGAAAAACGCGTACCGCTCAGGGTCGGCTGTGAACCCCTGACAGCGCAGAGGCCACCGAGAGCCCGTGGCAGCAGTCCACGCTCCGAGCTCTACCCAGAGATTTGTCATGCAAAACCTATTGCCTGAACTTCAGACGCGTCGACTCATCCTGAGGAGGAGACTTCAAAGGACCGGCAGGTAATATGGGGACTTGTCCTCAGCGGCAACGTCCGTCCGCTAGTCAAAGAATTCATGTAGAGGAATTCAAGACCCTGGCCAGGGTATATCAGATAAGCTTTCACAGTGGAGAACTAGTGCGGCTTTTGGTGTTCTTGAGGGAACACTGCCTGCTTTACCCAGAAGTAGGTACGTTATCCCTTCAGCTCTGGGATCAGATAGGAGTCTGCATTCAGCAACCCCCGAGAGCTCCAGATGGCGTAATTCGCACATGGAGCAAATGTAGGAAACTCTTAGCAGAGGTGGACCCAGTCCGGGTAGAGGCCAAAGAACCCCCAGCGCCATCAGAGCCATCGGCGCCCACGGCGCTCTATCCGTCATTTCAGTTTAAGCAGAGTAGTGTAGGGAGCTTTCCCTCGGTGACAGCTGCAGACGTCACCAGTGGAATGCATGGAATGAGGAACGCTGGCGCTTCTCTGATAGCTACAGGTTCCCGAACTACCAAGAGTGCCCTTCAGCGCACAGTTGAGGAAGAGATCAGGAAGGGGGAATTGCCAGCAGAAGAACTAGCTGAGCTTAGTCAGATTTGTCCAATTCGCTTGGCGGTAGATGCCCTCACTGGGCAGCAGCAGATAGTTCATTCACCAGTTCCGTATAAGCTCCTCATGGCTATACGGAAGGCCATCTCAGAGACAGGACTACAGAGTCGCTTCACTAGGGGCACGCTTCAGCAAGTGTGTGAGAACACGATGTTCATTCCGCATGACTGGAAAGCCGTCATGCGAATGATGCTCAACCCCAGCCAGTATTTGTTATGGGACAGCGAGTATCGCCTCGAGGCTCAGGCAAGGGCTGCCAGGATGGGCGGGGCAATAATTCCTGACCAACTATATGGTTCAGGTGCCTTCGAATCCATTGATGCGCAGACTGCCTTGCCGCTCGCCACCCTCCAGTTGTCAGCTGAGACGGCCTTCAGGGCTTTTCTCAAGGTCCCAGCAACTGGCAAAGCGGCCAAAAATTACACCACAGTCAAACAGGGCGCCCAGGAGTCCTACATGGACTTTATCAATCGATTAGAGGAAGCGATCAGTAGACAGATCGATAATGAGCAAGCCCAACAAGAGCTCATGATGAAATTGGCTAAAGACAACGCCAATCTCGACTGCAGTAAGATCTTGCAGTCACTGGACAATCGTCCCGACTTGACTCTCACGGACATGATTAGGGCTTGCGCCGACGTTGGCACGGACTCCTACAAAATGGGTCTGCTGGCAGCGGCGGTGCAAGGGGGTAGGAAACCCAAGAACAAGAACCAAGGAGCATGTCACAATTGTGGCAAGGTCGGCCACTTCGCTAGGGAGTTCCGATCCAAGGGCGGCGGACAACATTCCGGCCGTTCCAAGGCTCCAACCACCCCATGTCCGAAGTGTAACAAAGGCTTCCATTGGTCCAAATTCTGTCCAAATTCGGGAAACCGGAATGCGGGCACGTCTCTGGCCCCGGTCCAAACAGAGGCTTCCCTCGCTCTGGGCGAGCCAGAGCTGGATTAGATTCCAATCACATTCCAGACATTGCGAAGGCGCAGGCCAGCCCCAAAGGTAGTACAGGGCTAGAATTGACTTGCCAGGCAGACGTCACATGCGACTTGCCAGGCACAGTCTATCTGGTGGATTCCCAGTACATGGGACCCCTGCCCAAAGGCTTCATAGGCTTAGTTTTGCCTCGTAGTGTCGCAGGAGCACGTGGAATTCTTGTAATTCCGGGAGTCATTGACTCCAATTTTTTGGGTGTTCTCCAAGTTCAACTCTGGACGCACCTACTCCAGACCATTCACAAGGGAGACACGCTAGCGCAACTGATTATGGTTCCTTGTAACTCGCCAGCAGATAGCCAGGGAAGGCTCAGGGACAGCTCAGAGTCCGGGTCGGAAGACTGCTCGAGCGCAAGTGAGGCAGTGCAAGGATACCAGGTCTTAGCAACAGTGGAAACCAACATAGAATGGAAACGGCGGCCAGTTATTGAGGTATTTTTGAATAAAAAAATCGTTCACAGGGCTGCTAGATACCGGAGCTGATGTCAGCGTGGTCAGCCGAAGTCAGTGGCCGCAGGAGTGGGCTATTGAGCCGGTCTCCGATGTGTGGGGGGTAGGCGGCATCCAAGAAGCGTTTAGGAGCCGGGAGTGGGTGGAAGTCACGATCCCTAAGGCTGACGGCACAGCGGTCATTCGGCCGCACATTCTGGACGTGCACGTCAACCTTTGGGGGCGAGACATTTTGCAGCAATACCGTGCCACTCTTACCTTCGGGTAATGGCTCTGCTACTTAAATGGCTTACCAACACGCCAGTCTAGGTGGAGCAATGGCCGGTAATGGGGGAGAAATTAGTCGCCCTAAAGCAACTGGTTAAGGAACAGCTAGACGCAGGACATATAGAGCAGTCCACCAGTCCTTGGAATTCACCCATTTTTGTCAAAAAGAAAAAGTCGGGGAAGTGGCGACTCCTCCACGATCTCAGAGAGATCAATAAATGTATTCAGCCAATGGGTCTGCTTCAATGCGGCATTCCGAATCCAAATATGATCCCCGAGGGTTGGGAGATCCTGGTCGTAGACCTTAAGGATTGTTTTTATACCATTCCCCTAGATCCTTGGGACCGGGAAAGGTGCCAGTTGTGAACCACAGCGAGCCCACGCAGCGTTACGCATGGAAGTATTTGCCACAGGGGATGCTCAATTCGCCCACCCTGTGCCAAATTTACGTTCACAACTCACTGGCAAAGTTTCGAAACCTTCACCCCACAGCTTTAGTGTGTCATTTCATGGACGACATCTTGGTCGCAGCGCCGCAACTCGGCAGCGAAATGTTTAAAGACCTCCAGGCCACCCTGGGGGGAAAAGGGTTACTCATTGCCCCAGAGAAAGTACAGAGAACCGAGCCATTCTCATACTTGGGTCATCGGCTTCTCCGTTTCTTTCGCAGCACCAGTTTTGCCCCAGATCAACTTAAAAGACTCAGTCACCTTGGTAGAGTTG
Organism: Bradypodion pumilum; assembly: GCA_035047305.1. Taxonomy (NCBI): domain Eukaryota; kingdom Metazoa; phylum Chordata; class Lepidosauria; order Squamata; family Chamaeleonidae; genus Bradypodion; species Bradypodion pumilum. The sequence goes on along the minus strand of JAWDJD010000001.1, from coordinate 180,526,086 downwards.
CAGCTGGTTTTAGGTAACATTAATTGGGCCAGACCGTATTTCAGATTGGATACGGATCTTTTAAAGCCGCTCTTCTCGCTGCTAACATTAGGTAAGCAGCCGGCAGACCGGATACAAATTCCTCGAGAGGCACGCTTGACTCTCGAGAAGGTCAACCAAATTCTCAACCAAAGATGGGTGGACAGGATTGCTCAGGGGCCATATGCCCGATCCTGAACTTGTACATCGTTCAGGCCGGATCCATGTTCACCGGAGCCCTAGGAGTGGACTCCGAGCGAGGAGCGAGTATCGTGGAATGGGTGTATTTACTGAACACCTCTTCCCGAAACATCGTTCCCCCCCAAGAGTTGGTCTCCGCGGTGGTCTACCGCGGAAGGCTGAGAGCAAGGGACATTTCAGGGCATGATTTAGCAAAAATCGTGATCCCATTCACCAAAGAGCAAGTTCAGCAGCTGATGCAGCTCGGTGACTCGCTTCCAATTGCCTTGGAAGGATTCACCGGATGCTTGGCATACCACTTGCCAAAGGACCCCAGACTCGTCTCGCTTCAAACGCAGACAGTCAGCTTGTATGAATTAATATCGCTGGTTCCACTTCAGGGGGCCAGAACAGTTTTCACGGATGGGGGTCGCACATATGGTGTCTTAACTTGGCAGGAGGGCCAGGCTTGGCGCACGCTTCTAACTCTTCCACAGAAGTCCGTGCAGCGGGCAGAGTTGGCAGCGGTGAACCTCGCTTTGCGCACCTTCGCCAAAGAACGCCTCAACATTATAACTGACAGTCAATATGTTAGGAATTTGCTTCACAGTCTACCGGGAGCATACATCACTCCCGCGATAGACAAAAATTTGCTGAGTTTGTTCCTCACAGCTCAATTTCACTTGCGGAACCGCACAGAAGCGCTCTATATCGCCCACATCCAAAGTCACCAGGACCTACCTGGTCCGATTTCCGCGGGCAATAGCAGAGCGGATGCGGCCGCAAAGGAAATTCAGCAACGGTCAGTTTTGGGTGTATTCACAACTCCGATTCAGAGCCATGCATTCTTTCATCAGAATGCCAAAGCGCTCGCCAGACAGTTTAACCTGCCACTCTCTCAAGCCCAAGGCATAGTTCGCTCTTGTCAGCATTGTGCAGGGGCACCGGGGGGGGGGCCCTCGTGGGGGGTCAACCCACGAGGGACAGAGGCTAATCAGGTGTGGCAAATGGACGTCACACATGTCCCGCAATTTGGCAGATGGCAGTACATGCACGTTTGCATTGATACTTTTTCACAATTCGTTTGGGCAACGGAACAAAAAGGGGAGACAGCTTCCCACGTGGAGCAGCATCTCCTTTCCTGCTTTGCGGCGATGGGCAAACCATGGCACGTTAAAACCGATAACGGCCCGGCCTACAGCTCCAGGCAGCTGGCCGACTTCATGGCCACCTGGGATATCAAACATACCTTTGGCGTTCCATACAATCCGCAGGAGCAAGCGATTGTGGAACGAGTCAATCGGACACTCAAGTCCTACATTGACAAACAAACAGAAAGGGGGGAGCCACCAGCCCTCCCCAAGTCTCAGGGTCAGGCACAGCATTGTCTGAACAAGGTGTTGTTCACGTACAATCACCTTAATGTTTTTTCGGATTGCACGCCACAGGAGAAGCACTTCCGCCGCTCGGAAGCTCTCCCGCGGCCGATGGTGCGTTACCGAGTGCCACCGGATCCTTCTTGGAGGGGCCCGGCGCCACTCGTAACCTGGGGAAGAGGGTATGCTGCAGTTATGTCTCCTACAGGTGTCATCTGGATTCCAGCCCGGTGCGTCAAGCCCCACTTGGCGTGGACCCAGGCCATCCCGAGTCCGATCCCGGAGATGGAGGACCTCACCCTGACCGCGGGGACCCGGCGGAGGAAGCGGCGACAGCAGATGACAGCACCGAAGGTCACCTGGGGGATGGTCAAGGCCCTTTGCCATGAGGCAGAGGACGCCGTCCAACGCGAGGACAGGGAACCAACACCGGAGAACATCTTGCCTGCAGTCTTTGCCCTGATTACCACCAATACCACGGCGGCCACCATCATCCTGACCCTCTCCCTACTTGCGGGGGGAGGCGTTCAGGCAGCTTCGCTGAAAGCCAGCGACCTGATGCCAGGCGGAGACCTCTCTGCCCGGATGCACTACAACCTATGGGAAAGGTTGGCGACTCTCGTCAACCAGACTGATTTTTGCCTAAAGCAGAATACCGGCTCTGCCTCAATCTTGAGTACCTGTCTCATCCCGGTGTGCCATTCTCCGGAGGCGCACACCAGGAATGGCGACTGGCTGGTGAAGCGGATTTTCGGTCCGTTTTACCCAACGGGTTTCTCAACGTACACTCGCTGGGGAACTCAGTTAACCATGACTTTGCCGGCTGATGCAGCCACTCTCTACACCCCTCGAGTGGCGGTCAGCCCGAACTCTACTTGTGCCCGAATGACCGGCTGCTCCGCGGTCGGCCGGACTCAGCACCGTTGCCTCGACACCGGCAGCGGCAACTGGACTTGTGATAACCCAGAAACAATTGGTTCAATGTATGCTCATGTTACCTTGCCCTCAGGTTGGTTCTTCACATGCAATCAGTACACTTGGAATTACATTCCCGCTAATGTATCAGATTCCACATGCTGTATCAGTCACTTAACATTGTTGCTCCCCACTAGGGATATGGTTGTCCCAAGCACGAATGTTCCCTCACCCATACGGCGCGCTCGCGCCATCCAGCTAGACAGCTCATGTGATAGTGACATTAGGGTTTTGAGTCAAGCTGAGTATGTCTCGTTGGCAGTCAGCATACTTGGCGTTCCAGGCTTAGCCGTTGGCAACGCTCGAAGAATTGGTCAGTTGGCTTGCGGGCTGGCAAAAGCCATCAACCACACCTCCTCGGCGATAGCGCTGCTCAACCAGGAGCAGGCAGAGCTTCACCATGCCATACTAGACAATCGAGCAGCTATCGATTACCTTCTGTTGTTACATCACTTGGGTTGCGAGACTGTCCACGGCATGTGTTGCTTTAATCTTACAGACAACACGCACAAGGTACAGAGCCAGCTCACGGACCTCCACAACCTGGTCAAGAACATCAAGGAGGATGCTTCATGGGGGGGATTCGTTGTGGTCGTGGTTCCCATGGGGTTGGCTCCAGACGACACTCAAGGTGATTGTGGGGGTGGTGATACTGGGCACGGCAGTGTGCTGTTTCGTGCAATGTATTCCCTCACTGATATCGAGATGTCCCCCATGGAAGGAACCCCGAAGCGTCATCCCCCCACACCAGCTGATGCCACTCCTACGCAGGGCCGTCTGTCAGGTCCACAACAAGTAAAAGGGGAGTGCGGGATCCGTGAGCATAATTGGCATAACTGTCTCTGACAGAGGCTACACCGGTGAGAAAGCTCCTGGCCTCTGGGTTCTGCGGGGACAGAAATTGGGGAGCGGATTAATAGTCATAAGATTGATTCACCCATATCTGACCTGACAGGCAGTCCGGCAGGAGAAAATTGAATGTCTAACTAGCAGTTAGGAAATAGGTAATTCCGGACCTGCAGATTACCCCAAGCCCTAGCGCTAATAGTGGCCATATTTACTGTTGTGCAAGCCATGAACAATGGATTTCCCCTGTCAGTATTTGCCTTAGTTAATTAACTTCCCCAAGAGAGATTCCCAATTAACCCGGGTAAACAGGTGATGTGATTTTCTGTCAGATGACGATTCTATCACATGCTGCCTTGAATTCCTATATATGATGATGATTTTCCCTCAATAAATCACTGGTCTTCGCTCCATCTTGTCTCGTGTCGTTACTTGACCAGTCTCCTCCGGGACCCCACGGCCGCCCCCCGGCCCCGATCCAACAGTTCATCCATAGTTTTGGTGGAAGGTTGGTCTTATTCTCTCAACCTAGAGACAATTTTAGGGAAGGGATTATGCTAACCTTTTTTTAAAAATCAGGATTTGCTTCTTTTATACCACAGGTGAAATTGAAGTGTTTTTTTTTTCCTGCCTGTATGATGCAAACACAGAATCATATACAACTATGTAGTCACTACAAAACCATTGTACAACACATGTTGAATGTGTATAAAGCTCAAGGATGCAAGATAAGCTTAAAAGTTCATTTTTTTACACTCCCATGTCAACTATTTTCCTGAAAACTTGGAAGCCTACAGTAAAGAACAGGGTGAAAGATTTCACCAGGATGTCCATGATATCGACAGACGCTACCAAGGAAGATGGAACGTCAATATGCTAGCTGACTACTGTTGGATGCTCAAACGGGAAACAGAAAATGGAAAGCAAAAGCGTGTTCCAGGGAGCATAAAAGAGAAGAAAAGGTTACACATACAAAAAGAATGAACATGGAATGTTAAGTATATATTATGAAGAAATTGTTTGTTTAATTATAAGAAATAATATGTTTAGTTCATTGTAATAAAATAGTGATTTTCTCATCACTCTTATGCTTTTTTAATGCAAACCCCTCATATTTTGCGGGGAAAAACTATGTGATTAAGGGAAATTGAGGTCATTTTTGGATTTAGCACACTAGAAAATTTACCAAAAATATTCTATGCAGCTGCTTTTTTCCCCCAGGCCTGTGTATTAAATTACACTAAGCCATACCTGTCAACCTTCCCGGATGGCCGGGATTTCCCGATTTTCGGCGCCGATTTGCACCATTTCCCACCCGCAGCTGCCAAAACCCTGGAATTGGCAGTGGGGGGAAAGAGGTACTGCACATCCCTTCTGCGCAAGTTGCATTCTACGCATGCATAGAAGGCTTTTACGCATGTGTAGAACCCTTTTACGCTTGCATAGAACACTTCTACGCTTGCGTAGAAGGCTACGCAAGCATAAAAGGGTTCTACGCAAGCGTAAAAGCCTTCTACGCATGCGTAGAACACGACTTGCGCAGAATCGTTGTGCGCAGGGCCCCGACTGTCCAGAGCCGTGGTTGACAGGTATGCGCTAAGCCCATACAGACTCATGCAGCACCCTGATTGTCTCTTCTCACCAGAATGATAAGAAACCCAGGATTAGATGTTTTTGGCCACAGCCTATCAACCAGCTATTGTATAAAGAGTTATATTTGAAACTAGTATTGATTTATTTGCAATATTTTTTGTATTATCATTCATTTCTCAATAGTAGGATGCTATATGAAGTAAAATATAGGTGGATGCTTATGAAACATATAAGAAAAACAATATGGCCAGTTTCCTATTTCAAGAAAACTGTGTGTGAAATAGACCATTCGAAGTGTAGCTCCTTTTAACATGGCTTAATAAAAATAACAAACTGCAGTGAAAAGTCAAGAAATAATCTGACAGTTCACTTAAGGAGCAATTATACTTAGAAGTGAGATCCTTTAGGCCTTGGAAAAAAACTAGCCCTCCTTGTGCACAAGTTGGTTGTTTCCTACATGGTGTTGCCTCTTCCCTTTGACACCAGTATTTCCTGTTTTCCCAGTGATTGCATGTCCACCATCTCTCCTCCTCAGAGGGTTGAAGTGCTGCTGTAAGATTTAGTTGCCAGTTGTTCTGAGCTTTAAGCTAAAGTATTATCTCATCTATTGTTCTAGTTATGTGTCCTCAAGTAGTCTCCAATCTATGGCAACCCTAGGAATGCCATTTATTATCCCATCCTTCCACCTCCACTCCTGCCCATCCATTAGAGAGTGGCCAAATTATTCCCAACAACCCTCCCCATTGTTCTAGGGCAGGGGTCAGCAACTTGGCTCTCTAGATGTCAGCAGGTATACTGACTTGGGGTTCTGGGAGCTGAACCCCAAGAGCAAAGTTTGTTGACCCCTGTTCTAGTGGATAGTGTATCCCATCCCAGAAGGTCACAGAGTATATCAGAACTTCTTGCTCAGTCTCCACAGAAATGTTGCTGGCTCTTCCTTGTCAGCCCCTGGAAAGGAGGAAAAAGGAGGTGTGCTGAAGATGTGTTAGGCCAGTGATGGTAAACCTTGGCACTCCAGGTTTTCTTGAACTTCAATTCCCAGAAGCTCTGATCAGCAGGAGTGCTGACTTGGCCTGTAAACTGTGGATCCAAATTACAAGCAACAGTCAGTCTTTGCAATGCCAGCCTATTTCCCTAACCAGTAATCTACTCCGGTTGTGAAGCAGGTGTAGATCCATTCTTTCCCATTGATTTCAGTGGAAGAGAACCAGGTTTTAAAAGTTAAAAAGCAGCTGGGTGGGGGAGGAGGAATATCCCTCCTTCCACTTTAATGCACAGGATGGCTTGGAAGGTATAGCATGGTGGGCTGTTTCTACTTAGTTTAATACTGATTAAATTGTGAGCATGATTCCTCAGCAAAGTTTAGCTGAATATCCACTGTTTAGCAGGAGGTAAGATTTAGGACCTTCCTTTGGTTCTCTCTAACAATCATCTGTCTTGATGCAATTATTACCTAACCACACAGGAGGAGAAACAGCATTATGTTAAAATAGTATGTTAAAAATTTAAACTAAAACATTAGATAACAAGAAGCAACAGTAACTGAGGAATGATGATCTTGGGTACAACGTGAAGCCTTTTGTGCTGGCACTTCTCATTTTAATGGAGCCCTCAAGCCTGAGATTCAGACAGAACCTAGAGAAACAGGATAATTAAAATCCCCATAAAAGTAAAATAATCATCATCCAAAACAGAAAAATACCATTTGTTAGTAGCAATAGCAGCACCACCAGCAGTAGCAGTGGGTGATACAGAATGGGACCTGTTGCAAAATCAAATGCTCTTTTAGAGGACATGCTAAGGACAAATAGTTGAGGGTAAAGGAAGGCTGAGACTGCAGGAATATGTTCAAGACATGTCACAGATCCAGACGTCTTATCAAGCTTTGTCCTGAGAAGCAGGTTGGCAATAGTATTAAGGCAAGAGTGAGTAATGTGTCTCTGATAGAACAGGAAATCCAAGCATAGCCTACTGACGGCATGTACCACCAAAGAAGAAAAACATTATATATGAATGATGTTTCTGACAGTAATGGAGGAAAGATGCAACGTAACATATGGGACAGCAGAGATTATGTTTTGTCCAAAGTCTTGGAAAGCTTTCATGTTTAGTGGTAAACATGTTTTGCACAGAAAAGGACCTGGGTTTATTCCCTGCTATGTTCAGCAGAAGGCTCTTTGCATTGTACATCTGCTGAAAGCCATATAATAGAATCAGCTTTACTCTTCTTATGGATCATGGAGCACTTTCTGATTCTCCAACCATCCTATTTGAGTGGAGGATTGGGTGGGGATACAAGGCTGGCACAATACATTTTCCTATCTCAGGTGTCCTTCACCACTTGTAGCACTAAGTTAAGTGATGTCTGGCCCAAACCAGATGTGTTATTTTGGCAACAGGCGGCTAAACATTCACAAGGGCATTCTTTCATCCTTGGGAATAAAACAATACAATAAGAACATACCAAATGAGTTACAAATTGCTGTCTCTATCATAAGACCCCCAGATCTGCTCTGAGATTACTGTCTCACTCTGCTAACCTTTGGTGGATCTCTGCCTTGCCTACATTGCAGAAATACAACTTGATGTTTCCAGGCCTCAGTTCTATATGGGCTGAACACAAAACAATCACACTGAACATGAAAAGGAAATTTTATTAAACGTGTCTACATAACATGAGTTGGAAGTTCATTTAAAAGCACAGGGGAATGTTAAGACAAGTGGTCAAAAGAGAAAGGTACTACCGAATTATTATTTCTTTGCTTATTTATTTATTTGGCCACTAAAAGACAGAACAGAATCTGATAGTGCACCAATGCTTCCTGCTCAGCAGGTCGAGCAGTAACCAATCTACGCCCTATGGAAACATGGGCAGAATAGGTCTGGCATAATAATAATAATAATAATAATAATAATAATAATAATAATAATAATAATAATAATAATAATAATAATAATAATAATAATAATAATAATAATAATAATAATAATAATAATAATAATAATAATAATAATAATAATAATAATAATTAGTTCACTTGGTGCAGGCAGTTATGAAGTAAAACTTAATTGTGTCCACAGTTTCAACATGTGTTACAGCCCAACAGTAGGAATCTACACCAAAATATTTATTAGAAGGAATTTGGTCCGTACTACATCACGTTTTCCATAGGGTATAAAATAAAGTCCATCTATAGACATTTAGCTCTAGACTGAATGATAGCCCAGCAAAAACCTGCAAAATGTCTATAAGAAAAAATGGATGGCTTAGATTTCTTGGTTACTTCATTAGAGTAATTACGAGCAAACTGTACAAGTACATGCAACATACAACCTGGCCTATGTGGAACTAACATACATTATTAAATAATCTCTTTTGTTTGTTTCTTTTTTCCCCACTCTCTTTTCTCTTTTCCTTTTTTTCTTCATTTTTCTTATTATTATTTTTACAAAAATGTGCATGCAGCTTTGAAACAGTTCCAAGTCATGCTGCTCTATTTTGTGAGATCACCATAAAAGGAAGGAGAACTTCTCAATGCACCTGCACATTCTGCAGTTTTCAGCACATTTACAGGAAAAAACCACAAGGGATTTCAAGGCCGAGAAAGAACCTAAATTGACAAAATGCAAGTTTTGTTTGACTGTACCTCCCTCCCCCGATAAAGATTACCTTTATTTTTTTTTTAAAAACAAGCTTTGTATTTGCATCAGTCTCAAAGAAATGTTAAACTGAAATTCGATAAAAACATTAGCAAGTGCAGAAGATTCAACTTGAAATTCCAGTGGGAAACTGAACAACTCCTACCATGCTCTAACCAGGAGCGATAAGTGTGTCGAAAGTGACACACGCATCAGAGAAGCCTCAGTTCGGACGTTCAACTCCATTCCTGATCAACGGTCACCTGAACATGTACATGTATGAACACAAAGATTTTTCTCATGGGGTTTGATAAGACTACTGCTTTACCAACAAATGTCAGAATGAAAAACAGAACTCCTTTTTATCTGCAGCAATTGTTGTAGCTGCAGATGTCTTCCATGTGACGTCTCAATAAAACATTTTTAAAAGGATGTATAATGCATAATATATATTCACTTTTTACAATGGAAGTAATGATACGCTCTAATAAAAAGCTAAAATGAACTGTAAATTGATTCTTTGATTCTCATTTTCCACATGGTTTAAGATTATGGATAACCAGAAGAGAGAAGCAATGTGGCTGTTACTGGCATTAAACTAGCAAACGAAACACTTTTTGGAAATGCTTACAGAGATAGACTTCAGCCCTTTTTGGTTTGAGTTAGAAAAAGAAAGGAAGAGTCTCTGTTAGCATCCTAGCAGGATAATACAGGAAAAACAAGTGGAAGTAACGCATAGAGAAATATCAAGAGGTTAACACTGTTCGTGATCACTGTCAAAAACAAGAACAAAATCAAAACAAAAAACAGGGTGGGGTAATTGTGAACAGAATGAGCGGTCCCAGTTTGATTTTCAAAGGTCCCTTCTCATTTTGATTATCAGAAGCATCAGGGACATTTCGCTTGACGGACTGTATTTTCAAATACTGCTTTGTTCGAACAATTTAAGCCACCCTTGGAACAAACAACTTAGACAGATTTTTGGATAAACTATTACAGGCAGAACTGAAGTGATGATTGTCTCTTTTTGAAAATGCTCCTCCTTGTTGTAAATAGCTCCCTTCCTTGGTGGTAATAGTTTCATTGAAGAGCACCTGCTGTTACGTTCATTAAGAGCGAATGCAGGGAGGCCCAGTTGAACTTTCCAGTGACGACTGGGAGGCCCTGCGAGTTAGAGGAGTCAAGGTGGGATCCACCAAGGAGGAAGGTGGAAACAATTTATACCAGCCTATTACCACACTGGACAAATCAAGTTCTTCCAGCAAGATCTGTGCAACTCCCATGAAACATTTGTGATCCATTCGGCCATAGTCTCCCCAGACTATTACCTGAAAAGACAACAGAATCAACATATGCTGAGCAAATGTATTTTTATAAGCAGTCCTTTTCCATGCAGTGTGATATTTTAGAGACAGTGTAGACTTGAATCCAGCTGGTTGTCACAACTAGAGTAGACCCACCAAGTCAATGGGATTTACAAAATATTGACTTACCATTCAGCAGTTCAGTGGCTCTGTTCTGTTTGAGACTAGAAACTGGATTTAAGTCATAATATTATTAGTTTATATACTTTGTTCATAAATATATAAGCAGAGCATATTGGGAGTAAATGTATCTTGAAAAGTGGAAGAAGAGAATGCCACTGCATGCCAGCCCAAGGGTACCACTACTTAACCAACTCACAATGTACTTTGACCTTCTTTTGTCTCCTCTGTTCCCACAAATCAAACTCTATTGGGTTTCTTTGGAAATTCCCACATGGCTCCTGTTCTTCATGAAATGTCTTGGACTGTTAGCAAGCTATCAACTGAACAAGCAACAGTTTCCCCACACTATAAGAAGAGTTTATTTATTGGATTTATATAACGGCCCTTTTCGCCTAAGTGACCTAGGGTGGCTCACAACATCAGTTAAAACCTATACCCAATATTAATTAAAACTAAATACTATAAAACTATCTAAAAACATTTATAAAGCCTCCTCAATCCCCTTAAAAAGGACACCCAGGCAGGACTAAATAAGGACACCCGGGCAGGGCTAAAAAAGCCAGCAGGGCTTGGTTGTGGTACCAATTGTACCCCACACCTGCTGGCATAGCATACCCATCATGTCATACCCTCAACTCTCTGCGATAATAGGAGGATCTTTTCCTCCAGACAGAAAATTAGGCCATTGGGTCCATTACAGGATGAGCAGTGGTATAACCAGTGCTAGCCAAATTTAAATTTCATACGAATCTCAACTCTCTTCACTTAATTCCATAAAAATAAATGAATGAAAAAGAAAGAAGACATTCTTATCCATGGGGCAGTCGGGATTCTTGTGCTTACTCTTCTTTTGGGTAGCTAAAGAGTGCATGTTTTTCTCTCTTGTATTTCATTGTGGAAGCTGACATCCCTTCTCTTAGATTCTCATACTTGAAATTAAAGCCCAGAGAAGATCAGCTCTTCACACTGGGCTTTCTTCAGATCAGGAAGCGCAGGCAACCGAGGAGGCCCCAGAAAGATGGAGAAATGTGTAGAAGAAAGGAAACCAAAACCAAAATAAATGCAGAATCCTAGGTCCCCTTGCAGTGTTCCAGAAGATCAAAAATTATAATCAGAATACATTCTAAAGGGCCTTAAGAATAATGCAAAATAAAATAAAACTAAAGTCACTTTCATCAGCAAACAAAACTTGAAAAAGTTGGATGACAGAACGTATGGCTGCAGCATGAGTTTCATTCTCTTCCTACAGAAGGACACAATGCTGCCTTTTCTTACTTTTCTCACAGAGCTTACAGGGGAAAGAGTTGTTTATACATATCTGCAACACAGACAGATATACCTGCAGCGACATATCCTGAAATACAGGATGAACAGCAACTACTGCTGAGTCAAAATTTATCAGAAAATGATTTTCTGAGAAACATTTTGGACTAAATCTAATTGTTAGTCTTAGCCAGAATACACAAATGAATTAGACATACCTTCCTAAATTCCAGACACTGACAGCCCATTGATTCAGTGGGCCCACTCTAGTTGAAGTTAACAGATTGATTTTATTGTCTAATTAAAAGCAAAAGTTATCTGGAAATCCAAGGCCACTTTGCCAAATTTCCCCCTCCATTTAGTTTGATTGACTGCTGCCACCATCACAATCTTCACAATATTTCAGCATGACTGTGGGTAGAGGAGACTGAGAAGAAGTAAAATGGTAGGTAGGCTGCCAACACAATTGGAGTTCTCTCCATTTGCAGTGGCAGTGCAAAACCCACACATTTCAAAGAATTAAGAATACAGCTGTGTTACAATCTCTGCTAATAATAAGCCACACATCTGAACAATTTTCTTCTCACCCTGGAGACATTTTGTGCACTGGTTCCACAGCTTTGAGAGGCCACCTCACATTGGTACAGTACAGATCGAACCATCAAAGCTAACCTAAATTAGGTTAGAACATTTGAATTTCAGCAACTTTAATGCCATTAATGGTAACCAAGGGATTACATCCTGATAAAATAATTACTGACCTGAAGGACTTTACCATGGGGACTTTCTTCAAACACTAATGTCTGTTGGTACAAAGGATCAAGGGTCTTTCTGGCAATTCTTGTCTTTTTCTTGGCTATACAGGCCCCATTTTCCAACATATATACTTTGACATATGGAGCTGTGATGTATATATAAAAGTTATCAACATGTAAGTGTTAAACTATTGACCTTATCTTTACAACATTTATACAAGGAACATCAAAACATAAAGGAAAAGGAAGAATAAGAAAAAATTACCCTAGCAATTACCACCACCACCCCCAGCAAGTACTGAGGAGAACAAAGCATGCAGAAAGGGAAATGAACAGACAAGAAGCTTCATTAGAACACAAATCCTCTTCATTCCCTCTTATTCTGAATTGTAAGTTTCCTTTAATGTACAGAAAGCTCCATTTCAAACTTGCAAAGTTCCTTTTACTTTGTTTGCAAGATTATGGAACTATACAAGTACAATCTATACCAGGGATTCTCAACCTGTGGGCCGGGTGTGGCCCATGGCACCATTTCATGTGCCGCCCCACTGCCTCCACCACACCAGGAAGTGCCATGTGGTGGAGGAAGAACAAAATGGCCATCCAGCCCCCAAAGCTGTCTGAAGGAGCATGACCCGGCCCCTGGCTTAAAAAGGTTTAGAACTCCTGATCTATACAAATAAAGAATGTACAGCAAAACTACTTTTCATAATCCACATTAAGTTGCCCACAGGTGACTCATTTATACAAACTGAAGGATGGTGACTATTTATGGAACAGGGTCAAATGATATAATGAGGCTGATCTTCTTAGAAGTACAGTATTTATTTTTACACTGGGCTACATCAAGCCATATAATGGCTGTTTGGGGCATGTTTTTTAAAAAAAGGAATGAAAAATAACTGCACTATACCCATCACCACTTCAAAAACCATTGCTCCCTTCTGTCCTTAAGAAGAGAAACTATAGTTTCTCAGTCAGAAACCTTGAAACAGCCGTTTAATGGTCAAGTTCTCAGGTGATTTCAAAGACCAAAATTGTCATCAAATTACTCTACCACAATAATTGGGGACTGAATTGAACACCTTAACAGCAAGTCTTCTCCATGCATATCTAACTTACCTGGGGTAGATTTGGACCCAGGCTTTTGTGTCAGACCTCGGGCTCTAATAACTTCTACTTCTAACTGGCCTTTCTTGTCCACCATTCCAATTTGAATGTCACCTAAAAGAAGATATGCATGTTAGAATCACATGAATCAGCATAACAAATCATCCAGTTATCCACAGAAAGATACATTTGTTTTAGAGTATCAAGTTATCAGCACTTGAATTTCTGTTATTTTAATTTTTCATTTATTAAAAATTTCAATCTCACTCTCCATACAGTTTGTAAAATAACTATTTATTTTATTATGTTTCAAAATATATCATAATAACTTAGTATGTTTCTAGCTATACAAAACTTTCTTCTTGTAACTATCCTCTTACTCCCAAGTAGCACTCCAGTATCCTTGTGATGGGATCACGCCTGATCCTGCTTGCCTGGCCCTCTCAGGCCCAGAAGTTCTGGCTTTTCCTAAAAGCGTCCCTTCTCACTCCTGACCTAAATCTAGGTAGTGAACAAAAGGTGCTCATGAAATTAGTGTAGATTCAGGTAACATGAGCTAAGTTATCACTCCAGTCTCCTTCAGGTATTTTAAAAGTACAGTGGTACCTCATAGAACAATTTTAATCCGTTCCACGGGGATAGTTGTTGTACCCCACAAAAAGGCTGCCTTGCCCCACAAGAAGGAAGACTGATCCCCTACCTTTCCAGCTGACTGTGGGCTAAAAAATTTTTTTGCAATTTTTGGTCCCTGTTTCAGGCTCTCTGGGTCCACAGCAACGTCGGGGTGGTGGCTGGGGCTGGGAGGACCTTTCCCGTGCAAACCCCATCTTCCCACGACCTTCCGGAGTCATGCTAGAAGCGAAAACAGTTGCATCCACCATCTTGGAAAGAAAAAAACAACCCAAAATGGTGGATGCAACTGTTTTTGATTCTAGCATGGCCCTGGAAGGTCGTAGGAAGACGAGGTTTGCATGGGAGAGGTCCTCCCAGCCCCCCCGACATTGCTATGGACCAGGAGAGCCTGAAACAGGGACCAAAAAATGGCAATCTTCTTGACTCAGTGTAGAAAGGTTTTTTAGCAGCTGCTTGAGATCAGGGTGGAAGGAGCAAAATGTTGTTTGACATGATCCCCATGTCTAAATAGCATTTTGCTTCTGTAAAGAAGCAAGACAGACTCACTGAACAGGGGTGGGGTGGGGTGTTCCTGCTGTAAGCAGCCACTTCGCTTCACACCTGATGAGGGGAGCACTCCTTTCATCAACTGGGAAGCATTCCTTTAGCTACACTGCTGCCAATCAGGCTCCACTCTATTTTACCACATTTCTGTATATCTAGAGGCATATCTCATACACACCTCATAGCATACCTGTCAAGTATCCTGGATTGAATGGGACCTAATTGATGGTATCCTGGCTGCATGTTTGTTACATAATCATACCTGATCAATTGGCCACAGCAACTTCTGTAACCATTCTTGTGCGTGCTTATGTATTCAGCAGGAATGTGGACAGTCTAGCTAACCCTAACTGTTTTGCCAACACATGACAATAAAACACAGAAATAACATTTAAAGAATTAACTTTTGGGCATGAGGAGTTTCTTGTGCTAGATTATGAACTAGGAAGTGCTGATACTCTTTCCCACTATTATACTCTTTTACCAAAGAGAAATAACAGGAGTATTTGAGGATGGAGAGAAAATCATTTGTCTGGCCAGGTTATCCTGCTATGGTAATAGAGTAGACCATACTGCCAGCAACTCAACGCCGGGCGTCGGGTGTCGGTTAACTAACCTGACAACCCTGAGGACTAATGGCTTGGGTGCCAAAGTCCACAGGGAAGGGTGATGGTCTTTAAGTGGATTAAATCCCATTTGAATCCATCTTGATGGAGGGCAGCAGCTTCATCAATATTGGCTTGGGGCTGATGAGAACTTTGCATGTCAAAGGGGCTCAGGACCAGAAAGTGACTTGCATAACTGGATCAGTGGTACTACTGCGTTTTATTTTCAGGACAGTCATCATGGCTGATCACCATGATGATCGGCAATATTTGGATTTGGATATAGATATGGCAGAAGAAGAAGAGAGAATGAAGTGTCTGGGAGACACCTCTAATGCTAAAGATCTAAGTTATTAGCAGGACATTCAGAAAAGATTTTGCCTTGTTAATACCCTGCTTATCACGTGCATACATGCATTTATAGAAAAATTTCTTCAGCCACATCCTAAATGTGCCCATGGTGTTTATTCAGATTTAATCTCCCTAATCTTTGGTGTCTACCATGCATCAGCAGGGGGTGCCACAGGACAGCCCTTTTATGTACAGAACAGAGATCCATCTCTCAGGTATGAGCTTTCTAAAAAAAAATTCTGTTGGTTTTCTAGGTTAAAAACTCCGGAGAGCCTATTAAAAATTAGCAACAGCAACGGATAGAAAGAAAATATCATCCAGAAAGCCTGCATTCATTTTCAAGCCTAAGCCATATATGAAGTGAGTTTCTAAGAAATGCACTGACTGAAGCCCTCAAAGCAAGTTAACAAATACTTTAAATTAAACATTATATAGAATCTATATGAATGTAAAACAGCCTTTGGTAACACAATTGGTCTCCTAAGTCCAAACAAGCTTATTAAGCAGTACAGTATGCTCAGAAATGAATAAAGAGTCAGTATAGTGGGCAGAGTTACAGAGGAAGACTTGGGAGATTTCGGGTCAGACACCCCCCCCCCCACCACCACCACCACCACCAATTGGCCATGGAAAATCACTGAGGGATGGCACTGAGAAAATAACTCAAACTCACATACCTCAAGAACCTTACTAGGATTGTCATAGGTTTTATGTGACTTTGTGGCACATAACAACAACATCTGAATAAAATAAGGGGGGGCTTCAGAGAGCTACTAAATTGGAAAGAAATCCTATGAGTTACAATGCCCCCTTATGACATACCTTTCATCCTAATTCCTAACTTCTCAAGAGTAAACTATTCAGCGTTGCTGGGGCTTCATGCTAAGTTGTTGCTTACTCAGTCTTACTCATACCTGTCAAGTATCCCGTATTGGCCGGGATTTCCCATTTTTCTGCGCTCGTTCCTCCCCTTTCCCGCTGCTATCCTGTATTTGAACGGTGAGGAAAGGGCTTACTGCGCATGCACTGCCACTGTGCGCATGTGCAAATGGGTTACTGTGCATGCGTGGACACGGTGGGCATGCACAAATGGGCTACTGCACATGCGCGGACATGGTGTGCATGCGCAAATGGGTTACTGCATGTGCGCATCCATGCATGCGCAGTAATTTCCCGCATTTTGCAGAGCCGCGCTTGACAGGTATGTTCTTACTGCACAAAAACAGAATTTCAGTAGTGCCTGCATCTTAACTAGATGCAGATTTTCTCAGAATTAAATCACCATTGTGGATTATTGAAAAGGAACATATCCACAGGGTTGTTGTTTTATTTTGCAAACCAAATTGCAAGTGCAGATAGGGGTGAAATATGAAATGTCTCCAAACAATTCTTTGCTACTTTTCTGATTTATATTATCATATTCTAATAAAAACATGTGAGGAAATACATAAAACGTATTCCTAGATGAATATGTGCATAGGAAAATGTTCACCTACTTAAGACTGTTTTGAGGAGAGGGCAGACAGATATTTATTTATTTATAACAATCATAAATTCAAAATGCTGGATAATGTAATAATATGACAGCAAACTCAATCCAACAATGCAGAAAGAGTCAAGTGGGGGGGGGGGGGGTGGAATCCATGCCCAGTACCTGGATGAGTTTGCCTCTGCTACAGGAGGGTCATCACAAACTTCATTGTTTGCTATTCTGTTGTTAATGACCAAGTAATGAATGCAGTGGCTTAGGGGACTGCAATGGCTTAGTAGTTAAGATGTTGAATTTGACAACCGAAAGGTTGGCAGGTCAGCAGTTTGATACCCAAGTACTGCACAATGGAATGAGTGCCCGTCTCTGACCCAGCTTCTGCCAACCTAGCAGTTCGAAAGCAAGAAATTGCAAGTAGATAAATAGGTACCACTTCGGTGGGAAGGTAAACAGTGTTCCATGTATTCCGGTGTCTAGTCATGCCTGCCACATGTCCGCTGAAACATCTGCAAAATGCAGAGAGCTCTTTGGCTATAAATGGAGATGAGCACTGAACCCTAGAATTGGATACAACAGGCTTTCGAGCAAGGATGACCTTTACCTTTAAGGTAAAACACTTTGATTCACAACCTTCATGTAGAATGCCCTTTCCTCAGAGATTCAACACACTCCTTCAACTTTTAGTTTTTGGCATGTCAGTTATTATGATACCTCATTCTATATAACTGATATGAAAGACCCCATTTATTAAAAAGAAAGGGTTTAGCTACCAAAATAAGCCTCAAATTGAGGTTTTAAATGAAGTTTTCTGTAGCTAGTTTCCTGTTTTCTTTATGAAAGGTACTGAGCTCCCTGCTACTAAAGAAACGTCAAAAACGTTTGTGACAGTTTGGCTACATAACTCACTCATTCACTAGCGAACACTTGCTAATGATTAGAGAGGAATTCTGATGTCACCATTTGCTATATAAGCTGAACACATTCATTTGCTTGAGGCTTCAGGGTTCAGTGCTTTGGCCCTTCCTCCCCCATGTACCCACAACCAGTAAGCTTGCTTAATTTTACCTTGTTTTGTAATTTGATACAGAAATGGGGCTTGTCTGCTTCCCAGAAAGAAGCAGTTTCTCCTGTGTCTAGAAAGTGCATTGCTGTTTGCCTTATAATTCTTTTACTGCCTTATTCTTGTTTGAAATAAGATTTGATGTTTAAACTGTTGAATTTTGTTTAACTATGTCTTTTAAAAGTTGTCCAAATCAACAACACAGAACTTTATGCTGAAACAAGAACAGCCAAAGAGCTGTCCTCCCAGTCTCTTTTCCTTTGTTTAAATAACAAAAAGATTCTGAAGACACATGCCTTAATTGTGCTAAGGTTTGCAACCAATTAATTGAATATTTGCTTTTCATAGTTTCTCTGTTCTCCTACCATTTCTCTCCCTTAACTGGCTAGAGATGTTGGCAAAAAGACACAGGTTGTTTCCTCCCTGTCTGTTTTCTGATAAGACACACAGGGAAATTAACCCTTTTAAGCCATTCTGTTACTAAAACGTTTCCCTTACTGGAGGTACTGTGATGCATTAAATGTAAAAGCTACTAATTCAATTGTTTTGTATTTTTCTGAAGCATTGTAACAGTATCAAAACCTGTTACTTCTATCTTCCAATTATCTTCCAATAATTATATAAGTGCACGAACTGTTAAGAAGCAATTAAGATAATAACTGCTTTCATTGTTATTCTAAGCCAGGGGTGCCCAAATATTTTGGGCCATGGGCCTGACCACGCCTTACAGACATCTGATAGGCCAGTCATGTGATTCCTCCCACCGGAAGTGGAAGTAAAACATTGCACACTCATGTATTTGCAGAATGCTGCCGTAAATGACCCGCATCTGTTGTAAATGTGTTTGTGACAGCTGTGGGTCATTTATGGCAGGGTTCTGTGCAAACACAAGTTCGTAATGCATCCCGCACATGCACATTTTACTTCTGCTTCCGGGAGTGGTGAGGGCGTCAGGGGCCAGATGTAATAGCTTTGGGGACAGGATCTGGCTATGTGCCATAGTTTGGGCACTCCTGTTCTAAGCTACATGCAAATGAATTGTTGTTAAAGTCTCAGCTGTATTGTTAATTGCATTTAATCATATAACAGTTAAGTTACTATAGAAGCATATACAGTAATTCTAACATGCATTGCTCAATGTTTTATTTGGAATAACTTTGTTATAGTTTACCTATGAAGTAATTCAGCTACATAACTACTTTTATTTACATCTGTTCAGTTAAATATTGATTTAAGCTATAGAGTAAATGTTTTCTGATAACGTTTTAATGTTCATTTAAGATCTATGTTTTGATTTTCTTGTACTCATATATCCATATAGATGACTATTTCTATTCATGCAGTTAAATAAATAGAAAAAAGGAACAATTGTCATTATTTTGCCTTCTCATAAACAAATATAAAGGTGAAGATCTATGAAATAAGAAATAGCAAATGATGCTGGGTCATAAATTTTCTTGGGTAACTTTTGGTATTTTGGCAAAAAGAACTTAGAATCTTCTTTAGGCTAGAGTTAAAGCCAGCTGTGTGCTTTACATAGAAGACTTTAACCTGTCCCACACTTATTTAGCTTTGGCAAATTTTCAGACCCCCACAGGTACATGTTGAAAATTTATCTATTTAAGTTGGCCTTCATCATATAGTCCAATGTAACAGCTATATCAAGGACCAGTAAAGGTAAAGGTCACCCTTGCTCACAAGCCAGTCGTATCCGACTCTAGGGTTCAGTGCTCATCTGTGTTTCATAGCTAAGAGCCAGAGCTGTCTGCTTCTGCAGACGTTAATAAGTGTATTGTGCATTTGTATATTGTTTATACTGTCTATTTGTTTGTTGTATATGTTGACTTGTAGTGTTGTATACCACTTTCAAATTTTAGAATATAAGAAGCTTATAAATATTCAAAATGAATAAATACAAAAACCATAGCCAATGCGTGACAATATCTCATGAACAACAACAGGAGCAGTGTATGGAAGCTTTACATTTTTGGACTTACTTGCTTGCTAATTTGGGGATTTGAAGTCCAAAAAGTAACTTTTCAAGGGCCTTGAAAAATCATATGACTTGTGAAGGAAAAGAAATCTAGACTTACCCATTGCAGGAGTTGCTAAAGTCTGTCGACCTACTAGTTGGGCAGGCCCAAGCCCATCAAGGAAATCACTGAACTGACTGTCAGCCCCCAGTCGAACTCCAGGGAATATTAAACTGTGTTGAAACAATAAAGCAGATCAAAAATATTTCTGAATGTATTTTTATGTTGTGGACAAGATCCTGCATTTCCAAGTTTCCAGATTGGAAAAGAACAACTGAAATGTAAAAATAATGCCGTAAAGGGCAAGTAGAGATATGGATCTTTGTAGATCAAAGACTGTGTTTATTTATTTCAGCATTTGGATTAAATGTAACCAAATTAGCACAACACCTAACAATGCAATCGTTCATTATGAAGGTATAGTATTCTATAATCCAGAAAAATTGAATAGCTGCACATTCTTATGTTCAATATCTGAGACCATCTGACCCATTATTTATGAAACCATTAAAGCTAACACACATTAAAGTAACAATTTTGCCTACATCTGCTCCTGAGACTTGACTTGAATGTTGGCTAGCCAAAGCTCGCTAGATTTTTAGCTATGGATTTCTTTTATAAACACTCAAGAGAGACTAATCTAATCTTCCCAGAAAATAGGCAGACACAGCCCATTTCTCTTCCCCACTGAGTAACCACAGCTCTTTGTGCATCCCTATGGAGTGAGATAGTGGGGTCTGTAGGTCAAGCCTGACCCAGTTTTATCTGGCTCAATCTTCTTTTATTCAAGTATTACCAATGCTCCTACCCTTACATTGCTAGTCTGTCCCTTCCCCTTCAATCTTAAGGTTGGGTCACCTCCTGGTGCAACTGAATGAACAGTATCAGGGTTCCCCAAACAATGCTTCTTGCAAACATGCAATCAGCATAAACATTCCAATAATTTAAAGCAGGGGTGGGCAAAGAGTGACCTGTCAGCCACTAGGTTTCCAGTGCAGCTCCCAAATCCCATGGCTTGTTTTAGAGTTAATATGCCCTTTTTTTGGAAGCTAGAAATGATTGGCTACCCAGTTCCTATTTCTAGCCTAAACATATCTTGTAGGTATGCATGGGAAGAATTTCATAAAAAAAAACAGATTGTATCTCCGGGTGCTGGATAGCTCAGTGGTTTAGATAGGTTGTGAATTCAATTTCCCACTGTGCCTCTTTGACAGGGGCTGGACTTGATGATCTATAGGGTCCCTCCCAACTTTGTAATTGTATCATCATCATCATCATTTCAGGAAATGTCAGAGGAATTTATGACTCTCCAAATTTCAGGGGAAAACAAAAATCAGCATTAGCCTCTCAGATGCTGCCCTCTTAAAGGTAAAGCCCACCCGCCTGCCCTCGAAGCAGCAGTGTGGGATTAGCCAGTTGCTTCGGGGCCAAGTGGGAATTTTTACACATGTCCCTGATTGGCCGTGGGACGGTGGTGTTTTTGCCCACTTCACACTGTTGTGGACCGGGGTAATTGACTTGGCATTCAATTTTCGTCACTTGGCGGGTAGCGTGTAGTTAAATGGTAGGTGAAGGCCTAGGATTATTCGGGAATTACCTTGGGTGTGTCGGTCGGCCGGAAGCCGGAAGACCTTTGGCTTCCACTTCCGGGTGAGGGGCATGCTCAGTGCTTGAGGGACGTGCTGTTGGACTATAGCCTTGAGGCTTGAGAACAGCATTTACCATTATACCCGAATGGTGAACCGGGATGAGGACTGTTGAAGAACAAGACGATCCTGGTAAGCCGGTATTCATCTTGATGTGAGTGGAGAAGGTAAAGTGATCACCTTGGCTCCATCACTTAGAATCGCGCTACTCAGCCCCTGCCGCAGGCAAACAGTTTAGTTTGAAGTGCATGTTAATAAAGTGGTCCTGAGTTTAATTTCAGCACTGTGTCTGTCTCGTTATTCTGGGGGTTGGGGAGCAAAGGCAGAATGCTCTTGATTATTGGAGGGTACAACTTACTTTCCTTCTGAGCTGTAACTGTTGATACTGCCATCAGTTGATTCCCGACTTGGCTGCCGGACCATACGACTTCTCATTTCTGCTGCCATCCCTGTTTCTGTGCTTCTCTGTATCGTGCTTTTTAACTTCTTGTTGCCTGTCTCTGAAAGACAACAAAAGGAAAGCAACGCTAATAACAACATCATTATCATTGTCACCATAGAATTAACAAAGAATCACGGCCTAAAAATATAATCACACAAATTGTTTGCTGCTAGACTAAATCTTCAGTCCTGTATGCACATACCTGCATGTAAGACCCGATGCACTTAGCAGGAGTTGCTTTTGAGTAGACATGCATCGGGATTGCATTGTAATGACACTATATGCATGGCTACTATTCTGGAAAACAGACTTTGCTGATCCAACATTTCCATTAATTTTTCTGCTCCTTTGAACACAAATATTTCTGCTATGTTATTGAACAAATGACTGCATTTTTTCAACAAGTACTGTTTTCACTGTGTAAAGAATTCATTTATTTTTTATCTTTGTTTCATATTTATGTTCACTGAATATCCACTTAATACAAGATAAACAATGCAAATTCTTAATTAGTCTTCTTCATAGTTACAAAGTCAGTCTTTCACAAATATTGCATATTGTAGCTGTCAGAATGCCTATGCATCAACTAAAACTTATTCTTCACTCAGTGATGAACACCATGCTTCATGATTTCTGGTAGAACTCTATCCAGAATTACCATTAACAGCTTTTCATTCTTTCCCAGAGAGTAGAACAGTACTTTTCAAACTGCCAGTCTGTGACCCTTACAATTCCCTGTAGGCTTATTAGAGAGACTCCAGCAAACCTTTCAATAATGATGGACAAAATTCCCTGAATGGCAGCTTGCTTAGCATGAATGATTTTTACCTGCAATGAAAAAAGCTGGGCATGATGATGACCCACTCCATGCTGCGAGGCAGTGGGGCCCAAAAGGCTAGTCAATGCCCTTCATGAAGAATATATGTAATACACCACAGCATTCTTTGTACTACAGAGTTTCCATGGATTACCTTTTAGGTTTCATTTCCTAAACACTCATCTTAATTCTGCAGCACGATATAAGTCATAAAGTGGTTTGCAGAAAAAACCCTCTGTCCTCCATGTAACAAGACCCAGCAGCAAAAACTCATAGTCCTGTACAAACCAGCTGCTCAAAGGCCGGTAGCTGTCACTGTGCAAATTGTGCAAACAGAGCTTCAGAGTAACATGTTATAAGTAACACAGTCAAACACTGTTACACATAACACATTGGTTGAAATCTTGTTGTATAAACTCCGTATGAGTAGGAGCAAATCACCACTGATTAAAGTCTTCTTTTAGGGAGTTTGATGTACATGTGAATTTGATACATCGTACATAAGTTGGAAACGCCTCAAAATCGCTGTCGGTCAGTGGCAATTTGCAGTTGAACAGTGGTTATTTGCCACTGATGATGACATCATCACCACTGCACATTCAGAATGGCAAAATAGGATTTCAGACACTGCTTTTTATGGCAATGAAATCACATTCTGAAAGTCAAGCAATGACTGGAATGGTAATGCTGCTTTTCTGGTGAAAAAGTAATATTTTTTAGTTTTAAAGTTAATTTTAAAGGGCAGTTTTAATGGCATTAGAAGAAGACTCCCCCCCCCCCCCAAGACGTTTCCCATGTTCTAAAGAAAACCTGTGTGTTTTCATTTTAAAAAGTAATAGAAAAGCAATGAATGGTAGCAGATTTTTCTCTGAGCATATATGTGTGTGTGTGTGTGTGGGATGAACATGGGTATAAAAATTAAATGAGAAATAACTATTAAAATTAGCTTCCTCAGCTTCGGGTGCAAACAAAGATTGTCCAACTAAGTGGCAGATTATGCAAAAACCAAGAAGGGTCCTAAAAAGCATCTCCTGCTCTATCTGTTTGTCCTCTATGCACAAGACATGTGGGCAATTACGAATGCTTAGGTTTGCACTGGTAGCATGGTGGAAAAGGGCCAAATATTGAGTATTTTATCTATAATAGGAATGGTCCTTTTGAATCTGAGTACCCACTGAATCAGTCCATTAGTAAATGAAGCATTTAAATGAACATCTTAACAGGGTCTCCCCTATTTCCAGTTTTCATGGGAATTCTGTAAATAACCATATAAACACCAAATATACAGATACAGTACTTAAAATGCATTTCCATAAATTATATTATAATGTAATATAACATAATATAATATTATATAATTTCTGCAATCCTGTTGCTTAGTGTTGCAAGTCATAACTAAAATAGGCCTGTGGAGGAAACGACTCACCAAATCTCCACTAATTCTGTTTGCCTGCTCCAGTTGTGATTTACTATATTAAACAACAGGATTTCAGCCAACATGGTAGAATACAACATGCTATAACATAATGAAGAAAGAAGAGGAGCAAGGTTCACTGTCCAATCATTTTTGGTGACAGATATGTGAAAGGTTTCGTATTAAAACATTTGATAAAATGTTTCCCCATCTGAGCATGTCATTAACAATGAAAATGGTTTTTTGACTTTCTGTGAAGTGAATGTTTATTTTGTTAATAAGGCTGTGTGTGTGTGTGTGTGTGTGTGTGTGTGTGTGTGTGTGTGTGTGTGTGATACTGTATGTTAAATTACAGATATAATCATATTGCAAGCAGGATGTCTTCCAAATATAGGACACAAATCAAATCCACCAGTTCTGAATACAGATTTTATTTTGTCCACTGAAATTCACTGTGCCTACCTCACTGTTATAAAATGCCCGAGCTGCTACAATAAAAAAATCTCAAGGCAAAACAGACACTACACTAACTTAATTATGTTCAATATTAGTCTGTGGGTTTTTTCCAACTTAGTACTTCTGTACACCAATTATACTACAAGAAACTGCAGCAATAGATATATAGCTTGCTACATGTTTACACCGATGATTGCATATCTTTCCTACCTAAATATGTAGAACACAGGAGTTAGATGGGATTGCAACTAAAATGTTTTTCTGGCATTTATTGTATACCCCATCTTTCTATTAAAAAGATATTATAGGATTACTGCATTTAAACAAGTTTTAAACCCCTTATTCCCCCATAAGCAATTCGTTTCAAGATGTTTCTGTTTCATGAAAGAAAACCATTTATCTATGATCTTCTACTTCTTGCATACACATATACATGGATTCCAGAAGATTTTGCAAAGGCTGACAGAGAATGTGCTGAAACCCCCAACAATTTTAAGGTGAAAAAAGCTTGACTTTGTATTAAAACCGATTGAAGTTGTCAAAGTACTCATATTTGGTTATTTTCATCAGCTGACCGGTTCTTAGACATCTTTCTTTCACAATTAAGCTTCAGATATAATTGTAATAACTTAACATCTACAATATTGAAGGCGACAGCTTATGCCTTTATTATGTGCCTACATGTAAAATGTAACCGAGACACATACAATGTTAATTCTATCCTGGCTGCTGTGAATCTAGGTTTAAAAACACAATGCTGGTGTATGTGCACATATACACCAATGAGGAGATAACAAATACTTCAGGTTTCTCTTTCAAAAACAAACAACAACAAAAACCAGTCTTATTACATCAAGAGGACCTGGGGAGGAGGAGTCAACTGCAAAAGACTTATTCTTCTTCACCAGAGGTTGAGAGTTTCATTCCCCACTGTGTCTCCTTGACAGGGCCTGGATTTGGTGATCCATAGGGTCCCTTCCAACTCTGCTCTTCTAAGACTCTTTTAAGACTGTCTGTCCTCACATACAGACTGAAGAGGTTCAGGAAAAATGTTGTATAAACATTTCTGGCTGTTCATCACAGGTTGAGCTGGAAAATACCCATTTAAAGAAAAAGAAATGCAGCTGGTTTTGAACGCAATAGCCAGGACCCTATTGATGAATTACACTTACACCATGGAAACAATGTAACTTTTGACGGCAAACTGCCACGCATTAATGACGCGCTAGTTGTGTTCATAGGTGATGACACAATGATGCAATCAGTATATGAGCTGATATAGATGAAAAGCTCCAGGACAAAACAGTAGCCTTTAAAAACACAAACTTTGTAATTTAAACACATAATCTGTCAGCAATTTTGTGTGGTCGCCTCTGCACATGGAACAATTGGTACCATGGGTCAATATAGATATAAAATGTTTGTAACAACTTATTATTTTTACATATTTAACTAATTTTTCAATGTGCCATCAAGTTGAAACTTACTTATAGCAACCTCAATAAGGTCTTCAAGGTAAGTGAATTATTTAAGGAGTGATTTTAGCAGTTTCACACATGAGTTCCTACAGCTGAGCAGACACTTGAACTCAGGTCTCATGCTAGTCCATCACTCTATCCACCCACCACACCCCATTTAATTCCTTATTTCACAAATGACATAATATGATTAAATATAGTGAGATAAATGCCTGGCCACATCAGACGGCTCTAGCTCTTGGCCCCATGCTACCGGCCTCACGTTGCTCCATGGCGGGCACCTTATCCCCCAGTACTGCCCGGCGTTACACCCGTGGGGCTCAATGTCCCATATCCGATCTGGCCTTATGGCTGCCCGGTGAATCCGGCCTACCATTCCATCCCACGGTCATCTCTCCAAACCGTTGGCCTTTCATTGCCATTGGGGGATTACCTCCTTCCGGCCACCAGGGTTAAGATCTGGCACCGTGCATATGTGGATTTATTTAGCCTTTTGAACCGGGAGATGACCAGGGAGGACAAGGAAAAGGAGGACAACCGCGATGAGAAATTGGCACGTCGCCGGAAGCCTCTCTGCACGTGGGCCAACTGGCTTCTAGCCTCCTTGATTTATGCCGTAGTTTCCATCTGAGCTCGTCCGGATCTTGCGATCCCAATGATCCAGTACCTGGACATAATCTATAGGTCATATGTTGATTTCCCGGAGCAATCATGGCTGGCTTACGATGAAGAATTTCATATGTGCATGGCCCTCCACCCCGAGATGCCTTGGGACGAGCCCAACCAGTTGCTTTGGTTGTTGTATATGACCCCGTCCTGCCCTGCCTCTGGTGACCGCTACCATTGTGGCCATGTTGTGCAATGCCCTGGCCCAGCGCAGTTCCCCCTCCAGCTGATGGGGCAGGGGGTTCCTGCCCGCTTGCTGTGCTGGGATTTCTCATCCACGGGCCGTTGCGGCCGGAAGCAGTGCAAGTTCAAGCACGAGTGCTCCATTTGCGCAGGACCTCATTCTGCCAGCACCTGCTTCCGGTCGGGCAGGCCACGTGGTTGGGGCCACGACCAGCAGGGCCCAAGGAGCTGCCCTCCAGATGCAGCAACGGCTGCAAAAGGGCCCCTCCCTAATTCGAATTGAGGTGCTAGAGCGCTGGCTCAGCATTTACCCCAAGCGGGCTGATGCGGCCTATTTGTTGGCGGGTTTCTCTGTTGGTTTTCACATTCCTTTTGTGGATGCTCACACGCCACAGGATGCACCTTACTTGCAGTCTTTGTGGGGCAAGGAGGACTTGGCCCGGTCAAAGTTTTTTAAGGAGGTGCGGGTTGCTTGCCCCTTCAGCGAGCCCCCATATCGCAATCTAAAAGTGTCCCCCCTTGACCTGGTACCCAAGAAGTCTTCAGGTGACTTTCGTCTTATCCATCATCTATCTTACCCTGTGGGCTCATCTGTCAACGATGCCATACCGGATGAACTTTGTTCCGTCCAGTATGCATCTTTTGACCAGGCCTTACAGATAGTCCGTTCCTGTGGTCACGGGGCACTGCTGGCCAAGTGCGATATTAAGTCCGTCTTCCGGCTGCTTCCCGTGAACCCAGATGATTTTTAATTGTTGGGCTTTCGTTTTGAAGGCCAGTACTTTGTTGACAGGGCTATGCCTTTTGGCTGTTCCATATCCTGTTCTGCTTTTGAACGCTTTAGTTCTTTCCTTCACTGGGCACTTGTCCACAGGTCTGGGAGCCATAATGTCATCCATTATTTGGATGATTTTTTGTTTGGTGGGCAACTGAATAACTGTTGGTTTCCTTCCAGGAGCTGATGGGCGAGCTGGGAATGCCATTGGTTCCGGAGAAGACGGAGGGGCTGGCTACCACACTTGTATTTTTGGGGATAGAAATTGACACCATAGCCCAGACTTCATGGCTGCCCATGGACAAGGTTGTCTGCATTTCGGATGCAATCTTATCCATGTTGGCCAAGCGCCGGGTTTCACTCCATGACCTGCAGGTTCTTCATGGATATATCAGCTTCGCTTGCAGGGTGATCACACCTGGCTGGGCCTTTGCCAGGCGCCTGTGCGATGCTATGATTGGTTTATCCCGGAAGTACCACAGGGTCCGGCTCACATGGGGTATGCAGGCTGACCTTCAGGCTTGGCTCACATTCCTGGCCGATTTCAATGGGGTGTCTTTTTGGCGTTCTGAGCTTTCTATCACGCCTAAATTTCAGGTACAGTCTGATGCTTCTGGATCATTGGGATACGGCATTTACTTCAATGGCCACTGGTGCTGCGGCCAGTGGCCGGCAGCATGGCAGGGTTCTGAATTGCTCCGGGATTTTACATTTTTAGATTTTTTTCCCATCCTGGGTGCCCTGTTGTTATGGGGGGAAATGTGGGAGAATTCAGTGGTGCATTTCTGGTGTGACAATGCGGCCGTGATGCACAATGTAAATGCCCAAACATCTCATTCACCCAGGGTCATGTCCCTTGTCCGCCAGTTTGCATTGCGCTCCTTGCGGCATAATATTATTTTCAGGGCTAGGCATGTTCCAGGCATTGATAACACTATTGCCAATGCTTTGTCCTGCCTGCAGATTCCACGGTTTCGGGCACTAGCACCGGAGGCCGAGGAGCTTTCCTCTCCACTTCTGAC
Source organism: Bradypodion pumilum (assembly GCA_035047305.1). NCBI lineage: Eukaryota > Metazoa > Chordata > Lepidosauria > Squamata > Chamaeleonidae > Bradypodion > Bradypodion pumilum. The sequence goes on along the minus strand of JAWDJD010000001.1, from coordinate 180,497,231 downwards.
TGAGATGTGGACATTTGGCGAGGTGAAGTGAGCAGGGCCATTGGCCTGTCCCTTGCGAGCTGTACCCGCAAGGCATACCAATGGGCTTATCAGACATTCTTTACATTACGACAGGGCGTTCCTTTGCCTGACTTGTGGCCTGTGCCGGTGGACCATGTACTTCAATACATGGTACACCTGCACAGTTGTGGCCTGGCTGCCCATGCCATTGGTGGGCGGCTTTCTGCCCTAGCTTTTGCCGCCAAGGTCCGGGGTTACCAGGAAACGATGGGAGATTTCCGTATTCGCAGAGTTCTGGAGGGTTGGGTTCAGGAACGTGGCCCTCGCCCCGACATGTGGCAACCAGTATCCCTGAGCTTCTCTTGAGCTTGTCGGAGGCTTGGCCAGCCCTTTGCAACGACCAGTTTGAAGCTGCCCTATTTCATGCTGCCACCACAGTGACGTTCTTTGGTGCCTTGAGGGTGAGTGAACTGATAACCCTTTCCTGGACTGACCATTCACGCAGGGCTCTCGAGCTGGCAGACATTGCTTTCTCTACTGATTTTGTCACATTGACCATTCGTTACTCTAAGGTGGACCAGCTGGGCAGGGGCAGCATGGTAGTCCTGCTCAGCAGTGGTATCCAGGCGATTTGTCTGGTTTCGGCTTTGGCACCCTTCTTGGCTGTATGGGGCCCCCTTCAGGGACCTCTTTTTTGCCACCAGGATGGGTTGCCTTTGACTAAATACCAGTTCTGGAGGGTCACGGGTTCTGCCCTTTCCACTTTGGGCATTCCGGGGGCGCGGTATGGGACCCATTCATTCCGTATAGGTGCTGCATCGATGGCCTCAGCTTTTGAAAATTTGGATGATGACATCCGATGAATGGGCCGGTGGGGTTCTGATCACTTTCGTTCATATGTTCGCCCTATGTTGCAATGAGCTTCTCGCTGGCACTTGTTTCTCTGTTCTGTTTATTTCAGCTCCTACTTCGCTTGCTGTTCCGGCCCGGGTATGGATTGTTGGGCACAGTTACATTTTTTGGGCTGCCCAACATGCTGCTTCATCCCCGTGGGGGATGCATCTGGGGCTCCGTGACGTGGCGTACCTGATGTGGAGTGGCTTCCGCGGGATGAGTTGGTGAGATTTGATTCCGTTTATCCTGGCCGCTTGGAGTTGCATTCCACCTGATGTTTTGGTCCTTCACCTGGGTGGTAATGACTTGGGCCAGGTTACCAGCCTGGACCTAGTAGTATCCATCCACAGGGACCTGATCCTGATCCATCAACGTTGGCCGCAGGTCTGATTCATATGGGCATACATCATCCCACGTGCATTTTTCTGGGGAGGTGGTGACCCCCGCCGCATTGACCGTACCCGGTGGACTGTAAATCATGCTGTGGCTCGAAATTTTTAAGAGCACGGTTTGGGCACAGTGGTGGAGCATCCAGCGATCCGGATTGAGGAGCCCAGCTTGTTTCGCAGAGATGGGGTGCACCTCTCTGCTCGTGGCATCGATCTTTTTCTGGCTTCCTTGCAAGCGGGCCTGGTGACCGAGCTGGCGGTCAGAGGGGGGGCGGTGAGTTGTAAAAGACTCCTCCCCATGTGGCAGTTAGCACTGGTAAGGACAAATCTGATGACCCCTAGGAACCCGGCAGGTACGCATTTGGTTGGCCACCAGAAGCACAAGGTAGAGGGAAAGTCGGGCTGGTCAATCAAATGCGGACCATGAACAAGGCAATGTGAAGTTTGGAGACTTGCAAAACCTTTGATAGTTCACCGGATGTCCGTCAGAAGCTGGAGTTAACAAGTATCACTTCTGACTGGGGTCAATAATTTGTTTAATGAAGTAAACAAATTGACACAATGTAGCAAATTAAGATCAGGAAATGACAACTAGTCCTTACCAGCGCTATTCCGGCCTGTTTGCCTTAACACAGTTAAGTAAAGTTGCAAGTTAATAAAGTGGCCCAATTTTTAAACCCAATATAGGTGTCCGTCTCTTTATTTGGGGGGTGGGTCTGGCAATGACTGTTACATTTGTACCTACAGACTGTGGTTCTATTAAAACTAGAGAGACTGGAGCCCAATATATTTTAGGTGTTTCCTCATTACTCAGCACTGTTCAGCCATATCATACTCAGCTTGCAGTATTCCTGCAATTTCTGCCTCCAAATTAAAGGATTCTGCAGACCTGATTTATGATTTCCTCCTTACTGCTGTAATTTCAGTACATAAAGTATATTGCACATCCTGTTTTTGAGAGTGAACTCAGCCTTCAGAATCGACTTTGCTGAAATAACTTTCTTCTCTTCTTCCTCTGGGCAGGGAGAATAGCTGCATGGTGCATAAACTGAATCCTCCAATTGATGTCCACAGGGGATCAAATTGGCTGATCAATCAAAAATTTTTTTTTGAAATGTGCCTGTCAATATGAACCTGTGTAGGCCTACAGCTTCTAAAGAACAGCCCCCCATTTTCTTCTAAATTGTCTGTAAAAATGGACCAGACAAGCTATATATGTGCACAGGATATATTTGAAGTCCTACAAATGATTTAAAAAAGAGAGCAGAAGCTTTTAAGAAGGAAGTAAAGTAAATATCAGTAGCTTGTCTTTCTGCAAGCCTCAGAGACATGGCTGAGAAGTGGTGGGCAGCACTTGTTCAGTCTTCCTTGTTAGCTTGTGGAGAGGAGAGTAACATCTTTTTCTTAACAGTACTTCCTCCCCTGAAGAAAAAATGGAGCTATTACTCCCTCTTTACCACTTCTCTCTCTCTCTCTCATCACTCAGAAGAAATGCAGCCATGCACATGTCTTAAACCAGAGGTTCTCTGTGTTTTCAGGTCGTTGGCCTGATCACGTCCCCTGGACAGCTGATCGGGCTGGTCATGTGGTTCCTCCTACCAGAAGTGGAAGTAAAATGCACCTGCACATGTGCAGAACGCTGCCAGAAATGCATTTTGTGCATGTGCTGGCTGGATGAATTGGTGTTGGGGGCCTGGGCCATCAAATGGACAGTGGTGGGATTCAAATTTTTTTTTTTTGCTATTTACTCTGTGGGCATGGTCAGGGTGAAAGCCCTGTGTTGCACCTGAATCAGGACTACTTCATTTCAAAACTTGGATGGGCGGGGCCAGCCAGAATTTCTACTACCAGATCTGATGAACTGGTGCAGACCATCTGAATCCCACCACTGCCCATGAGCCGTAGGTTGCAAATGCCTATCTTAAACAAGTAACTCCCATGGACTTCACTGGTTCTTCCTCAACTTTGCTAATTGCTGAGTGGTTCAGAGCCAGAGCTTGGGAGGTCAATTCCCCATTGTGACTCCTTGATGGGGTGGGCTTGATGGTTTATCGGGTCCCTTCTAGCTCTGCAGTTCTAAAATAAGTCAGAGAGTGTGGAAGATGCCAAGCAAATGAATAGGAAGAAGCTATGCTTGAAACAAGATAAATAGAATAGTACAAAAAATTCATGTGCAGACTTGCACCTTCATTTTGAAAGTGTTTGTTGGCATATGATATTTGGAAGTCAAGTAAGCATGAGAATATCTTTTTTTAAGAGGGGTAGTACCTCTTAATATCAATCCCACTGGCTAATCTCAAATTGCAACAAAAGTGAGCATGGTACCTAGCAAAACTCCAAAGGACAAGCTGAGATAACACCAAAAGACTGCAGAAAGAAGCTGCAATGGCCACAGCAAGGTACAGTAATACCTCATACAAAGTCCGCTTCATACAACATCGGATTCATACAACATTGCCTAATTCCTTGAAAAAAAGTTGCCTCATACAAAGCCGTGCAACTTTGTATGAGGCATTGGGGTTTTCCCCAGGTTGCATTGTGCCTGGGCAGTATAAAAGGCAGGACACATGCGTACATTGCTCTTGTGGGTTTTGCATGAGGCGAAGAGTGTTTAGGAGTGGTTTTGAGCACGATTTTGGATTGTTTTGAATTTTTTCGTCAGAATTTTTAGAAGCATTCCTGGGATTTTTGCAGCATTCTTCAGGTTCTTTGACAATCAGGGTTGTTTGACATGTTTTTGTAATGTTTTTAACCTTTAGACAATGATTTCTTAAAGTTCTGTCAGTTTCCTGTCTATTTCCTTGACTTTGCTCTGAAGTCTGTGCTGTTACAGTACAATGTATCTCTATGGAAACGACATTGTATGAGGCATCACGGCAAAGATTTGGACGTTGTATGAGGCATCGCGGCTAGGATTTTGCATGCCTCATACAAAGTCCAAATCCGTATAAAGTCCAAACTTGTGCAACCAAGTTTGGGCGTTGTATGAGGTATCACTGTATTGCATATCCCACAAAATACTGTTTTTCAGAGGGTGAACAGAACCAAAAGGAGGAAAACACACAAAAGCCTTCATCAGATAAAGTAAGTGCCCTTGAGCTAAGAGGTTACCTTATAACCACTTTCTCTCACAGTAAAAGTACTCTACAAAATCCTTACACAATTGCATTACAAATGGGAAAAACTGCTCCTGCAACCTTAAAATACCACTATTCTCCTACAAATGTAGACTATAGATAGCACTTTCTCAACAGTTCTGTACATGGCACAGAAATATGCTTACACAGGATACTGTGTAGCATTCTGAATTTAATACTGGGTTATATTCCTTGTATTTTTTTTGAAGCCATGGTAAGTCTGGTTATGGTACACTGCACACACAAAATGCAGAAGCCTCAGCTATCCAAATATGGGTGACAGAAATGCTGAATGTAGCACGTAAAGAATGCATTGCTTACAAAACACAACAGCTAGGCTCTGAAAGATTTTACAAAGGGGGTAACTCATTCCCAGAATGTTTCAATTAACTATTTTTACAGATGATTAGGTCCACTGTGAGCAGTATCTTCATGGACAGTCAGCAATGGTGAGCAATGCTGGGGTAGCAGTGTGTTGTATGTATGGTGCCATAGAAACTGACCCTTAGATACAAACACACACTCAGTTACTTCCCGTACGTAAAAATCCTTCTCCCCCAACCCCAAACATAGACACATTTCAGAATACAGTACTTAACACTTCCTTTCCTTCTCTGTCTCCACACAGGAACCTCCCTCCCCCTTGCCACAGGAAGCTAAATTTAAAATAAAAAGCAGAAGAGGACACTCTGGTACCTTAGTTCCTTATGAAAAAGTCATTAATTCATCAAACTATAGATGTTAGTGAAATAGTAACCTTTATGGCCAGTCCTTTGAGCATAGCTCTTATGGCAGCTTATACTTGATATTCTGGCAGCCAAATCTAGAGTGGGAAGATTCCCCCCCCCCGCCCAATTGTATGAGAGCCATCTTTTTTCCCCTTATGTGACTATTTTTATATGTACTAAAGTTAATACAATTCTCAGAAGAAAACCATGTGTTTTTTCCGACTGAAATATGTTAGAAAAAAAACCATGTGAATTTCCATGTTTCATGATTCAGACAGCAGCTATACTTGTCCACTCAGTATATTAACATGATGACATCAATCTCCACTGTTAGCTGATCTTACACATGCATTTTACTCCACCAGATCTAAATGATACAGTATATCATACAGTATATCATATACATGGAACCCTACAAAGGCAACTCTGTTCAAATCCTATTTAAACTGTACCTGTGATGGTGTAACAGCCCGAATGTACCTGACTTTCAAAGGTTGTATGTATCAAATGCTAGTGATCTAATCAAAGCCATCTACTGTACTGCTTTTTTACCCCACATAACCAACCATTGCTGCTTGTCAATGCTAGTAAAGATAAAGGTATTTTCTACAAAAGCTCTGTATTATATGTGTTATTATAGTCAACGAAGTATGTTGTATGTATTACCCTCATGGTGCTGAATAGAATTCAATTTGTTTCTTAATCTTTAAATAAACCACATATTTACCTTCTATGGTACCAATGTCATTAGCAACAAAACAGCACATTGCAAAATATTCTATATCCAGCCTGCAGATAAGATATACACTGGGCTGAATGGGGAACTGGAAATCTGAAAGCAACTTTCTACTGTGAAACTCCTTTTGCATTGGATCAGTGATACTTCCCATTGATCTGTGTGGAGATCAAGTGGTAAGGTTAGAATAACAGATAAGGCATAGAAGTGTGGTGTGGGTTGTCATGATCTTCATCTGTTTTTCATATAGTCAAGCCAAGCCAGGCCTCTCTACATACCTTACATTCTTTTATTTTGGTACCCAGCTCACATTCCTAAGGTGAAAGAACATGACATTCCAGGATGCCAAAATAAGGCCTTTCCTATGAGACACTTATGTACTTAAGTTATCATGACACCATTCACAACAATGTTGTTGTTCAGTCGCACAGTCGGTTCCGACCCTTTGCGACCCTATGGACCATTGTTTTCCAGGCGCCTCTGTCCTCCACCATCCCCCTCAGCCCTCCCAGCTCTGTGCCCATTGTGTCTACAATACCATCTAGCCATCTCATCCTTGGCCTCCCCCTTCTTCTTTTGCCCTCCACCTTTCCCAACATCAATGCCTTCTCAAGTGAATCCTCCCTTCTCATTTGATGTCCAAAGTACTTTAGCTTCATCTTTACTATTTGACCTTCCAATGAGCAGTCAGGGTTAATTTCTTCTAAGATTGACCTATTTGTTCTCCTCGCTGTCCAGGGGACTCTCAAAACTCTCCTCCAACACCACATTTCAAAGGCATCTATTCTTCTGCGTTCAGCCTTCCTAATTGTCCAGCTCTCACATCCATACATTACTACTGGGAAAACCATTGCTTTGACTATTCTAATTTTTGTTTGCAATGTGATGTCTCTGCTTTTCACTATGAGGTAACCTAATTCCTTGGGGTAACCTAATTCCTTGGGGAGGGAGAAGGACATTCTAGAGGAGAAAGTTGCATGTCCATATATGGCCCTTCCTACGATCTAATGCCTTAGGTAATCTAATTCCAGGAGTGGGGTCCAGTGCTCATCTTGTGTATAAGAATGCCAGTTTCCAGAGGCAAAACCAGCTCTCTATCTTGAGGCACCCGTTGCTTTGATAGCTGAGCTCTGATTCCCCTCCGGGAGGATGCATACCTGAGATGCACCCGCCAGAGTTAAGGGAATCCCTCTGATTAACTATTTCTATGTGTCCTTTTCTTGTCTGTCTTGTCTTTATACAGGTATTATGCCATGTTGTGCTTGAATAAAATGCTGCTATAAATATCTACTGGATTGAGATTGATTTAACAGGCATATCCTGGTACTATCGCTCTCTGCTTTAACACACTACCAACCCTAATCAATAACCGCATACTCTCTTGTCTGAGAGATCGTGACAACCCTGGGTTCAGGTGGAGAGGTGACAAAGGCTGTTGAGAGAGTGTGCGGAAAAATGGAAATTGGAACAACCTATTGATTGCACCCAGCATCTCGAACCCATGACAGGGTATGATGGCCATGGCATGGGTATGTGTTGGAAAAAATGAAAATCATAACCATTTTGGGAAGGATGATGTGCCATTTTCTAGGAAGGAGAGAACAAATGTTCAATTAACACCACTAATACTTATGTCCTAAGGAAATGTGAATAAATGAACTTATTGGCAGCTTGATCCTTCTGTTTGTACACATATTGACCCAACAGTAAGAGGTGAGTGACTTTTCAGATGTTGCTAGAGTCCAAATTTCATTAGCCTCAGTCAGCATATCCAGGGAGGATATGATCCGTACCCTGACAAAATCTAAAGGGCTGTAGATTCTCTTCCTCCTCAATGTCCAAGGAGCTGGAAGGATAGGTGGAAAAGATGCTGAAAGATCTAGCCTCTTTTTTTAAAGCAGAACACAACCAACAACCCTGCTTGTGGAAGAGGAAAACTGTGATTTACTATCGTTACCTCTCTGTGAGTGGGAGTGATGAACAAAAAAGTTTTGCTTTATCTGCTTTTTAAAGGTCTTGACTGTGCTGTTTTAAATATAGACTAAGATGGCACCCCTATGGTACACTCTGAAGATGCTGTAAAAACAGTTGTGTTAGCATTTTAAGAGGGATCTGGTTCTTCTCTTTGCTGTCCCATAAGAGAGCAGAGAACATAAGAGCTAACGATGCAACAATGGCAGGCTTAGAGTAAAGATTTTAGTGCAAGGATGCCAAGTTTATAGTAGAGGCTCTCCAATCATAAATTATTATGAAGCTTTAAGCCAGCAAATTTCCAGAATGAAACAAGCACAAGTTAACTTTATGAGATTGGAAAATCACCAAGTCACTGTTGACACAAAACACTGGAAAAAGATGACATTAGAATACATTACAAGCAATTTAATAAAGTCATATGATACTCTGGGATCTCTGTTATGTTTTTCCTTCTTTTCCAGCATGTTGACTTAGGTAATGGATAAAAAAAGATGCCAAAAGTAAGCAAGTTCTTCTACAAAGGTGTAATTGTAATGTTATCATCAGTGGTGGGCTCCAAAAATTTTTACTACCACACTGTGGCCGTGGTATGGTACGCGTGGCCAGGGGGAAAGCCCTGTGTTGCACCTGAATTGGGACTACTTTATTTCAAAACTTGGATGGGTGGGGCCAGCCAGAATTTCTGCTACCAGTTCTGGTGAACTGGTGCGAACCTGCTGATGCCCACCACTGATTATCATCCAGATAGCCAGAACACAATCATATGAAATAGAAATTACAAATACAATATTCAGATATGCTCACAAAGGGACTGCACTAGCAGTTTCAATGCCTCTTCTCATGCACTTTTAAGAATTGTAGCAACCACAAAAGAAACTAATAAAATTGATGTATAATTATTATCTAAGCACTTCCTCCAAAAGATCTGTTCCCACCAAGTTGCACTTTTTTCATGTAACTGGAAATGTTACAAACCATACCAGCTATTTACAGATGGCAAATTATTCAAAAATTAGTTTCCTTAGTCAGAAGGTCAGCAGTTCGATTCCCGAGTACTGCAGGACGGAAATGAGCTCCCGTCTTCGTCCCAGCTCCTGCCAACCTAGCAGTTCGAAAGCAAGAAATTGCAAGTAGATAAATAGGGACCACTTCGGTGGGAAGATAACAGCGTTCCGTGCGCTCCGGTGTCTAGTCATACCTGCCACATGACCACAGAAATGTCTGCAGAAGCAGACAACGCTGGCTCTTCGGCTTAGAAACAGAGATGAGCACTGCATCCTAGAGTCGGATACGACTGGCTTTCGAGCAAGGGAAACCTTTACCTTTACCTTTACCTTTAGTTATCACAGTGCCTGCTCTGTAATTCTAATTTTGAACTACTTTAGTTTCATGTATTTGCTGAGATTCCATTATTCTAATAATTTAATAGTATAACTAGCGATCAAATCTATTTTAATTACCATGTTTGTGGCTTTAGATCAAGATGCTGCATCAGTCTTAATTTCACTTATTGTACATTTCAGGGATTACACTTTTGTATATAACACAACTTTTGAAACATTCGAAAGGAACATAAACAAAATTCAGACTTACCTCATAGGCATAAGAAAGTTAAATCTCAACTATATTAATAAACTCTTATAAGGAATGAGAACATGGACCATGTTTAAGTATACCTGGGTGGAGAATAAGGTCTGCACTTCCTAAATAGAAAATGTCTGGTATGAAGCAATGTCAGGATGAAATGATCAAATACCTTCAGTTTCACACATTCTTTTTGTTATAGTTACATTGAGAAACATGAGAGAAAAGTGAATCAGACTAATCAAACTCCCTTTTTACATAATAATCACCATCATAAGGAAAACACAACCTTCATGAAAAATGTAGAAATAATCTCTCTCTTTAGTTAAACCTTTGAGCTCAGGATTCATTGACCATGAATTTTAACAAAGATAGGAAAACAACCAGGATAAAAATGAACAGAATTCAATGTACTGTTTCCAAGTGATGACTCTCACCATCAAATACCTCAGGGAAAGATACCAAGGTCAGTAACAAAGAAGAAAGACCTTTGTGGATAAAACCAATAAAATAAAATCCATATGTTATTAGACAGCATGAACAGCTTTATAATAGTGCACAGGTTTACTACTTTTAACATATGTAGAAAGACCAGCAAAGATTCAGCTAGACCTAGAAATGGTCTGAAAAAATGAAAACCATAGCACAGAAAGCATGGATCGGTACTCCCTTAGATCTTACACCTGTAAGCAGACCATGTAATTGTGGCTGCTTTTTTGGTGATAATGGTGGGATTGTTTCTGTATTAGAGAAGATTATCTTTTCTCTACCTTTGAAAAGTCCTTTCCTGCTATGTAATACACCAACAGATGGCTGGGAGCCTCAAACCCAACCGGAATGGGCAGCCGCACCCCTTGACCAAACCCCGTGAAATTCGGCACACCTTGTGCACGTGAGCAGGTCACTGTCGTGGTCCCGAAGCCCATGGAGGGGGGGGGTTATGCCCCCCAAATTGATCCTTTAGTCCACAACCAATCACAAGGGCTGACCAGCTCTTGGCCTTTGTGATGTCATGGCCTTTGTGCTGTCTTGCCCAGACCTGGGAGTGGACAGCCCTTGGGAGTGGTCAGCCAATGTGACATCACAGGGCCCCACACCTTGGCCAGGCAGGCCAGCTATCAGGGTGGGGCAGGAGTCCAGTGGAAAGATGCCGCCCTGAGTCGGGTTCTGCCTGAGTGGGCGGCATATATAAATACGACTAAATAAATAAAATAATAAATAAATAAATAAAGAGGTCAGTCCAGGAGAAGGAGCACCTGAGCAATGCAACCCCAGAAGGTAGAACAGCACCCCCTCCAAACCCCACCCAGACGAAGCAGGGCACCCCTGCTAGTAGGTAATATAACAGAGCTGAGCAACCTGGAAAGCTGGAAGTAAAATATTCACTCTCCGCCCCAGCTGCAAACTGCATAGCGCTTGGAAATGGCTGCTTGGACCATTTTTTAAAAAGGTGAACTGGAAGTATTTGGATAGGCACTTCCTGTCCTTTTTTAATGGGAGGAAATGAGGGAGCATTAGGGACTTCTAACATCTGAATGTAGATTTTTACATGAATTTTACCTTTTAAAATGGGGTCTTTGGGTGATTTGGGGGTTCTTCAAAATGCTCTTTTAGATGCATAATGCCAAATGTCTTATAATAACAAAGGGCAAGAGGTATGCAAAGGCATCCACCACTCTTTCTTAAGCCGATCCCTGCAGAATGCCAGTTAAAAACCTGGCCAGCTGGTATATAAACAAGTATTTTCTTCTCAACTCCTGTCACCACCACCCTGCAATTTTTAAATTTTTCAACCATGGCATTTTCAGATAACAAAATTATGTCTCACTCTTCTCAGCTATAAACCTATCCTGTAGACTGAGACAGCTGCCTGATGTACGGTTTCTGCAGAACTTTTCCCACAGCCTGCTTCTTTACGGTTGAAGTGCTATTGCCACTGTGTAAGCACAAACTGTAGATTGATTTGCTTTTCAGATCAGCATTCCCTTTTTACACATACATATTGCTACATCTCTGTAACTCTGGCGTCCCTAGTTTTCATAAGCCCTGTTTTGCTTCCTAAGAAGTGAAACACTCAATGATCTGATAGGATGCCTCATAGCCAATGTTGGCTAGCCAAGTTGGTTGGAAAACAGTAAATGGCCATGGCTAATGGAAAAGCAACCTGAAGAAGGGGAGCCTCATATGCATATGTGTTGGTGTATGCTGTGGGCAGTAAAGACAGGCAGAAACTTGAGCAGTTGGATAGTAAGGCACTGACCTAGATCAGATACTATTGGGTCTTTAATGGCTTCTACAGCAGTGATTCTTAACCTGTGGCCCATGGGCCAGATGCGGCCTGTGGCATCATTTTATGTGGCCCCCCACCACCTCCACTACACCAGGAAGTGCCATGTCGTGAAGGAAGGGCAAAATGGCCGTCCGGCCCCCGAAGCTGTCTGAGGGAGCGTGACCTGGCCCCTGGCATTAAAAGGTTGAGGACTCCTGCTCTACAGTTTTGTTGGCTGAGGCAGTGCCTAAGATGTTTTCCTGGTTGAGGCATTTAGAGAGACTGTCTGGAGAAGGTCTCAAGTCAAGGTACAAAGAACCTAAAGCTAGACAAGTTATTCAGACTTAGGGCAGAAAATCTGACCAGGGAGAGAAAAATACCTTCTTCCTGGTGCTAAAAACAGAGTAACAATTTTGCTGCCTTTTAATGACACTCAAAGTCTACTACTTGAAGCAGGCAGGACACTCTGCCTAATAGTAAGGCTGTCCCTAAATAAGTGTGTGCCAGCAACTACGGCTCACTTGCTGCTTTGGCTGTCTCTAACAAAAATGGTTGGTAACTACTGCTCAATGGTGTCAGTAAATTATTACTTTCTGCTTCACCTTACTAACCACTACAGTATTAGCTTAGGCAGAAGTTAGCTTCATTTGATCAAAGGAGACCATTTGCCCACTCCTGTAATAATCATAAAGGGATGTTACTAACCACAAAAAAATTAAACAGAAAAGCATTTGCTAGTTGGTTGGGGCTGTGTTTTTATGGGGCAAGACCTGGGCCAATTCCGCAGTAAAATGTGTGTGCATTTTCCCCATCTTTAAAGTCCTGCAGTAAGCAATGAAAAGCACAAAAGAGTGCAAAATTATACAATTTTAAGTGCCTCACAGCATTGCTCCCCCAACACATACTCAATAAATAAATAAATAGATAATACTGAAACACTAATCCTAGAGGGATGCTTTTGGTTTTGCAGTCTAAAATAGCTGCTGTTCTTGGTAACCTTTTTAGATCTATACAAATGGATCTAGAACAGTTTGTTATGCAACTAGCTCAAGCAACCCAAAAAAAGGAGGGTAGGAGAAACACACAGGGAAAGAAAGTGAGATGATAAGATTCCATCAAAGTTATGCCTTTAAACAATAGCACACTCACCCCCCAAAAAAACCAGAACCAACATTAGTTGAAATTTCTTCCATTCTAATTAGAAAGTCTTAGACGGTTTGGTTATTGTTTGATCATGCCCCCGAGCATCATCAAAGCATATATGTTTGTATGTGAGTTTGTGTATGTAATGAAAATAATTAATTATCAATTACATGCTGTAAAGTCAATGCCAACATTGAAGTGGTTTATCATTTCTTCTATTGGGGGCCGCACTGGAATGGTGCAGCTTATCCAAGACTACACAGCTGGCTCTTCTCTTGCTAGGCATAGAGTGGAATCAAACTTCTGACCTAGATCCTATAGCCAGGTACCAAAGTTACATATGTTTAGCCTTTGTTGTAATGCCTAGATTAATGCTGAATTGTTCAATAGCTCAATAAAAAAATGCATTCTTACACAATTCAAAACCCTGACAGGGGGATATTTTGTGGCCACCAAGCACCAGCTATCTTTCCTTATATTATAAAAACAACTAGATGAAACCAAACTTTTTAAAAACACAGCCTGTGCCTTCTACTTAAAACACAGAGAAGCAGAGAGAAATTTTTTAAGTTAACTGGGAAGGTAAGAGTTTGGACCACTGTCCTTCTCCAAAGTTTTCTGGTTGTCACTCTGGATTGAAATCTGACCTACAAAAAAAGTCATCTAAATACCAAACAAAAAGTCACTGCTACAAAAAACATATTTAGAAAACTGTCTGGTTCATCCACAAACAATAAGAACAACTCTGTCCCAGAGCTATTGCACAGCATAATATGCTAGTGTCATATGGAACAAATCAGCACATACCAAATAAGTAGATGCAGCACTTAATAATTTTTTGCAGGAGTATTCCTGGCTGCCTGAAACCTACCCCCACAGAAAAAGTCTGGCTGGATCATTTGGAAGTCATTTAATCAACTTTGGAGTGAAGCAGGAAGATTAAAGAATAATCAAATAAATCAGATCACTTAGATACATGACAAATTTTCTGTGAATATGGAGAAGTTCCATATTTCTGTAAATATGGAGAAGTTCAATCAATGCAGCAATTTACATGCATTTATTTTATGCCCCGCCACATGTCCAAAAGAAGATCTAGTAAATGGTCAAGATAAAGAAGATATTGAAGAAGCCTGATTCTGGTCACAGAAAAACGCAATGGTCAGGAAATGGTCATAATCCCTCTAAGGCCAAGAGATAAAGTGCTCTACCCATAACATCATCAAATTATATTAAATAGCTATATGAGTAAATACGGAACCAGAGTCCAAATAGCAGAATTCTCAGCACTCAAATTCTCTCAATTATTTATAATGGGATTTTAACAATCACATTGGAAAAGCTTGTTTATTCCACTAATTTATATTGCAAAAGCAAAGTATAAAAAAATCAGCATAATAAAGAAATACTGTTTCAGACAGAACCTAAAAAAATCCAGCAGATGATTAAATCTCATTGAAATAGATGAGATTTAAGTAATTCCACAGCAATATGCAGGACTGCTATCTTATTTATGAGCAAAATCTAATCAATAGTAGCAGGATTCAAAATATACCAGAGAGTTGGCTCAGATAAGTCCTTTTAAATCACTGAACTAAATCCTTAAAATCTCAATTTTATTGTAAATAATCCCCAATCTCATAATTATTTTTGTCAAAAGGATTACAAGCATTTAGTGACATCCAGATAGCTGAATAATCTATTTAGTTCCAAATTCCTTGTAGTACTGTATGACTGGTATTAAGGAGAAGACAGGATTGGATCCATTGGTTAATATTAATTTGCAGTTCTAAAACAACTGATCTGATAGGTATGTTACATCTTTCAGTAGCTGTAGGACCTAAAACAAGGGTGACCAACTTTTTAATGCCATGTGCCTGACAGCTGAGTGGGCCGGGCCACACCCCTGGAAGCGGAAACAGGCACATTTACAACTGTCATAAATGCACTCATTTCCACATTTACAACAGCCACGGGCATGTTTTACGGCTGATGTAAACACACCTGCTTTAACTTCCGGGTGCGGCAGAGGCAGTGATGGGCCAGATGGAATGACATCAGGGCCGGGTACAGCCCACAGGCAGTAGGTTGGGAACCCCTGTCCTAAGTTTTCATAAAATATACATGTGCATTATTTCTCCTATGCACTGAGGGATTTTGTATTGCATTCTGACTTTATTCTTGAGAAACCAAATTATATTTCAAAGATTTCTCCAAGAATTAAGAAACAGGGATCACCTGAAGGAATAATTAAAAACTCTTATCATTTAGGTGATCCAAACATTGACTAGAGAAAAGCTACATAAGCAGAAAAATCTGAACAATAACAACAAAGATCTGTAAACACAAAGGTACCTGCTCACATTTCCATTCCACTTTCACTTATGTTCCTTGGTATAAAACATTGAGATCAAAGGATGATTATTAGTAGCTGAACCAGTATCGCCTAATCTCTTTTGTTAAAGAGGACGATCAACAGACTTGATATGGAACTGCAGAAGTGTATGTGAAATGGACAAAAATGATGCCAAAATAAAGTGCTGCAAAACTCCTTGTTGCAAAAGAGTGATATAATTAACTCTCTCTGGAAATACCAAAATAGTGGTCCCCGCCACAACCCCCCAGAATTTGCCAACAGGCACCCTGCACTAAAACCTTTGAGTCCTTTTAAACACTTACAGTAGTTTGGATAAAAGTAAAGGTTGCCCTTGCTCGAAATCCAGTCGTATCCGACTCTAGGGTTCAGAGCTCATCTCTATTTACAGCTAAAGAACCAGCACTGTCTGCATTAGCAGACATTTCTGTGGACATGTGGCAGGCATGACTAGACACCAGAGTGCACGGAACGCTATTTACCTTCCCACTGAAGTGGTACCTATTTATCTACTTGCAATTTCTTGCTTTCGAACTGCTAGTACTCTGTCGTGCAGTACTCGGGTCTCGAACTGCTGACCTGCCAACCTTCCAATTGTCAAGTTCAGCATCTTAACCACTGAGCTACCACAGTCCCCATTAGTTTGGATAGCACATTAGCATTAGCTGTTGAGGTTCCATCTGCTGATTCTGAACAAGTCTCACATACACATGCTTATTGTCGTGTGGCAAATTTTTTTCTGTAAAGAAATCTGCTCATCATTTTTCCTGAAGAGAAAGAGAACTATTATTACATGGCACTAAATAATAATAATAATAATAATAATAATAATAATAATAATAATAATAATAATAATAATAATAATAATAATAATAATAATAATAATAATAATAATAATAATAATAATAATAATAATAATAATAATAATAATAATAATTTCATGTCCGAAATTATTCTGGATTGAAAGGATTTTTGGGGAAGAAACTCCGCTCAGAGAATGCCCAAATGAGGTACCCTTCGTGTCCCCAAGAACTGGGACAGAGACGGGCGCTCAATCTGTCATGCAATAGCCAGGTCTCGAACTGCCAACCTGCCAGCCTTCCAGCTAACAAGGCAAGCTTCTTAACCACTGAGCCACTGCAGCCCCCTACATTACACTAAGACTGTGCTTGGTGATCAGAATACAGTACTAATAATAAAAAGAAGGTTAAATATTCAGTGTAATTTAAAACCCTATTGGAAAGGAAAACATTCAGCCCAAAATCACTGTATAGCAATTACTACCCTGCTTCCCCGAATATAAGACACTGTCTTATATTATTTTAAATTCCAAAATCAGCACAATGTCTTATTTTCGGGGATGTTTTATTTTTCCCAGCTGGGGGTGTGGTCTCCAGGTCCGGGCCGGAGGCCATGCGGCCGCGGCTGTCGCTGGCCTTCCTTCCCGCCGCGGCCCAGCTCCTCCTCACCCCTGGCTGGACCTGGAGACCACAACCCCAGCCGGGGGTGAGGAGCTGGGCCGCGGCGGGAAGGAAGGCCAGCGACAGCCGCGGCCGCATAGCCTCCGTCCGGAGCCGGGCATGGGCCGCCCGGACCCGGAGACCACAACCCCAGCCGGGGGTGAGGAGCTGGGCCGCGGCGGGAAGGAAAGCCATCTACTGCCGCGGCCGCGTGGCCTCCATTCTGAGCCAGGCAGGAGGTAAGGGGGCCTTATTTTTGGGTGGGGCCTTATATTTCAAAGGCAGGGGGACAAGGGGGGTGTCTTATTATGGGAGGAGGTCCTATAATCGGGGAAACATGGTACAAACAAGATTATTAACATGCAGAAGGAGCTTTTAGAGGAAGATAAAGAATGAGAGAGAGAGAGAGAGAGAGGACTTCTCCTTGCCTAACTTTGTACTAACTTTGCTTACTTGGATTGAAAATATATATACAAACTGCCTGCATAAATGATCTTCTCATAGAAAATTAGCACGCAAAGAAAGATAAAGCAAACATACTATAAAGAGGCTGAGATTAAAACCAATTCTTCATCTTTGATGCCTTAGAGGCAAAACAGAATGACACACATTCATTTTTCTCTCATTTCTAACCCACTTCCAGGTAAGCCTGAAGGAATGCAATCAGGCTTGGCTGCCAAACAATATGCTTACTTACTGCAATCTTGTTAATTAATACTAAAATAAACTGAAACACATATCAAAATCAGTTCAAGAGACATAAGAAGTTTTGTGATGCAAGTTTATCAATATCCAGACTATGTATTATAATGAATGTTATACCCTCTTTCATTGTGATAATCATAGTGATATGTAGTACAGTACTACACTTGTGACAATTTAAGTTGAGCACACATTCATATGTGTGTGTGTATATGCATGTGTATGGGTGTGTGTGGTACCATAACAATATCTCTTCATTGTTCACATAACATAGCAGAGAAAAGGAATATAGAAGAGCAGAAATAAAGAGGTCTTACTTGGAGAAACAAAGCAGAACAAATCAAAAGTAAAGTCCACTGAAATGAATGGGTCACTTTCGGTAAACATGTTTCAGGCTCAAATGTTAAGAGATTTGCAAAACAGCCATGTTGTCTGCGTTTCCTCACTGCTACCAGGCAACCCAGAGATTACCAGATTGCTCCAAACACAAATGTGGCAACAACTTTGTGATACAAAATCTGCCCCTCAAAGCTTTCATCCCGTATCCTTTATCACATTCTTAAATTCAGAACAGCAAAATGCATGATTAGCTTTTACACAATGTTTCGTACATATACTACAGGAGTTTAAGATGTCTGTAGACCAGAGTAGCATGAATACTAAACATCATCACCACAATTTAGATGACATTTCCAGATCAAGGACAGCATGACAGTGGTGGTGGTGGTGGTGGTGGTGTGGTGGTGATCACCTTCATCCCTATTCCCTAGCTTGGCTGCTCTCATGACTTAAAGGAACGACACTTTTCACATATAAATATCTATGCTTTTTAAATATCTACAGCAATATAAATATCTACAGCAATCAATACAACCTATTTTAAGAAAAACAAGTTACAGTGGTTTATTTTCAGCATGGAACATTATTTTACTTTCAGACAAAGAGCATGTGGGGCACTGCTTCTCCATCAAGAAATAAACGCCTTCCTCCAATTTTCCCCCTGGTTCCATTACCATCACAGGTTGGACCAATATCTCCAAATCGTCTGCCCATGCTATGAATATTTTACATAACATAATTTTTGGAATACTGTAACTTCAATTTATGAGATTGCTTATGATATCTGTTGATTAGCACAAGGAAGTACTGTACTGTACTTTATTTGCCGCTTTAAAAAGCAGACACAGATGTCTAAGGTAATCGGTATTGCAACATTATAAAATACAAATGGGTGTTTCATTTTATTTTATCGCATTGGACTAGGAAGAAAGAAGAGTAGAAGAAACAGCAAATACATACAAATATATTTGGAGGGAACATACAAAAATTCAACAAAACAAAAATATTTGACATACCTGCAGATGGTTTATCTTGATTATAAGGTACAATAACTGTTTTTAATTCTCACTGTGCCCTACTTTTACATGAACTTGTTCTTTTTCTATTTAAACTCACTTAAGGATCTCTGACCTCATTAGAAAACAGGATATGTCCCCTTACCCATTTTAACTCTTATCCTTAAAACATCACTGCATTCTTTATCAGCTGCTTTCTTTAAGTAGCATAGAGGAGGTTTTTAAAATTTCTAAAGTAGCCAGAAAGAGCAGGCACTTTAAAAGCATGCAATGTAGCATTCTGCCACATTCCGATTAATACACTCCACTAAGTCTTTTCTTTAATTTAAAGAAAAGATCCAGCAGTAGTTGCGTCATTTGTATTCTTTCCTTTTCAATGGATTCATTTCTCTTCTTTTAAGGGTTCATTACATTGTGACACATTGCAAATTTTTCCAGTGGCTGTGACAGGCCACTTTCTGATCATACGTGCACATCGCAAAGGGCAGAACATGCAATTCTTCCATGCTTCTCTGGTGAAAGCCATGCATGTACCACACTCTTGCACGCACAGGCAAAAAGCTCTCATTTTCTCAACAAAGAAATTGTCTTCCTAGGCTGGAATCACACTGAAACGATTCTGCACATTCCAAAAGCCACGTGCTTACTGCACCTCTTTGTACTCACCTGTTTGGCTAAGCTGGGATGTGCTTCTGCTTCGCCGAGAGACCATGGCAACCACTTTGGCACTAAGGCTTGATCGTCTTTTCTTCCCACCTGTGCCAAGTGTACCAACTGCAGTGTCTGATTGACTCCCATCATTATGCTCCAGCTTATACACCTCTCCACTGACACTTGTGCTCTTTGTGATGGATCTCCCTGAAGTCCCCATCCGTCTGCCTTGCATTTTAGGAGTAAACGTACTATATTTATAAAGTAAAAACATATATGTACATTTAAATTATGTCTGTGTCAACATTTTAAACTCTAAATACATCCAATTGTCAAACTGTATTGATCTACATATACTTCAAGTTTGGTAAAGTGTACTATTCAACACCAATGTACACAATTGAATTGGCTACATTCGCATTACCAAATTTCATGTTCCCTCACCTTAGTTCCAAACAGAAAGGAGAGTTCTGCTTCCAATTTTGTATTTTAATTTTTGTCTTCATTCACTGCATTTGTCAAGTCCTGCCTGCTATAGCACTGGAAAGAGACTGAACCTTTTACCCAATGGGTAAATGTTATCAATCACTCATTTTCCTTCAGGTACTCATTAAATATATTCATATGATGTGACAAAATTAAGGAACCATGGCATGAATCAACTATTGGATATATGGGTGATTGCTATTTGATAGTGTTGAGCAAAATAAGAGATACAATGCAACATAACTCACCAGGCTAATTATAGGTCATTAATATAAATGTTCTTAATGAAACACTGAACGTGTAATACATGTAAGAGAAATAATTAGAAATTTATTTTTCCCCTCCCCAAAAAGGAAGTTGCATGGAATATCAATCAATCAATCAATCAATCAATCAATCAATCAATTTTTAAAAAGCCTTATCCTTAATAGCACATGCTTAGTTTAGTCAAAATAGGTGAACACAACAAAATACAGATTATGGCCTTATAGCAAATTCCTATACAGTAAAACCCAGGTTACAACGGAGGTCTGGTCCAACAGCCTCCACCGTAATGTGAAAAAAATCGTAAACTGAAGCACATTTTCCCATAAGAATGCACTGGGAAAAAAAGTCCCAACCAGACCAAAAATAATAATGAAATAATAATACAACCCCCCCCAAAAAACATCCAAAAAATGCCAGACATGATTTCCCACACTCCCCGAAAAAGGAAAAATAATAATAAAAAATCCACAAAAAAGGCTGAAAAATCCAAAAAAATGCCAGACATGATCATCCTCCACCCCAACAAAAGTGATGAAGCGGTCGCCCTACCTTTTCCATGCCATTTGGGGACCTTATCCACTTAGTTTTGACCTGGAAGAGGTACATGTTGAGCCCATTTTCTGCCCCTTCCAGCACTGAGAGTCTGGGGACCTTATGCGCTCAGTTCCCATTTTCCTCCAAACTCCTGGGCAGCGCTACAGCCGAAAACATGCACCTCCCCCATGTGCATGCCTGGGGGAGGTGCACATTTCCAGCTGTAGCGCTGCCCAGGGAGCTTGGAGGAAGGTGGGAACTGAGCAGACAAGGTCCTCAGACACTCCCGGTGCTGGCATGGGAGGCAGACATTCCAGAAACAGTGGGAGAAATGCCACTGCTACTGACGGCACCTCCGCAGCAGTAAACGCTGCATTGCGACTTTGGGTGGAGGGGTGGTTGCCATTTTAAACTCTAAAATGGCGGTGGCCACCATTTTAGAGTTTAAAATAGTGCAATTTTCGACCGTAAACTGAAAAAAGGTAGTAAAACCAGGGAATTGTTTTAATTAAATTTGCTGTAGTAAACTGTGGCAAACGTAACCCAGGACAATCGTAACCCGGGGGTTTACTGTACATATACAACTCAAATATAAATCATGTCCATTTCTGGTCTTTCCATTATGTTTATTTCCTCCAAGAAAGGTGCTATAAACATGTTTCTATCAAACAAATTCAGTGAGTTTACTTCAAGGTAAGTGTCTCTAAGTAAGCATATTGTACAGAGTCGCCACAGCAAGTGGGGCGGCATTAGAAATCTAAATAAATAAATAAATAAATATGATTACACTGGAATTTGCTCCTCTTCTACAATAGGTGGAATCAAAGGACTTTTTGCTGCTCACATTACACAAATGCAGATTTGAAACTCTGGCCCTTTTTTTGCATGCAAAGTGGTTTCTCTCTCTCCTATTTGGGAATTTCTATTGTTTTCTTACCGGAAGGATTTAAAAGGGCTTTCCCCCTTCAAGATATATAAAGATTGAGGGGGGAGGGCATGTCTTTAGAGGAGGAAGAACTGAAATAACAGGAGCATAAGAAAGGGGGGCAACAAATGATTGAAGAATGTGGTTTGTGCATGTTTGGGGGGAGGGGCAAAAATGAAGAAGAAGAAGAAACCGGGAATGAGGTGTTTTTTTTTAAACAAAGCAAAAACAAATGCCATTATTATGCACCCCACTGGCAATGACAATTTAGTTTTATTTCTCTAATAAAATATTTGTTTGAAACCAAAGATGTTCTCTTTGGGACATACTGTTTAATCTTGCCTGCATAAATCTGAGCACCCCAAGGAACTGTTCCACATTGCTAAAGGGATTAGTTTTTGCTAAATTAAATGACAAAGTCAGGTAAGATCTGATAGCTATACCTGTAGCTGTTAGTGCCAAATATAGCACTGAAATGCAATCCAGCGTGCATCTACTTAGAAGTAATTTATATTTTGGTTTTTGTAGGATTACAATCTAGATTTTAACCATAGACTGTGGCTCAGATCACAACCTACTGATCACAAAATTCAGGCTTAGACTAAAGAAAATAGGGAAAACAATTAGGCCAGACAGATATGATCTAGAAAACATCCCTAAGGAATACACGGTGGAGGTGTGGAACAGATTTAATGGCTTGGACCTGATAGACATAGTGCCAGAAGAATTATGGACAGATATGCAGGACATCATGCAGGAGGCAGCAAGGAAAACCATACCAAAAGAAGAGTAAGAAAGCAAAGTGGTTGTCTGATAAGGCTCTTAAAATAGCAGGAGAAAGAAGAAACATAAAAGGCAAAGGAAAAAGGAAAAGAAAAGCAAGAGGAGATAAAGAAACCTACATAAATGAACAGTGCAAATAAATAGAAGAAAACAACACAAGAGGCAGGACTAGAGATCTTAAAAAAATTGGGAAAATCAAGGGAACATTTAAAGCAAAAATGACCATGATAAGGGACAAGGAGTTATCTGATTCAGAAGAGATTAAGAAAAGATGGAAAGAACACACAGAGGAACTCTACAAAAAGGACCTCAACACCCCTGAAAATAACAATGATGCGGAAATTGAACTTGAGCCAGACATCCTGGAGAGTGAAGTCAGAAAGGCCCTAAAAAGCACTGCAAACAACAAAGCCAATGGAGATGATGGTATCCCCAAAAAAAAGAATGTTCAAATTATTGAACAATTGCATTCATCCCACATGCTAACAAGGTGATGCTCAAGATGATACAGAATAGACTTCAGCAGCATGTGGAGAAAGAACTACCAGAAGTGCAGGCAGGGATCAGAAGGGGCAGGGGAACTAGAGACCACATTGCCAACATATGTTGGATCATGGAAAAAACAAGGGAATATCAGAAACAAGTCTACAGTGATACCTCATACAATGTCCAAACTTGGTTCCACAAGTTAGGACGTTGTATGAATTCCGAGGCATGCAAAATCCTAGCCATGATGCCTCATACAACTTCCAAATTATTGCCACCGATGCTTTGTATAACGTCGTTCCCATAGAGATACTGTACACTGTAAGAGACGCTGCCGCTGCCCCCCCCCACAACTGACTTCGCTCTCTGGGCTGGCCCGCCCGGAGAGCAGAAAAGTGAGGAGGACGCCATCGCTGCGAGAGGCTCCCTGTCTCGCAGCCAGGGGGAGTGAGGAGGAGGAGGACCAGCTGAGCAGCGGGGAAAGCCATTTGCCGCTGCCGCCACGAGGCCACCAGAACGGCTGAGCAGCGGGGAAAACCATCTACTGCGAGCCTTCCACCGCCCCTACCTTGAGGGTGGTGGTGGTGGTTTCCGGGTGGCCCCTGGCTCCGGTGGCCTTGCGGTGGCAGCAGCAGATGGCTTTCCCCGCTGTTCAGCTGGTCCTCCTCCTCCTCACCCCCCGGCTGGGGGTGGTGGTGAGGAGGAGGAATGGCTGAGCGGCGGGGAAAATCATCCACCACTGCCACCACGAGCCATCCACCACCGCCACCTCAAGGCTGGGGCTGGTGGCCTCCGGGTGGCCCCTGGCTCCGGTGGCCTCATGGCAGCGGCAGTGGATGGCTTTCCCCGCTGTTCAGCTGGTCCTCCTCCTCACCCCCCGGCTGGGGGTGGGGGTGAGGAGGAGGATGATGACGAATGGCTGAGCGGCAGGGAAAACCATCCACCGCCGCCGCTGCGAGCCATCCACCACCGCCGCATCAAGGCTGGGGGTGGTGGTGTCCGGGTGCCCCCTGGCTCCAGTGGCCTCGTGGCGGCAGCGGCGGATGGCTTCCCCCGCTGTTCAGCTGGTCCTCCTCCTCATCACCCCCCAGCTAGGGGTGGTGGTGAGGAGGAAGAGGAGGAACGGCTGAGCGGCGGGGAAAATCATCCACCGCTGCCGCCACAAGGCTGGGGGTGGTGGTCTCCGGGCAGCCCCTGGCTCCGGTGGCCTCGCGGTGGCGGCAGCAAATGGCTTTCCCCACCGCTCAGCTGGTCCTCCTCCGCCTCCTCACCCCTAGCTGGGGGTGGTGGTGAGGAGGAGGAGGAGAAACGGCTGAGCGGCGGGGGAAATCATCCACCGCCACCGCCGCGACGCTGGGGGTGGTGGTCCCAGAGCAGGGCAACAAAGCAGTGCTGCAAGTCCAAACTCCCACCAGGGAGAGGGCTGAGGCCAGGAGGCAGTGGTGGTCAACTTCAGAGTCTTTTGCCACGCCGGGGGACATTATGCCTCATACAACGTCCGGCGACGTTGTATGAGGCACCTTTTTCCCAAGAATTGGGCGACGTTGTATGGATCCGACGTTGTATGAAGCAGAGGTTGTATGAGGTATTACTGTGCTTCTTTTTCATTGACTACACCAAGGCCTTTGACTGTGTGGAGCACAACAAAATGTGGCAAGTAATTAAAGAGATGGGAATACCAGAACACCATATAGGGTTCATGAGAAATCTGTACATGAGTCAAGAAGCAACAGTTAGGACAGAATACGGAATGACAGAGAGGTTTGGAATAGGAAAAGGAGTAAGACAAGGCTGCATTTTATCACCCTGCTTATTCAACTTATACACAGAACACATAATGTGCAATGCAGGAATGGATCAAAATTGCTGGGAGAAATATCAATAATTTGAGATATGCAGATGATACCACCCTAATGGCAGAAAGTGAGGAAGACCTAAAGAAGCTCCTGATTAGGCTGAAAGAAGGGAGTGCAAAAGCTAGCTTGAGACTCAATATCAAGAAAACCAAGATAATGGCAACAGGCCCTATCAGTCCCTGGAAATTAGATGGAGAAGTAGAAGCAGTGACAGATTTTACTTTCTTAGGATCTAAGATCACTGCAGATGGGGATTGCAGCCATGAAATAAAAAGGCGACTGATTCTTGGGAGACAATCTATGAGAAACCTCATAGATGGGGAACATAGGGAAAAGCAGAGACATCACCTTGCAAACAAAAATTCGCATAGTAAAAGCAATGGTATTCCCGGTGGTAATGTATGGTTGTGAGAGCTGGACCATTAGGAAAGCTAAACGCAGAAGAATAGATGCCTTTGTAATGTGGTGTTGTAGGAGAATTTTGAGAGTCCCCTGGACAGCGAGGAGAACAAATAGGTCAATCTTAGAAGAAATCAACCCTGACTGCTCCTTAGAAGGTCAAATAGTAAAGATGAAGCTAAAGTACTTTGGACATCAAATGAGAAGAGATAATTCACTTTAGAAAGCCTTGATGCTGGGGAAGGTGGAGGGCAAAAGAAGAAGGGGGCAGCCAAAGATGAAATGGCTAGATGGTATTGTAGACTCAATGGGCACAGAGCTGGGCGGGTTGAGGAGGATGGTGGAGGACAGGGGTGCATGGAGGTCAATGGTCCATAGGGTTGCAAAGGGTCAGAATTGACTGTGCAACTGAACAACAACAAAACTAGATTTTAACCATATTTCACCATATTAGAGAAAATAATAGCTCAATTTATTAGTTGTGGTTAAACTCAAAACAGAAAGTGCAATCCCCCACCCCCACAAATAATAATACTGAAGCGAAAGCTGTCATACGAAATGTTCATGGGCAGATAGTAGCTATAGTCAGTCAGCAGAACCCTGTCAGAGCACTTTCGAGTCCTGTTGATTTAAATGGGAGAAACCTAATCAAGCAACCAAATTTGTCTTCTAATTAATTTCCAGTCTAAAAATGTAAATCAGTGAATTACAGTAATACCTCATACAAAGTCCGCTTCATACAACATCGGATTCATACAACATCGCCTAATTCCTTGAAAAAAGTTGCCTCGTACAAAGTCGCTGCAACTTTGTATGAGGCATTGGGGTTTTTCCCAGGTTGCATTGTGCCTGGGCAGTATAAAAGGCAGGATACATGCGTGCATTTCGCTTGTGGGTTTTGCACAAGGCAAAGTGTTTAGGAGTGGTTTTGAGGGCGATTTTGGATTTTTTTTTTAATTTTTCCGTCAGAATTTTTAGAAGCATTCCTGGGATTTTTGCAGCATTCTTCAGGTTCTTGGACAATAAGGGTTGTTTGACATGTTTTTGTAATGTATTTAGCCTTTAGACAATTATTTCTTAAAGTTCTGTCAGTTTCCTGTCTGTTTCCTTTACTTTGCCCTGAAGTCTGTGCTGTTACAGTACAATGTATTTCTATGGAAACGACGTTGTATGAGGCATCGCAGCAAGGATTTGGACGTTGTATAAGGCATCACAGCTACGATTTTGTATGCCTCATACCAAGTCCAAATCCATATAAAGTCCAAACTTGTGGAACCAAGTTTGGACGTTGTATGAGGTATCACTGTAATTAGAAAAATGTTAATAAAGGAATGTTATTTTGTGTTTATCAGAACCAGAGGAATGTGACTATACATTAAGCAAATATCCCATTGTCTATAGGCAACGGTAATTTCTTATTGCCTTCATCTTCCCAGTATCTTTTGACTAAAATTACTATCATTTATATTTCAAAATGGAGAGATGAATCTGAGACATGTTAAAAATTACATATGAACAATTTATTCACTGCTCTTTAGTCATGCATCTGCTTTCTGCCACTCTGTATGTGGTGGGGAGATTTTTTGGGGCAAACTATATGATAGCACATCAAACTCTGAGATTCATGAATTACCTAAGCACAGTAAAGACACTCTCTGCAATTAGCTCCCAGAGCATACCACATTGGTAATGTAAGAGTGGTTTTATCAGTACTAGGTTTGTTTACATAGAAAGGCCCCAAGATAGGTCTATGGTAAAAATGGTGGAACTGTTAAGAATTATCCATGTCTTATGCATTCCACCTCATGGAGGCCTCTTGGCACATTGATTAAACTGTAGCCAAAAGGGGACTGTGGCAGCTTAGTGGTTAAGATGCTGAACTTGATGACTTGAAGGGTGGCTGGCCAAGTTTGAGACCCAAGTACTGCATGACGGAGTGAGTTCCCGTCTCTGTCCCAGCTACTGCCAACCAAGCAGTTCGAAAGCAAGAAATTGCAAGTAGGTTAACAGGTACTACTTCGGTGGGAAGGTAAAGAGTGTTCTGTGTTCTCTGATGTCTAGTCATGCCTGCCACATGTCCATGGAAATGTCTGCAGAAGCAGACAGTGCTGGCTCTAAATGGAGATGAGCACTGAACCCCAGTGTCAGATACGACTGGTTTTAGAGCAAGGGCGACCTTTATTTATTTATTTATCACCTGGGTGGTGATGGGGTGCAGGCATTATGCTCGCGCCTCACCATTGCTTCGGGAGCTGCACTGGCTACAAGTTTGTCTCCGGGAGCAATTCAAGGTGCTGGGTTTGACCTTTAAAGCCCTACATGGTAGTGGGCCAGGATACCTAAGAGACCGCATCGTCCCAAGAGTGTCTGTACATCCAACCAGAGTGGACCGGAGGGGCTCTCTAATTGTTCATTCTGCCAGAGGGGCTCACCTCTCTGGCCCACAAAGGAGGGCCTTTTCCATGTCCGCACCGGCCTTGTGGAACCTCCTGCCAGTAGAGTTGCGGGAGGAGATGGAGCTGCTGCCTTTCAGAAAAGAATTAAAAACTTGGTTTGCGGAGCAGGTGTGGGGCCCGGATGGAAAAGTGGCCCCTGCCTGTTGGCTTATAAAATGAAGCCTCTCCATCTTTTTAATGTGGGCAGTTTTAATGTGGTTATTTTTTAATAGGTGGGTGGGTATGTTGGGGTTTTAATTGTTTTTAATATGTATGTTTTAATCCTGTTATGAGCCGCCCTGAGTCGGGTTTGCCTGATTGGGCGGCATAGAAATTTGAATTATAAATAAATAAAATAAAATAAATAAGGGCGACCTTTACCTTTATCTACTGCAGCCAAAACTACTGATTGTGAGTTCAGTCCTGATGGGCACCAAGTTGACTCAGCCTTCCATCTGTAAAATGAGTACACAGCATGTTTGGGGCAAAATGCTAATTACCTAGTGAATCACCTAGAGGGTACTCTAAGTGCTAGGGGGCAACATATAGGTGTAATTGCTATTGCTACCTACAGTGGAACCCCGGATAATGACAAAACTGGGTTCCACAAGTTGTGTTGTTGTCTGTTTTTTGTCGTTATGCGGTTCCTATGGGAGAGTGTCGTTATCCGGTGCACCGATACCAAATGCCCCGCATAATGACATTTTTGGGCATTTCTGTGTCGTTATGCGGGGCATCACGTGGTGCATAACTACGCGTCGTTATGCGGATTTGTCCTTATCCGGTGCTGTTGTTATCCAGAGTTCCACTGCATGTGACATGACCATCTGTATTACTGAGAAATTTAATTCTTAAAAAAATCTCCAGTTTAAGAATGTGGAATATTGTGGTTCTGTGCACATGAATCAAAATGCCAGGAAATAGCTTGATATTGTTGCATGATATTGTGCCTGTGTTGCCAGCAGGAAAATGGATTCCATGTTTTACATAGCAAAGAGGAGCCTGAATATTGAGGACACCCATGTCAGTAGTCAAGATAGTCTATAGGACTGATGGCTAACCTTGGCATTCCAGGTGTTCTTGGATTTTAATTCCCAGAACCCCAAGTCAGCACCCCAGCTGATCAGGGCTTCTGGGAATTGAAGTTGAAGAACACCTGGAGTGCCAAGGTTCACCATCACTGGTCTATAGGATATCCTCATGTTCACTATCGTTTCTTCTAGACATTTTGATTACTTTGTGTTATAAAGCAATAGAAAACTAGAAAGCTTGTTGAAAAATAGCCCTGACAATTGCTTCATGTTTGGGTGAGAACTGATGTTTGGGTTAACTGATTTAAAAGGGGGGTTAGTTTCTGGGATTTTCACCTGCTTGTTGTCCCTTTGTGAATGGTAATAAACTAGGTAAACTATTGTTGCCATGCCTGCTCTGAAGAATACAGACTAGAAAGCTCACTTCCAATTTCCAAACCCTCGCTCTACAAACATGTTGCCTGCATGTTTTCCAGAAAGTGTCCCCATATATCTTGAAATAAAAAGGGGACTAGAAATTAGCAAGAACCTTCCATATAGTGTAAAAGACAGACAACAAAGAAGGGTTGATGGGAGGAGAGTTACTTATTTGAAATGTGTTATTGGTGATGAATCTTATGGCTTCCATAGACCACCAGAGATGTGAATAAAGTCAAGCCTGAACTCTCGTTAGAGTAAAAATGGGTAAGCGGAGGCTATCCTAACTTGCATATTTAATGAGAATGCAGTACTAATCAGAAAACAATATTGCTGGGGGAAATGGTGCATGGGGAAGTAGGAAAAGATGAAGACCTAAGAAGAGATTGGTTGACTCAACAAAGAAATTCACTCTGAACTCTATCCTCGGTGGTAGAATTGGAAAAGTCATTTTCTTCATAGGCACATCTTTCAAGAAGCCTCCATCTCTGAGGCCTCCATTCATGACTTTTTGAGCAAAAGACAATAAACCATTTCCATTTTCTGGAAATGAAGTTCTTCAGGACACACATAAACATTAGTCAGGCACATTACAAATTACCTGCCCCAAATAGCACCGTTATGAGTCATCATTACTTCTGACAAATGTGATTTACCAGGGTATCAGTGCTCATATTTAGAACTAAGGGTCCTATGGAAGCTACCTCCACAAGGACCACTACCACCACAATATGCTTCCATACGGCATTAAAGATACCAGGAAGGAAAGCAGCCTTCATTGCCGAAGATCTAATCCAGTAAAAGGCAGATTCATGTGTTCCCATCTAAGTGGCTAAACTGTTGCCATCAATACCAAGGGAACGGTACCAAGGCAAGGTTCTGGAGCTCCCCCTAATCTCAAAACACAAATGTCATAACTGGATTTAGAGGAAGAATGGTTTACTCATTTTCTGGGCAAGACATTGTGTAGATATGGCACTTTTGGATCAAGTAAAGATTACCTTCTTACTTAGCTCAAGTGGCTAAGATGCTGACTGGGAGGCAGGAGGTCAGCAGTTCGATACCTGAGTACTGCAGGATGGAATGAGCTCCTGTCTTTGTCCCAGCTCCTGGCAACCTAGCAGTTCGAAAGCAAGAAATTGCAAATAGATAAATAGGGACCACTTTGGTGGGAAGGTAAACAGCATTCCATGTGCTCCAGTGTCTAGTCATGCCTGCCACATGACTACGGAAACGTCTGCAGAAGCAGACAATGCTGGCTCTTTGGCTCTGAAACAGAGATGAGCACTGCACCCTAGAGTCAGATACCACTGGCATTTGAGCAAGGAAAACCTTTAGACACAACTGTAACATATTGCAATCTAGAGAAGCTTGTAGCTAATTCTACAATGGGCTTATTTTGGAACAAGCAACTGATGTTCCATTATGCTGTATGCCAACCTATTTTCAAATAGTTAGGATTTCTGTTACACTTAACAATGTGGCATAGATATTACATTTTAAGATCATTGCATTGGTCAGTTGTAATCCCTTTAAGTGGGAAAGGGCTACAGCTCAGTGGTGGAACATTGTTTTTTCATGCAGTGCACCCCAAATTATATTTCCTGTCTGTGGGTAGGATTGGGAAAGATTCTTCCCAAGCAACTCGGTATAGCTGCTACCAGTCATTGCTGACAACAATAGTCTCTAGGTCAGTGGTGGTGAACCTATGTCATGCGTGCCAGAGATGGCACTCGGAGCCCTCTCTGTGGGCACCCGTGCAGTCACCCCAGCACAGAGTTTGCCCCGCCCCTCTGCCCAGCAGCCCAATGGAAGCATTTCCTTCCTCCCCAGTTGTTGTGTTAGCACTTTGCGATAAACAAGTGGATTTTGGGTTGCAGTTTGAGCACTCAGTCTCTAAAAGGTTGACCATCACTGCTCTAGGTAGACCAAAGATCTAATCCATCATAAAGCAGGTTTATGTGATCCTATCTAAGTGCCTAAACTAGCAGTTTACTCAGGATTAAGGCTGTGCTTCTTCAACATAAGCCTCTCATATCACATACACTCAGTGTAAAAATGCAGGAGGCATTTAAGGTTTGTCTGTGAAATACCATGGAATTTAAGTCAAAGAGGAAATAAAACCCAACTGGGCACACCAAAGCCCTTGAGTATGCATAAACTAGGCCTTGTATTTTGACCTACGCATTTTCTCTATCGTTACATGCTGGCCTATGACGTATCATCCTGCCTCAGGTCACGTCCTTCACTAAAAGGCACATATTCAAGCAGAGATTTCATCAGTACATAAATAGTTGATTATATATTCAGAGTTTCCATGCATGTGAAACAAACAACCATCTTCCACTCATTTCAATGCTCAGAGACACTTATTTATGTGCTAAAGTTTTCATGCAGATTTTCGGGGAGTTATAACTGGAGGGTAAATCAGAAAATCCCCTGTGAATGAGCTGAACAAGATCCATGGTGTTTCTGGTCTCAGCCAATGAACTATATGATTCCTGTCCTGGTAGCCAAATAATAATTGCTTAAAATGGTAGAGTTGCCCTGGGCTGTTTAAATGGCCAAGATTAAAGGTAAAGGTCACCCTTGCTTGAAAGCCAGTCTTATCCAACACTAGGGTTCAGTGCTCACCTCTGTTTATAGCCAAAGAGCAAGTGATGTCTGTGTCTGCAGACATTTCCATGATCATGTGGCAGGCATGACCGGAATGCATGGAACACTGTTTACCTTTTTAGTGAAGTTGTATCTATTTATCTACTTGCAATTTCTTGCTTTCAAACTACTAATTTGGCAGGAACTGGGACAGAGATAGGAGCTCACTCCATTGTGCAGCCCTTGGGTCTTGAACAGGTGACCTGCCAACCTTCCAGTCATCATGTTTAGCATGTCAACCACTAAGCCCCCCAAGCCCCCCAAGATTATATATACAGTAACAGCATTTATTTCAAGCCATATTTTGCTGTAGTTTTCCTAGGTCTCCATTTACATGATGTGAACTGACCAAAGTGAGAATAAATTAAAAGGCATGCTCCATTCTCTAAGAGGCAGGCAAATCAGGTGACAATGCAGAGACAATTCATTTAGATTACTCTGAGGTTCCAAAGGTATATTAAATATGTAGGCCAATTACATACAAAATGGTAGGTAGACTGATAAATAGGTATGGGGCAATGAAAAATAACACAAAACTGAAAGCAAATACTACACAGTTATTTATCAACTTCTTTCTAAAGTAACTCACCTATGTACTCTATGAAAATACATCTTTTCCCGTAATCAGTTCCGTCACAGTTGCTTCTCAAATTTTAGCACACTTTTTCAGTCATGCTGATTTCTCAGCAAGAGAAATCTTTGATATTTGTACTCATTAGTAGGTCGCTCCAATTCCATAATAGTTCTTCGGCACAATAAAGAACAATCAGCAGCTCAATAATCCATGCTCTTTGTTG
The DNA here is from genome assembly GCA_035047305.1 of Bradypodion pumilum. NCBI lineage: Eukaryota > Metazoa > Chordata > Lepidosauria > Squamata > Chamaeleonidae > Bradypodion > Bradypodion pumilum. Next base: position 180,464,764 of record JAWDJD010000001.1, on the reverse strand, counting down.
ATGTAGCTATACAGGTGTAGTGACTCAGATCTTTCGAGGTGTCCACTCACTTCCACCAGTACCACTTACTATGCTTTCTGCCTTCTCTGCCAAAAACAGAATCACATACTAATTCACAACCCCTATGGAGCCTTTGCAAGGAGGCTGCTCATGAATACTAATAACTTCAGAGCAAGTAGCACTCCTGGACAAAAGGGTAAGATAATCACTTCTTTTTAATGAGGAACATGCTTCTAAAAATAAGCTAAACTTTCATTTGAAGTGTGCCACATTTTAGTGCTACCTAAAATTGTCTTCCATGAGTCTTTTTGTCAGTCATCATAAAACAAAACCAACTGTCCTCTACACACACTCAAAACCTTGGCTGGAATAAAAATGACAAGCTGATCCATATACCAGCTTGGCTTGCAGTTCTACACAAACTCCAGTGCAAACCTGCTTGAGACTATGTCCCATCCAAGACTCTACAGCAAAATCCTAATTGATGCATGTTTCTATGGATCGAAAGTGAGGCAAAGCTGGAATTTTGATGGTGAGCCACAGAAAAACCTACAGCCTGTCAGACTCAGCTTATTCATCCTTCTTTGTCCACAGCAAACTTGTAGAACTAAAGTGAAACCCTGCAAATTATCTTGCTGACCTTAGACAAAAGGTGAACCTAAAAGGAAATCATCTGAAGCATTTCTTTATTTGGTTTAACTTGAGAAGCAACAAAATACCACAGTATAAACTGTACTGTAGAGAGGCTGCATTCCACAGCTGTTTAACATTTTCATGCCTTCAGCTTCCACACAGCCAACATCCTACCCTGTTTTTTGAAAAATGTTTCCTCTGTGTGGGAGAAGTGGGGCAGAGAAAGAGGGTGAAAACGAGCATCTGGGAGTCACTGGGTTTTTGCATGGCACAAACTAGGTACTCCCCAAAGCATACCTCCAGGTGCAATTCAAGGTGCTGTTTTTGACCTTTAAAGCCCTTCATCGCATCGGTCCAGGATACTTAAGAGACCGCAACTCCCCAAGGTATTCAGCCCATCCTACAAGGGCAGACAGGAGGGGCTCAGTGGTGGTCCTATCCGCAAAAGAAGTTCATCTTATTGGGACCAGGAGGAGAGCCTTCTCTGTGTCTGCTCCAGCCCTGTGGAACCTCTTACCACCAGAACTCGGACTCTAGATGGATCTTCTATCCTTCAGGAAAATGTTAAAGACCTAGCTATGCCAGCGGGTGTGGGGAATGCTTGACTCCACCGCGCAAGCCTGCTGGCTCGTTTAGCTTGTCTGAGGGATCCTGTATATTCTGTTTTTTCTGCCAATTTATTATGGGAGGAGGGAGGGTGAGGGTAGTTTTTGATGTTTATCCGATTTGTTTTTTTGTGTTTTTAATTCTGTCTTAATGGGAGGGGGGTCATTGATCATTTTTAGCTAATGTTGTTTTTAACTGTTGTTGTATTGTTGCTTTGTATGCTGTTAACTGTATTGCATGTTGTTAGCCGCCCTGAGTGGTGTCCCCAACAGGAGGGCGGGATATAAATCCACAAAATAAGTAAATAAATAAATAATAAATGCTAGGGAAAGAATTGGCTTAAAAGGAAGGACAGGACACACTCTTCATAATTTGTCATGAATGGTGGGTTGCATAAGAAAGCAGAAGGTCCTCCTGTTACCAACAAATACTTCTGCCACATAGAGTTACATGTGATAGGACAGTGGTGGCGAACCTTTCAGAGACCATGGGCTCAAGGAATCGGGGGAGATGGGTGGCAGGTGTCATGCATGCTGGTAATGTCAGATGGGTGCGTGCACACCGGCATGACATCACCAGGACGCTTCAACAATGCATGCGTGTGCACATGCACACCATCCCCGCACCACCAAGCTTCATGCCCCCCAGCAAGCCCCCCATGGACAAGTCCCTGATGCTGCACCAGATCTCCTGCCAGCCCCTGACAAGCACTGTGTGGCCGTGCTGGGCGCCTGAAAGGCTTCCTGGGCTCCAGAGAAGCACTATATGGCCTTCCCACCCTGACGGGTCTCCTCAAACTCCAATGGGCCTTTCCACCCCCACTGGACCTTCCCACCCCCCACGGGCCTTCCTACCCCCCGATGGGCCTCCCCCGATGGGCCTTCCTATCTTCCCAACAGTCTTCCTTCCCCTTCCCCATGGGCCTTCCTACCCCCCACAGGCCTTCCTACCCCCCCAATGGATCTCCCCCCACTACCTCCTGGCCAGGATTTCAACCTCCCCTTTCACCTCTCCTTTGACACAGAGAGAGGGGTGGTGGGGAAGTGATGCCGGCCAGGCTGCGCAGGGTGGGGCTCCCCCTTGATAACATGTGTGCCAGGAGAAAGGCTTCTGCGTGCCACTTCTGGTATGCATTCCATAGGTTTACCACTACTGTGATAGTACAAGGAAGTGATCTGACAGGTAGATTTTTCTTAAAACTGTTAGGCTCTGAGATAGCCATTGGGCTAGGTAAGGATATTTCCGTATTAGAACCAGACTGCAGCTACCTCAAACAAGAATAATTTCTCTGCGGGGGGAGAATGACAGACCTTATTCAGCACTAACAATCCCCGACTGTAAGACTTTTAAGAGTAAAGCCCTGGGTTTCAATGGATACACCTGTCAGTTTCAATTTCTTTCATTTGCATAAATATTTCCATACCACTTACATCAGTTCATACATTTCTTCATTATTTGAAATAAAACTTTAAAATTATGAAGAAGCTTGTGAATTTTGCAATTGGTGTGGAAAAAGCAACTGGTATGAAATATATATGGATCCCAAGATAGATGCCAGAATTCCTTTGCAATCCAATAAGGACCTCATTCTGTCCTCATCCTGGATGTTATTATTGCTTACTGTTATTGTTATTGCTTTTGCCTTAAAAATGGTAACAAATCAAGTGATCTGCTGTTCTCAGCACAACTGGCTGAAGTTGTATCTATGAGTTGCTCATTGGGTGAGTAAACGGTATATAAATTTCAATTTCAATTTCAATTTCAATTCAAGACAAGTCCTTATTCCTACCCCATTACCTCCGAACCCTGCTCTAGAGAGCTGAAACACATAGGATTTTCCCTAGTCACCATCAAGAGCAGGTGGTGCTAGTCACTAAATTCAGTCAGCCACATCCATACATATACATGTAATATATTTTGTGAAAATTGGCATAGGTTAAGAACATGATTTCTGAACAAGCTTTATTATAGCTGTGAGGAATAAGACATGTGCTCTAATTTCTGTCTTCTGATGACTAAGGAAACAGTGTCTTCTTGAAGACAAATACATTTATTTTCTAGAATACCACTGCCTTATATAATCACATAAGATGAATCTTGCCAACAATTCTACCTCCTCAATCTGCTGTCTATCACACTCCCCTGCACATCCACTTGTCTAATAAACAATTGTGTGCCTGGGTGCACTTCAGCAGCATTATGAACAACAAGCTAGAGGGGACAAACCACTTATGTGACTCCTCTTGTGCCCAGTAGGAACCTGGACCCTGTTTCAGCTAAGCAAGTTATTACCAGTATTTTCCAGCTTTAAAATTCGGTAGTAGCCATTATACAAGCATGTCATATAAAATCACTCTAATAGCCCTTCGTTGCAAATCTCTAAAATAACTGGGATTATTTCTTTTGACAAATGGCATTACGTATAAAAAAATAAAGAAATAGCAACACGTATGAGCGTGGAAAGAGAGGAAAAGAGAGGGGAAAAAAAGACAGAAATACATTTACTGTACTAGATACGAGGTTACAGGGGCCCAGTTCCCCCAGGACTATTTCGGCTAGGCTTAAAGATGGCAGTTGAGTGTGTTCCAAGCATTTAGATAACCATGAGGCAATAGCTTTGGAATGATCATTCCCATCATGCTTCTCCACTCTATGTCATGACACAGTAGTTACAGTTGTATCTGCCAGATGCTTGCTTCAGCAGCATCAGTTACTCCATCTGAACCATTGTATTACAGAGAGGTATTTGAAAGAAGCAAATTGACCTTTTTAAACAACAGTTTCATGAACATTTATCACACAATTCAATGTTAAAACGCTAGTATTTACAACAGTGCTAAGATAGAAGTGCTATCTGTGAAGCACATTCACCACTGTGTTGTGCAGTTGGTTGTGCCAAGGAAACACAACCAACTGCACACATGAATCGTGCAGTTCCTGGTTGCCGGGCATAATGCTTGGCACATTTAGACAGGCATAGCATTATGTTACACCAACATGAAGAGGATTTTGCCCAGCGAGTGATAGGACTACTCTTTGGATTCAAGAATAAAAACATGAATTTTAACATGGGAAAATACCCATGTTAGAATAGTTATTTTATTTCCAAATTAGTTGCTGTTGACTTTTCAATCTGCCTAGGAGGAGAGCAAGTTCTGTATAAAATATAACTCTACTCTTCCAACATTGCTAAAGTAGAAACTAGTAGTAAATTAAATGAGGCTATCCACAATAAACTATGTATATGAGTAGCTATATGATCTATCTATAATTATATGCAAACATTTTTATACTTCACAGGAATGACATCGTGCAAACATTACAAGAATGGTGAATCAGAAGAAATCTTTACAAATGGAAGTGATGCTCCTGTCTCTAGTAACCATTTAAAATTATGTAAAATTATGTAAAAGGGACTGTAGTGGCTCAAGAGGCTAAGACGCTGACTGGAAGATGAGAGGCCATCAGTTCGATTCCCAAGTACTGCAGGATGGAATGAGCTCCTGTCTTTGTCCCAGCTCCTGCCGACCTAGCAGTTTGAAAGCCAGACATTGCAAGTAGATAAATAGGGACCACTTCAGTGGGAAGGTAAACAAGCATTCCGTGCGCTCCGGTTTCCAGTCATGCCTGCCACACGACCACGGAAACATCTGCAGAAGAGGCAGCGCTGGCTCTTCGGCTTTGAAACAGAGATGAGCACTGCACCCTAGAGTCAGATACGACTGGCTTTCAAGCAAGGGAAACCTTTACCTAATTGAGAGCAGTTGGGTACAACAGAACTAAAGCAGATTGTGAAATTAACTTCCATTATATGATCCATGTTGCCAGAACATCAGGAAAAAAACAGAAAATAAACTTTACAGAATGAAGAGATAATTCCATTGCTTTTGTTAACGAATGTAAGCTAGCAATGTATAAACATAAGCCAGAACAACATCCTTTCCTCCATGGCAGTAAAATAATGATGTCCGGATTAACTGGGATAAATATACAAGGTAAGGAAGCTAACCTTTACCTCACATCAGCCACAGTATGCCTTCGCCTTTTCTTTTCTTCCATGGAAATTTTTTTCTCACCAGGCCCCGTCTTGTCATCTAATTCCCAAGATATCCTTCTTTCTTTTTTCCCATCAGTTTTGCAGATGTCTAAGGACTTTGACCTTTCCATAGTCACAACATGCAGGCATGCAAAATTAAATGTAAATAACTCAAAATGAAAACAAGGAACTACATGTATGAATTTTATATTCACAACAGGTTTCAAAACATGGAAGAATAAATAAAAACAAAAAGGATAAACAAACAAACAAAAGAGTACCAACCACCTTTAGATTTAAAAAATGACTGCGAACCAAATGAAATACGAACCAAACTGACTGAAACTGGAGAAGTCCATCAAAATCAATGGAATTCCCATTAGTGTTAAATAACAAGTCCCATTCATTTAAATACTGTAGATCTACCCTAGTTGGGAATAAAATCGCAGTTAAGTTATTCTTGTTACTTTGGAGAGTGGGGGCAGAAATAATTTTTTGTTTTGTTTTAGTGTTTTACCCCATGGTAAAACACTTATTTATTTATAACACCTGTGCAGTGTTGTGGTTAGATTATTCTGAATTTACTGATGACTATTAGTTGTTTTGCCTGTTTTCAAGACATAGAGACCTCATTACCTATAATGTTAATACAGTATTACAATTCTTATTGTAGTTCACTTGTGCTGAGGGAGCAAAAATGGGGGAGGGTTCTGGGATGGTGACATAAAACATTAATTATCTGAGACCACTTAAAAATAAAAACATACACAATAATCATTAACAAATATATTATTTTTGCAGGTGAAAATGTAACCCCACTTTCTCCACTACTTTTATGGAATTCAAACATGTCTCAAATAAAATGTTTTCTATCTGTTATATGGGTTTCGTCTAAGACTTCTCCAACTCTTTTTTTAAATTCTTGAAAGATTTCTGTCACTGTTCATGTACAAATCTTTGGACTCTCCAAAGATTTACCCTATAATCTGCAAAATTCTCTCTAAACCAGGGGTTCCCAACCTTTTCAAGCTGGGGGCCAGGTCATGCCCTCTCAGTCAGCTTCAAGTGCCGGATGGCCATTTTGCCTTGACTGCTTGATGGGGGTGGCCATTTTGTCCCAACAGCTTCAAAGGGGTGTCCATTTTGTTTCTCAAATGCCCTTGGAGGGGTGTGGGGCCCACATGAAATGGTGCCATGGGCCAATTCCATCCCATGGGTCTTAGGTTGGGAACCCCTGCTCTACTCTAAACTATTGTTTCTAGCAAGGGAAAGGCACTACTGCTTGTATGAGACCAGAAAGTATGATGCATAAAGTAGACCCTTGCATAACGACGTTACTTGGTTCCCCAAGTAGCGTCGTTATGCAGAAAACGTCATTATGCAGGTTTCTATGGAGTTCCCCGCATAATGACGTTTTTAGCGTCATTATCCAGAAAACGACGGTTATTTTCAGCATCGTTATTCGGATAATGACGCTTAAATGTTGTTATGCGGGGGAACATGTGGCGCATAACGAAATGTCATTAAGTGAAAATGATGCTATCCAAACATGTCATTATGCGAGGATTGACTGTATTTACATTTTCCAGCCATTGTTGAACTGCTGTGATGTCACTGAAATCTATGTCAGAAATGTGAGATAATGAAATATGAACCCTTCCATCACTGATACTGCAACAATAATACTGTAAAAACTTTGGGAAAGGACCTATGTCATATGCCATATAGGTAATTGCATATGAATTTAAATTATTAAGCCATGTTATTTTGTGCGTATTACATATTTGATATTGAATACCTAAATCTATTCCTGCCATCCTAGCAGTTTGAAAGCAAGAAATTTCAAGTAGATAAATAGGGACCACTTTGGTGTGAAAGGTAAACAGCGTTCCGTGCACTCTGGTGTCTAGTCATGCCTGCTACATCTCCACGGAAATGTGTGCAGATGCAGACAGCGCTGGTTCTTTGGCTATAATTAGAGATGAGTACTGAACCCTAGAGTCAGATATGACTGGTTTTCCAGCAAGGGCAACCTTTACCTTTACCTTACCTAAATCTACTGTTTTAAACTAGAGAATTGGTGATTTATTTTGTGGCCCTCTTAATGACTTTGAATTGCAACTTCTATCAGTCCTAGACAAATTAGAAACAATTAGAGATCATGGGAGTTGCTGTTCAGTGACATTTGCAGAGTAACATAAATAATTGATGTTGCAGGTGATGTTACCAATCACAGAGTAAAATCAAAAGGCTATCCTTTTGACAGTCAAAGCCTTTTACATCATAAAATGTGACAACAGATAGGTTAGGGAAATGCCCTTTGATGTGGCAATTGATGTGATGGAGTATTTTAATGGAAAGATACATATTGCCTTATCCATATCCAAAAAACTCATAAAATATAGTTTGTATTTGTTGATGGAATGCTGAGTTTGTGATGTGAGAGAATATGCCTCAAATAGCCAATTATTAACACATTTTTAAAAAATCTCTTTTATCACTCCCCCCCCCCCCCAAAATAGTTTTCTGAATGTGCCTTCTTAGTTAAGCAAGAAGCAGCATAGAGTGCAACAGGCTGGCTGGTCTAACTCAACAGCCACATAAAAGAATGACATTTTCCAGGATGCTCCAGCATGTGGAGAAATTGCAATTAATTACTAGCTGGAATAGTTAGCATGAACTGATTCTATTTTTACATGTAAATTCAGTTCAAATGGATGCTCTCCACACAAAAGGGGTTTGCATAGCAAAGAGCTTTGGCTTGCTGCTGCTATGCTTCTGCAAATGTGGTCCCATGCTGTTCTAAAATCACAGACCACTAAATATGATGTTCCTGCCCAGTGCAACCCATGCAGCCATTGTGATCATTGCTATTTGAAAACATAATGAATATAGCTTAGAAACATCTTAATGTGAGAGCCTTTAGTGTAAGGGACCAAAGACAATGAAACAGCCGAAGGGTTGGCTTAACACAGGTTTATTGCATGATGATCCGGAGGAACATGTGGTAATGGCGGATGGTTAGCTCAATATATACAGCTGGCTATACATTTGAATGTGGCTCGTCGACAGACTATTGGTTGCTGCCTGCGTGACGTCGTAGAAGGTCACGCCCTTCTTGACCAGGTGAAGAGGTGGCGGGGAATCTTCCCGCGCTGCTGAACCAGGTGAATCTGAGCCATGAGAGCTGGACGCTCGCTATTGCCCTCTGGTGGTCACTAGCTCGCGTCCCCTTATCAGGTTTACATTGATACAGCTGATGGTTATAATGTTGCACACAGAAAGGTTACATTGATAACACATGGCAAAGGTACATTGTTAAAGGCACAGCTTTACAGAACACAACATCGCCCTTTCTCTGTGACTGGCTCCTGTGTGGATGAACTCATAATGGAGAACGACATTGAGCCCCAAGCTCCGACAAGGACGTCAAGCCCCGGGCTCCGGGGTACGTCGAGACTGAAGCAGCAGATAGCTTGTGGTGGGTGAGAACAGTGCCAACAGCATGGGGGCACAGCATAGTTGAGTGAGTACAATCACAGAAGGAGGCTAAAGCATGGCATACTTAGTACTGTAAACAGACAATGTCATTCTTTCTTACTTAAAACGGACTTCAGGGAAGCACAGGTTGACCTTGAAAAGTAAGTTTTTCGACAGATCCAGGTACTCGGCATGAGTGGTGTGCACTTGACAATGTTCCCTACCTGAGTGAACACTCTCTCCATGGGCACATTAGGTGGTGGGCTTCTGCCATGTCCTTCCCCTGGGGTGGTGTCTTTGGAGAACAAGATAGTAGCCCAGAAAGCTTGCCCTGGTGTTGCAGGGCTTAGAGACTATAGAATACAACAACTGGTACTGCTGATTGTAATGCTATGAACATTGCTAGTTTTCTTTCTGCTCTGTTTGACCCCAGAGTGCTACATGGGTCTTCTTCACCAGTTTCTTCTGCTTCTGCATGTGAGGAAAACTTGGCTGCCAGACTGTCTGCGGAATTTGTTTCATTTCACAAGAAATGAAAAATAGGTTTTACTTTCACTTCTTCCTCTAGCAAGCAGAAATTTAGCCTTCTCCTTTCTAATCTATAAATTAAGTGGGACTTCATTAGGTATTATTATTACAGATATTCAGGACTATCCAAATATGGCATAATTTGGTGAATTCCGAATGCTTCCAAATCTGAATTCACAGCCCTCATTTGTACACAAACATGTGCACAAACATTCCATAGCACTAATTATGTCACCATTGAACCAGTCTGTCTTGTGTAACTGCCTTTCTACAAAACAGCAGAACTTTTAGCACTATTAAAGATATCTGCTCAAGAAAACAAAGCCCAATACAGGACAAACATACGCACAGTAGATATGTTCCAATAACTACCATGGATACCTGAAACTGCAGATAACAGCAAACCCTATGTTTTATATTGCAGGCTGTGATCTCTGTATTTCAACAGCATTCCTGACACCCTGACTCAAGATTAACTTTCCCAACTGCTATAATGGTATCCAACCAAACTTGCATGGCACGTGTTCAAATGATTTCTCCACTATTTCTTTACAATAAAGACTTTTGTGAACTTGTGAATTTCTACTTGATCAAATGTTCACAACTGTTGGACATTTCTGGGTTTATTAACCATATTTTGTGAAGCTACAAAAACCCAAAGCTTGTGTTGCCCCTTTTTCACAGTTAATAATTGCCATTTGCATATATTGCAGAAATGGATATATATGGATTTAACTGGGTGAAATAGAGAATGGGGTGGTTTAAAACTATATTGCAAACTCACCTGTTTCTGCCTCTAGGGCGTTCTGATTGTTCTGACATAAAGCTTGTGCTGCTGAGGCGAGAGGCACTGCTGGTACGGGAAATAGCTGATACATCACTGACATCACTATCTGATGATTTGGCAGAGACGTTATCACAACTTCTGTACTGATCTGTTTGTATGTTATACTAAAGATCAAAAGAGAAAGTGTGAGTTTCCTTGACATAGTCCACACCCACCCACACAAAAAACCATCATTTCAAAATACTACAAACAATGGTTGCGACATTGATAATAACCTCAGAGAACTTCAAAAGCAATAAATATTTTGATGGTAACTCAGAAAAGGAGCCAGCAGTTACATGCTGCCTCACAACTATAGTGAATAATTCCAAGAGGAATTGAGCTATATTTTTAATTACTTAATGTACTCCTTTGGAAATTATTTCAATTCTAAGAAGCAACTGTGGCTTTAAAAAAAAAACTCAAACAAATTGACTGGTAAATAGATATTATACCAAGTAAAATCAATACGAGTCAGTGGTATTGTCATTCTCACCTTTAGCACTGACTCAGTATTTTGAAATTTGGTTGACAACAAAGCTTTTTAGCATACTGGGTTCCATGTAGACAACACTAACTGAAGCAAATGATGATAGCATCTTTTTTTAGTCTCTACGTTGATGATGCTCCTACATGGAAGTTTATCAGTTATGCATGTAAACTGCATGGGGACTTGCCTTATCAGGCACATGTAACATTTGTGCTACAAAAGCTGCACTGCCTGACCACTCACTAGTGATTCACATTCACAGTATTGCTAACAGAAAGAGCCCTAAGCAACTAAACCCATAACAACTGAAAAATAGCCTCCTCTCAATATAAGCTTATTAGATCTCCTAAACTTTAAGAGAGGCTATGGTATCTATGACTATCACACAGAATCTAATCTCTGGGTACCCTCTTCCCTACTTCATGTCTGGCACTGTCCTTATTTTAGGGAGGGGAGAATAGATATACTTTACATCTGAATGGGTTATATACTTCAGTTTGATTCAGAATTACTTTACTAGCTTTTCATAGGAATCAGTTGAAGAATCATTCAGTCATCTCACATGCCAATTTCAAAACTAGTTCAATATCCAATGAAAGTATGCTGTCTGTGGCCAACAGCCTTTATTACCTCTGCTTTAATTGTTCAATGATTTCATGAGCTCTAAATTAGCAAATATAATCCATACTCCTCCCTCCCTCCCTCCCACACCCAAAGTCTAATCCCCAGCAGTCAAAAACTAATATTAGCTACTAACAGTTCTATTTTAATTGTACCAATTAATGAATAAGCTTATTCATGGTGTGGTGTGGGCAAGAGACATAGGAAAATCAGGAGATCTTCCCCATCTTATTTAGCTCCGTCAACTAAAAAGAAAAAGCTTCATACCCACCAAATTACTTTCAAATGTATGTCCTAGGGTCACTAATTATGGGAATAGAGGCATGGTTCCCATTCAATTTACAGAGTCATAAAACTATACCACTTTTTGCCTTTGGCAAATTACATAATAAATTACATGATGCAAATGCTTGTATCCAAATTACAGAAAAAGCAGCTCTGGGAAAGAGAATCAAAATTGGTAGTAGATTAATTTCTACAAGCAAGAGTGCTACAGGCATGTTTATCCTCATAAGCCTGTCTCAAGAGGCTTGGGGAGTAGATGATAAAGCAACCCTCCACCCCAACACCTCCAGTGAGAATTTATCCTAGTTCTTGCAAAAGAAGCAGTATGTATTCAACTGTTGTTGTTTTTGTTTATCTTTTAAAAATATTATGGAAATGGTACTATGGACTGTTGTCTGTAGGCTTACTTTTATCTCAGTCACTTGATTCTTAAGAAAATAGCATAAACTCAATGTGAAAAATCCATCATTTAACCCAAGATCACGTTAATGAAACATGGAGCATACCAAGTCACATGTAGCATTACACCTGATCTTTGGGTTGCCGCTGCATTGGCTGGAGATTACCATATATACTTGAGTATAAGACAAGTTTTTTAGCCCCAAAAAGAGGACATGGCTTATACTCAGGTCAATGACCATGAAGGCCCCAAGACCATTCTGGGTTGAAATGCGCAAACAATTTAATTACTTTTACTATATTTTTATGAATTGTTATTATTGAAACTCAGTAGCAGCTGCTACATTTCCCACCCTCGGCATATACTTGGGTCAATCTATTTTCCTGGGTTTTCAGGTCAAAACTAGGTACCTTGGCTTATATTTGGGTTGGCTTATACTTGAGTATATACAACACCCTGTTCAAAGCAAGAAGCTTCTGCTTCTGCTTCCACAACACAAAAGGGAATAGTCCCTTGAACAAACATTGGGAAATAGCAACTGTATGTGCAGAGATTTGTAAAAACAAACAGGTTTCAGCTGTTAAGATTAGTGATCTTTTAAAATTCAAGATTTTCCAAGAGAAAACTAGAGATATAGCCAGATCCTTCCCTTCCCATCTCTAATATTTGCAACCGTTCCTACCCAACAATTTCTACATGAAAGAAAGCATACTATTAACCATTTTTATCACTAAATCATAAATTTTATTCCTTCACACACAAAGCAAAGCAAACACTGGAAACATTTTGGTCAGTTGATGCCTTTCCCTAATATTGGATTTGAGAATGCTGCAAAACAGGATGCCAGAGCAACACTGTAATATGGGGAGAATGGCACAGTCTATTTCACCTTACAAGCCTTTCTCAGTAACTCATTATGTACACGCCCACACCATCTTCGGAACCCTCCTCTGGCTTGGCCGGTCGGGGGAGAGAAGAGGAGCCCAGCTGAGCCTTGTCTCCATGGTGGGGCTTGAAAAAGCCACTGCCAACGCATCAGAGATGCCCACACCATCTTCGGACCCCTCCTCTGGTCCGGCCTTGCAGGGGAGGGAAGAGGAGCCCAACTGAGCCTCGTTTCCATGGCGGGGCCACAGAAAAGCCGCCACTGAGCCAATCTCACCTTCGGAAGGGTGGCCGTCGAGAATGCCTGAGGCAGAGCGGCTCCTGGACTCCCGGATGGGCTCAGAAGCCGCCGCTGAGCCAGGCTCGCCTTTGGGAGGGAGGCTAGTGAGAACACTGGACATTTGCCATCCCTCCCATGACTGGTTTGGAAAGGGGAGACTGGCCGCAGCTGTGCAAGGCTGATGCGGTGGCTACAAAAAGAACTTCCCACCAACGATGTGGAACCCCCCTCCCCTCCCCCTGATGCTTCCCTGCAGGTTTCCCCCACATACTGTTGGACTCTCCCTGTGGCTTGTTTTCGTCGTGAGGGACCCCGCCCACCCCATGGAGGACTTAAGGGCTGTTGTGGTGCACATGTAGTGCATATTGTAGTATATATATTTTTTGTTGTAATATTTTGCGGACAGAGAGTTTGTAATTGTAAATTATATTTCTTACTGTATGCATTGTATGTTATGTTATTGTATTTTGTATTTATTGTCCGCTATGTAAACCGCCCTGAGTCGGGTTCACCTGAGTGGGCGGTATATAAGTGTGAAAATTAAATTAAATTTTAAATTAAGCCTGTTGCTGACTGAACCCATTGTCTGATTCATTGCTTCCTGAATGAACTTTCTCAGTTTCAATCTTCTCTTGCATGTTTCATACTTCATTGTGTAAATATTAAAGCACATATGTAATAAGGTATATAGTTTTGGTATGGAACATGCCTTATACCTTATGGATCCCACTCATGGCACTGTTTATCTGAACCACATACAACCCCAAATAAATTAGTCTAGTCTATGGCAGACATTCACACTTATCTATATCAAAAGCTGAAATCATTTTTGCTAATTCAGCATATAAAGTCTGATGTAATCAGCAGCGACACTTTTTCAGCTATCAAATAACTCCTACTTCTATCCTGCAGGTCACAAATCTCCCATACTGTTGGGAAGTTGTGGGTGCTGCAGGACAGGAGGAGGAATTTTTTTATTTACAAAAAATATATTTAAGCAGTGGTTCCACACAACTCACAGGGTGACTTCAATTTCCAGAAGCCTAAGTCAGTACATGGGCTGATCAGTGCTTTGGGGAATTGATTTAGGCTTCTGGGAATTGAAGTCAAAAAACCAAAGACTGGAAAACACTGGTGTAAAGTCATCTCACTGGTAGTTATGTTTAGCAATTAAAGATTTCCTCCTCAAGCCCTGTGGCTTTCTGATGTAAAGGGATTACAAAAGAGCTGTAGGGATTTAACATGCATTAAGAACATAGCTTCTGATCTTTATTTCAGTATTGCCATGCTTTATGAATTCACTGTTTTTATCTAGTAGCACCCTATAGCCACATTTGTTGTTTCTATCCCAGATACATGATACATACAAAAATGGCAGCTTATTTGCATTGTCAGAACAATGAGTTTTATTTAAGAATCACTCTGAATGGAAAGCGCATCTGCTCAGAATAGCCAAAGCATCCACTTTTCACAAATCTGCACTTCCACATAGTTTGAAAAAGGATTTATGAGGGTGAGAAGATATTAGCAAAAACACAGTGCCTGAAACTATGTAAGCAGAAGCACTTTATGCTAGGGGTTACCAACACTGGCTACAACCCATAACCTTGGATAAAACATCACCATTGTAATTTAATTTAATTTAATTTAATTTAATTTAATAGATTTATATACTGCCCTATTCAATGGACTATGGGGGGGTGTACACAAGTTAAAACAATATAAAACAATTAAAAAACCCTTAAAACAAGGCAATATTACCCACCGTTGTGCCATTTACTATCTTAAAAATATATATAAAATCTGCATACCTTAACATTGAAAATTAATTACAGGAGGGGAGAGCCTTAGACGAGCCAAAAAGGGGAGCTTGTTGACAATCCTGGCCCCCAGACCCATTTTGCCAACCACGTCTTCAGTTCTTTCCTAAATGGCAGCAACTGGGCCTGGAGGCGTAGTTCTACCAGGAGGAGGTTCCATAGTGTGTGGGCTACGACCAAAAAGGCCCTTTTCCTTGTGCTGGAGAGGCGAGCCTCCCAATCACATTTTATTGCTAAGAAATCCCAGTCAGACAAAACCATATAAGTAGTACAACAATTTTAAAAAGTTTGGTAACTCTAGCTCTCTGATTAAGAGCTAGAAATAATGGGGGGGGGGGAGTATCTAAATCTCAGAAATTACTCAAATGGAAAGAAAAGAACTTTACAACAGACTTACATTCCCACTCATATCTGCATCTATGGACGATACTGAAAATGAAATTTCAGGCTGACAGTTTACATGACTGGCGTGTAAGATAAAGACTAACTCAAAATGTAGTTATAGCTTGAAAATATTTCATGTATTGGCACAGGATCACTAAAAGGAGGATCTCTGTGTATAGAGGAAATGGTGCTTTGTTAAAAGAGGAATGCTAACAGAAACACAAGTTTTTATGGTCCAAAAATATATTGTTCAAAAATAAAATTGTCCTTTTAAAATTTCCCAAAATTTTATTTTGATAAATTTGAGCTTATATCTTAAATCAACATTAGATTTAAGAGTATGGTCTTTTTCACTTTAGGACAGTGATGGTGAACCTTTTAGAGACCGAGTGCCCAAACTGCAAACCAAAACCCACTTAGTTATCGCAAAGTGCCAACACAGCGGGGTGAACTCTGTGCTGGGGGAGGGAGGAAGTGCTCTCATTGAGCTGCTTGGCAGAGGGGTGGTGCAAACTATGTGCTGGGGTGATGACGCATGTGCCCACAGAAAGGGCTCTGAGTGCCCCCTCTGGCACATGTGCCAAAGGTTCACCACCACTGCTTTAGGATCAAGTTCAGTATTTGGAAAGATGAAAAGCAGAATCCTAAATTTTATTCAGATTCTGCTGTTCTCCTGTGGACCATTATACCCCGGGGATCAGGAAAATGAAAACAAACACAGAGCACAAAAGTATGGGCTGCAAAAAGAATAAGTATAAAACTGGAGGAAATTTTAAAAATAGAATCAGTGAAGCACTGGCATGCATCCTGTTGATCTCATGTATCTTCAAGTGTATCAATAGAACTGGACAAATTAATTTACATTATCAAAGAATAATCCTGCCACTGTGTATTTCCTATGCTATGGCCAAAAACCTGTTGCTTAGCATAGTAAATCACAGAGAAGAGCACTGAACCCTAGAGTTGGATATGACTGGCTTTTGAGCAAGGGATACCTTTACCTTTAACCCCATTAAATCAATGGAGATTTAGTAAGTCAACTCCTCAATAAATTTCCCTGATTCATCTTACTATGTTATGGAACATTTGTGCTATTCTGGCTCATTGAAAGGACATATCCTTAACTATTAAGGACCATTTTGTGGTTTTATATGCATTCTGTTGACTATAGATAGCTCTTGGTTCATTCCATCTAAAAATCCAGATGAGGATTCATACTTTGCATTCATGGTTCTTGCACTGTGTTGTTGCTCTAGTTCACTAGAACCAGATCCAGATTTTTCTGTAACAACAGCATTTTTGTGCTTCTGTGTCTGGATCATAGCTTGGAAGGGTCCCATAAAAGATCTATAAGAATCCGTGCCTTGTATTTATATTTTTGGGCTATATCAGCGTGGCAGAAATGGGATTTGTATCTTTTTAATTGTTTGGTCCATGGGCATAAATATAATCTATAACTATGATTATAGGATCACCATATGGAATTTATGGATGCTGGACTCAGATCTATGTTTTTAATGCCACAGAAGCACCAGAAAGCACAGGGTACATGGTTTTTATTGCTGTTTGCAGACGCAGACAATATGTAATATTTTCTTGCAGCCTGTCAGAATATCCTTTTAAAAATCATTTGACTGATTTTTAAATTTCATGCAGAAGACACGGTGATCATGAGGAACATAACCTTCCAGGCCTGTTGCCTTTGTCTGTTCTGGCCTGCTGCAAAGCACTCAGAGCTTGCTGGATGCAGGATATGGTGAAAAACTAATCAGGGGGAGCAACCAGGAGAGCTTGCCTGCCCTCTTACTGAACAGATGGGCCTGTATGAGGGCAAGTGAAGAAAGAAATAATACTTTGCAGAAGGAACTAGAACTCTGCCCTAATTCCTGCTCACCAAATTTGTGAGGCACCAAATCAGGATTATGATAACTATGTAAGGCAACATCGATTTGCTTCCAAAACTATTGAAGCAATCAATAACTTTAAATATTAACTGGAACCTGGTTAATCAATAGACATCTTCTGTTTTGTATATACAATACTTCTACATTTCAGTAGCTTATAGCAGTGATGGTGGACCTTGGCACTCCAAGTGTTCTTGGACTTCAATTCCCAGAAGCTCAAGTCAACACACCTGCTGATCAGGGCTTCTGGAAATTGAAGTTCAAGAACATCTGAAGTGCCAAGGTTGGCCATCACTGGCTTATAGTGTCTTCTGGTGATTCCTAATATGGCACTGCTTTTTGTAGGCAAAGAAAAATGCTCACAGCCATTTATCCCAATGGTCACCACTGTCTTTCTGTAATTCCAAAGGAAATTACTTTGACTAATAGCTCTATATTATACTCTGTTCTAGACAAAAAAATCATCACATGGTAAAACTGAACCTAGATAGTGTTGTTTCAAATTGCAGATAGACAATTACATGACTGAATGCTTCCTTATACAAATAATTCTCAAAATACTGGGGGGAAAACCCACAGATGGACTGTTGAAAAACAGTTCCAGATCAATTTTCTGACTGATATGTTAGGGATCAACCAAATAACACAATAAGCATTTTATTTGAAGTGGATCTCTTCTAAGAAGTAGACATCCTAGCATAAATTTAGTGCCATTTTCACATGTGGCAAATTAGTTTGCTGGTGTTTTCTCATTGGTCACTGCTTAATAAATACGGACTTCATTTGTACATTTGCTCACTTGAACTCAGTAGTCATAAGTAACTCCATGCCTATTAAAAAGGTAATTGAATAATTAAAAGGGAAACACTGTAATAACATACGTATCTCTTAACTTGTAATTTGGCTCTTTGTTTGTGGTGGTAGTTTAAAAATGGTGTATCATAGCATGTTTTAGCCATATCATCTCCCTGTCTGCAGCCTGAAATAGTCAAGGATGACTTTTGCTATTTTTGATAAACAAACAGACAAGGAATATCTTATTACTTTGAAGGAGTTCAAATCCCCAGAGCAAGAACTGCACTCAAGGATACTGAAGTAATTGGCTAAACTAGATATAGAAGGGACTGGATATTGAAGGATCTCATAACTTATGTCTATCATTTTCTTGTAATCATGCAGCATGAGTGAAGTACCAGACGTTGGAGGAGAGCTAATATTGACTCTGTCATTGACTCTAAAAATGGCAAAAAATAGGAACCGGGGAAACTAAAGACCAGTTAGCCTGACATTAATCCCAGGGAAAGTTCTGGAAGAGATTATACAGCAGTCATTCTGCAAGCACTTTGAAAACAATAACTAGAAGCCAACATTGAAATGTCAAGAACAAATCCTGCCAGACCAATTTTATCTCCTTTTTTTGATCAGGTAGATGTAATATATCTTGAATTCGACAAAGCCATTGACAAAGTGCCCCGTGATCTTCTGATTAACAAATCAACCAGGTCTGGCCTGGATAGCACAAGCGTCAGTTAGATATACAGTTTATAAATCTGTACTCAAGAGAGTGCTAATTAATGGCTCCTTCTCACACTGGGAGGGGATAACAAATGGGGTACCACAAAGCCCAGTGTTCTTCAACATTTTCATTAATGGCATGAATGAGGGAGTGCAGGGAATTTGTGAATGACAGAAAATTATGTGGAATAGCTAATACCTTAGAAGATAGGAATAGAATTCAAAAAGATCTGATAGGCTTGAACACTGAGCTGAAAATAATACAATAAGTTCTCCCGCAACAGGGGGATACACATTTACAATATATTGCAGGGCCTGTGGGCTGGATCTGGCCCCTGATGCCAATTCATCCAGCCTGCAAAGCCCTCATCACTCCCAGAAGTGGAAGTAAAATGCGGCCTGAACCATGTGACCGGCCCACAGCCCAAAAGGTTTGGGCACCTCTGATATAGTGGATACTTGGCTCAGTAATGTTATGAGTGAGAAGGATCTTGGAAACATTGCAGATCAAAAGTAGAATAGCAGTCAACAGTGTGATGTGCCTACAAAAAAGGCCAATGCTATTTTAGGCTGCTTTAACAGAAGTATTGGCTCCAAAACCCATGAGATACTAGTCCTCCCTCTTCTTCTCTTTCTGCCTTCCTGCTAGCTTACCATTGGGAGCATGTTCACCATGCCAAGGAAACTGAGAGCAATGCTATCAGGAGGCTAGACTCCATTATGCACCTGGAGGCCTAGCCGGATTACCCAAGGCAGAATAGTCAGTGCTGAGATTCATCCATCCAAACAAACATTCACCCTCTTCAAGACGAAGAGTTCCATGAGTAGAACAGAATTAACAAAATTAACAGTTCAATGGCAATGGGAGTGGCAAAACTTCTCAGGGAAGGGCAGCTACTAGGTAGGAGCAATAGTGGAAGGTGACACTGACAGAGGATCTTTCAGACAATAGCAGTGATATTTGAACAAGTTTTTTGCCAGCACTGTGCAGAAACCACTTCTGAATATTTCTTACCTCAAAAACCCCATAATGAGACAACCTTGCCTTATTATGCCAGTAGAAAAACCTGGGTGAGTTATTGCTTATTAATAGTAAAGCATGTTGCTATATAGGTATGGAAAAATAGAGGTATGGAACATTAGCAGAAACTACTACATTCATCCCCTAACAAAGTTTCATTGTTGTTTTGTGCCTTCAGCTTGCATCCAGCTCAAGGAACATGGTAAATTGAGGGTGCGTGTTTAGTTATTCTTATGTTCTAGTGGGTTTCTGTGTCTGAGCAGGGATTGGAATCCTAGTCCAACACTTTATCCACTATACCACAAGCTATCCCTCCCGGATCCTGAGGAATCTTTACATCCCAACATATTTGAAGACTACAGAGGTAATTTTATGAAGGTTTTTTGTGTATGTGTGCCCTTTCTTTCTTTCTTTGTGTCTGTCTTTCTATCATGCTCTGCCACTCTTTTCATATCCTCAGCAGGGATGTGCTGCTGCCACTTGGCCGGCCATGCCCACCTCCCTACCCCAGGCCATGGTGTGGCTGGCCAAGTGGGCGTGGCCCAGAGTTAGCCACGCCCATAGAGTTAGCCAGGCCCAGGGTGTGGGCAGCAAAAATTTTTGCAGCTCATCACTGATCCTTAGTATCATGTTGTGTGTGTATTTAAATCTCTTGCAGATTTTTATGTCTCTTTAAGAAGTCCATTTTATACCCTGAAAATCAGAATGCTAAGTTTTGGCTGCAGTGAGGAGAAGTCCAGTCTGTGATCTTAGCAAATTATTTCCAAAATAATGGCAGGGCAGGCTATCCCATAGCAACATTACTTATATCAGCAGTTTATAAACTGTTGAGATTGGTACAGATGAAATTCTGACCTCAGCAGTAAATTAGTAATCCTAGTGAATTAAAATAATAATTTCTTGTTATTTAATTCTGAGATATATCATATTTTAACATTGTTCTGTATCCTTCATGTTTTGAAATAAGGTATCATATTTTAATACTATTTTTACCTTGGTATATTGCTCACGTTCAAGCTCTTGACTAGAACCAGAACCTGTTGTCTGATTATAACGGTGCATTTTCATTTTCATCTGTCTTGTTCGCTCCTCCACTACTACATTTGCTGTAAAAACACATAATGGAAGCCTATTAAAAATAGATGAACACTTTTAAAATAATAGGTGGTTTAGATGCACTTTTGAACTTTATTACATTTTGAACAAGAAACAAGCAGGATGTGAATGCAAAACAGACATGCAAATCTTGATATAATAACTGGCTTGGCTTGGAATGTATATCTGACACATTTTCCGGCTTGCTAGATATCTATATGTAATACAACAGAATTTAAAACCACTTATTAAAAAAAAGAACACTTCTTTAAAGCAGATCTTGACAGTATAGTAATAGAATTCAAGCATTTGGTTTCTTAACATTTCAGATGACAACCTTAGCATGCTTTTTGTAACTTCTGCTAGACCTGTGATGGCCAACCTTGGCACTCCAGGTGTTCTTGGACTTCAATTACCAGAAGCCCAAGTCAGCACTCCTACTGATCAGGACCTCTGGAAATTGAAGTTCAAGAACATCTGGAGTGCCAAGGTTTGCCATCACTATGCAGCTACAGTAAAACCCCAACTTACAAATGCCTCGAGTTACATAAAATTCAACTTACATAATTATTTTGTGCTAAAACCATGTCCCGATTTACACGATTTCCTATGGGTTTGCTTTAAGTTACATAAACATTCATTTCCCTATGGGTTTGCTTCGAGTTACGTAAAAATCCATTTCCCTATGGATTTGCTTCAATTTACATAAAAATTTCATTTTTCCTAAGGGTTTGCTTCAAGTTACGTAAAAAAATAATTTTTCCTATGGGTTTGTTTTGAGTTACAAAAAAATAATTTTTCCTATGGGTTTGTTTTGAGTTACAAAAAAAATCGATTTAAGCAAAAGCCTACGGAACTGACTTTTTTTTTGTAAGTAGGGGTTTTACTGTATACCATTCAAAGCACTATTATATGACATTTGCAAGTTGGTTCTAAACAATCATTGCACTGTATTGCCTTCTTTCCCACTAAATATAAGGTGTGAAGTCATTTCCCCAAACAAAAACAGATAGTTTATATACTTTCCTTTTCCATTCGCTTCCCGGCCTTTTGGCTAAGATCAAGTGTATATCCTTTCCAAGCCACTTAATATGGCTTAATATACTATGTCTGTGATGGTGAACCTTGGCACTCCAGATGTTCTTGGACTTCAATTCCCAGAAGCCCCTGTGAATCCACAAGAATTGGTTTACTGCGATTCATCCAGCCCATGCCACTCTCATCTCTCCTGGAAGCGGAAGTAAAATGTGCCCATTTTCTTCTTGGGAATTGAAGTCCAAGAACATCTGGAGTGCCAAGGTTCACCATCATGGTACTATGTTATATGTTTGGTTGGTAGGAAGGCTGTCCAGTAGTGATAATGAGGTAGGGATGGCATTTTCTTAAATTTAGATCTTTCAGCCATAAAAATCACCTAGAATGCCAATGGCAGACTACTGGGAAAGGAGAAACCAGAAGGAAGAGATGTTTCTCTGCCACCATTATCTGCTTCTCTCCAGATAGTTCAACCTCCTCAGTTGCACTTCTCCCTGGGAGTTCAGCGAGAAGCTCCCCCATAGATACTATTGGGCAGTGAAACTATTCTACCCATAGACCAACAAGTTGGCCCCGAAGAAGCAGTGTGATTGTTTTTCATTTGATACACATCCACAGAAGCACAATATGGAGATGAAGAGACATCTCTTTTTCCTCCTGGGCTTTATTCTCCAATTGCCAGAAGTCTGTCTGTTTGGGGGATTTTAGGCAACTGAAAGTTGTAGAATTATAAAAATCCTATCCATACTGACAGGTTTTACAGCAGCAATTGTAGTCTCAGGGTAGTGCTCTGGATCCTCAAATGGGAATGTATTTCTCACAGTAAGCAGGTGGATGCATGCACCTGGGTATACCGTGTCATGGGGAAGACAGGCATGGAGCACCAGTGTCAAGACTCTTGAGCTTTCTCGAGGCATGCCAATTTCACAGAACTTGAGGAGGGGAGGATTCTCACTGGACTGGCAATGAGCCTTCCATAAACCACAGAAGCAGCAGTGTAAAGCCCAGAAAAACTTCCCAGCATCATGTATGCTGTAGCTCCAGTTAAACAAGTATAGACACACAAGCCTAGCCAAAATGGCAACAACTTGTGCAACTGCTGCACACATTTTGCCACCTACTTGGCAACTGAAAACTATCTCCTATTCTCAACTCTCAATTATCCTACTAACTTGTTAGACAGTTTATATCCAGATGATGAGGCCATTTACACAGATTACCCTTGTTTCAATTAGAACAGTCATCCGGCCCAGAAATAGTCCTCCATTCATTCCCAGGCTTCACTTTTTACACCTCCGTGACATGACAAGAACTAGCACCTGCAACATTATATAATGTTGCCTGGTCCGGTTTTGTCCTAAATATTAAGGAATGACATGCTGCCAACCTGGTAACCTTACTCTTTATCCATTCCCGCCTGTGGATAAAATGCCCAAAATGCAGAATCCACAGTGAAAGACAAGCCTCTATAAAAATCAAAAACAAAACAGAAATCTGCTATTATATAGGCAAGTATTCAGTGTAGATATAATGATGTATTCTAGCTCTCTGTTAGGAAAATTGGTGGGTGTGTAAACATGTGCCCAATCACAGTTCACGAAGTGGCTTGAAAGATCCCAAGACTTACTTTGATTTAAAACAGGTGGTTTTGTAGTGCTTTTAAAGAAGTGCAAATTTTCTGACTAAACTCAGAAATTCAACATAAATTAGGACACGGTTCAGTAAAGTTTGTATAAACTATTATTAATATTTATGTATTACATTTAAGCCTTATCTGTTCTTTATATATTGCCCAGAAGTTTACATATAGCTAGGTGTCTAAAAACGTAGACAGATGGATTATAAAAAAAGCTCAGAGTGTATTCACAATGCAATGAATCCATCTTGCTTATTATATATACAAACCAAGGATAAACAGAATTACTGTATATAAAGACAAAATTAATTCTTCAGGCGGCTGTGGAAAAGTGCATATTTGAGGTTTAAAATGCCGTTCAGAACAAACAACTATTCTGTAGTTAAACAGACATTGATTAGCTTAGTCTAGACTTCCATAATCCAGTTTTCTCGAAATGACTGGGAATATAATGGTGATATTTCTGGCCATGCTGGCTGGGGTGGATGGTAGTTGGAGACCAACGAAATCTTGAAGGCACCATTTTGGGGAAGACTGCCTGAAAGCTAAAAGCATCTCTAATATGAATGAGTTACAATTCCTCTCAGACTTGTTCAATTTCCTTTAAGTCTATGAGACACCATTTCCTTTTGCTTGTTTGTATAAATGTGTTGACTGTTGTCTGTCTGAACTAAGGCAGTTTCTCCAAAGACTAAATGAAAGAGTGGAAAGCCAGTTATATCTTTTTAAATTCCCTCACGTTGGTGTGAAGATATTCTTCTGTTTGGCCTACTCTATAAAACAGGGGTGGCCAACCTTAGTGCCCCAGGTGTTCTTGGACTTTAATACCTAGAAGCCCTGATCAGCAGGTGTACTTACTTGGGCTTCTGGTAATTGAGGTCCAAGAACACCTGGGGCACCAAGGTTTGCCATTCCTGTTATAAAGGGTAGAGTGATAGCATAGCATCCCACTCAATGAGATGAGAAACTGTAGTTTTCACAGATCTCACAGCTGACAAATTTAGGACTTTGGATTTGAGCTGAAAGAGTAATGGTCTTGTTGGGAATATAGCAATTCTACATACAATGAGTTACAGTACCATACAATCCTTGAGAGGAGGGAGTTTCTGTTATCAGGACTCACTTGTCTGTATGCTTATTTTTCTAAAAAAAATCCCTGTCTTCCTGCTTGAAATTGGATTTATTGATCCATCCCTCACTTATCTGTTTTGCTGTGTGTGATGAATACATACCACAACAGTTCTAGTTCTCCATCATAAATGAATTCAGGAAAAAGACATCAAGGGTTAAAGAAAACTAAGGGTTCAGGCTGTGAGAATTCTGATCTACACTAGAAGATTGATCATTATAGTTACACTAGTTAGAACTTCTTCCAGAAAATGATGTCCTGGTGAAGTCACCTCAAATTGTAAAGTATGTACAGCTAGTGAGACACAGAAATACTTTAGGTGTGTTTTTTCAACAAATTATTAAGAGGTTACTATCTTGTAAACTTCACATCCTCCTGCAAGTGTGGTATATTTTCACATCCCCTACAAGTCCTCTGCACCACATGCCTTTTTATCATAGAGGGACTCCCTGCTAAGATATCCAAGAAGCAGACTGAGCAACACGACCCGCACCCATCAAGCTAATTTCAGGTTATTTAGACCTGCATTTTTATCGCTGTGTGTTTGATAGGCTTTTGCATTCCCATCGAGGTAGCAAAAACAGGAGATTTACAATCTCTAGTGATCCACCATAACTAGTGGGCTGTGGTTGGCTTGTTAAGTTTCAAACTTGGTCAACATACTTAAATCCATCATTTCAATACTTCATTCAACCCTTTCAAAGATGGTGATAACTTTATGCCATGCCTCACATACAGTATTTTTATCCACTTCATATTATGTATTAGCAATCATTTGATGTGATAAAGAATAACTAATATGCAAAAAAATCAATATGTATTTAAACTGAAATATGTTCAGTTTAATTTATATAGTCCGATTCACTTTAAAGTCAAGTTGAATTATCTACCTTCAGTTAAAAAGAGCAGCACATAAATGAAACAAACAAATATACAAAACTGGAATGTACACTGATCTCATTTGTGCCCTGGTAAAGAATTGTAGAGAAAATGGCAATGTTGTGATCTACATAGCTCCTCAGACATACATTTAAATGGGACTGAATACCCCTTGATCGCTTCTAACAGAGACTTGCTATGCTGTGCATTGATTCCATCTCTTCCTATCCTCTTCCTGTCTCTCTGCCCCTCTTCTTTCTCTCCCCTTCTGTCTTTCATTCTCTCCCAAACAGGATTCCTTCTACATACTCATTTAAGCACAAATATCATGCAGTTGCCTTGGATTTTTCCATTCAATTTTTCTGTAGTCTGGCTCTTATTTATTTGTGTGTGTGTGTGTGTGTAAAAAATAATATGAGAAGCACTCTTTAGAACTAAGGGTCAAATAAGAACATTCATCACATTTTTTGCAGAGGTGCTCCCCCATGTGGTGAAAGTCATCCGTTTGTCAAAATACTATATGGTTTCCCTCATTTTCCTACATAGCTTGCAATTGTTGTTGTTCAGTCACATAGTCGAGTCCAACCCTTTGCGACCCCATGGACCATTGCACGCCAGGCACCCTTATCCTCCACCATCCTCCTCAACCCGCCCAGTTCTGTGTCCATTGCATCAACAATACCATCTAGCCATCTCATTCTCTGCTGAATGAGAAACTCTGTAGAAGCAGGTAGCAAGAGTTTCTTGAGGCTGGACAACTTCAGGCTATAGGTATGTATTGTGCTGGAAGGAGTATGTGTCAAGAACAGTTGGAACCTGTGGACAACTGATCCTGTGGTGAGCACCTGAAGGTAGAAGCCTTCTCAAAGAAGGGTGTTCTAGTCCTGAATCTTGGGAGCTACCATCTACTTTGGGGCTACTTTCCCCCAAACACACCCGATGTGTAATCTGGGGGTCCTCCTGGACTCACGTCTACTGTTCAAAGAGCATGTGGCAGCTGTGGCCAGGAAGGCTTTTGCACAACTTCGTGTCATACGCCAGTTATGCCCACTCCTAGATGAGGACTCCTTGCTTATGGTCACGCACACTCTAGTCACCTCCAGACTTGACTACTGCAATGCGCTCTACATGGGGCTGCCCTTGATGACCATTCGGAGGCTGCAACTGGTTCAGAATGTGGCTGCTAGGGTGGTGATGGGGTGCGGGTGGTATGCCCGTCCTCGCCACTGCTTCAGGAGCTGCACTGGTTGCCGGCATGCCTCCAGGTGCAATTCAAGGTGCTGAGTATTACCTTTAAAGCCCCACATGGTAGTAGGCCAGGATACGTAAGAGACCGCATCACCCTAAGACTATCTGTCCATCCCACCAGAGCAGACGGGAGAGGCTCTCTAATTGTTTCATCTCTCTAGCGCGTCTCTCTAGCACTAGAAGGAGGGCCTTCTCAGTGCCCGCTCTAGCCCTATGGAACCTCCTGCCAACTGAGTTGCATCTCCAGACCGAGTTGCTGCCCTTCCGGAATGGTTTAAAAACCTGGCTGGCAGAGCAGGTGTGGGGCACTGGTAGTGCTGTGACACCAGCCTGCTGGCTGATTTAAGAATGCTCTCCCCCTCTTTTTAAACTGGTGGGAGGGTAGGGAATGTTTTGTGGTAGTTTTTAATGGGGTTTTAATTGTGATTTTAAAATTGTGATGGTTTTAATATCTGTACATCGCCCAGTCTTTGGAATTGGGCGGCAATACAAATCCTAAAAATAAATAAATAAATCTTCCTGAAAAGGAAGAATCACAGCACTTCCAATTCAGCCTTGACTGAGAAACAAAGTGCTCATTGGGTGCTACTGAACATAGCTGTTCCTCAGTTTTACCTCCTGGTTAGCTTCTTGATTCTATCTCTTGGTATATCTTTTAGTCTTCACATACTTTCCCATCCTTATTCCTGGCTTGTTCTCAACCCTAGTTTCTGGTTTGTCCCTTACTTCTTAGTCTCCAGTCGCAACTCCTGGCTTTATCCCATGAATCCTGGTTTCCAACTCCTGCCTCACATTAAGTTGATACCCATTGCCAAGCCTTGACAATTTTTGAATTCCCCTTTAGGTAGTAGCTCCCTAAAGGGTTCTACTCTGCATTTCTCCTTAATACACTATTTCCTCCAAGAATAGGGATTCTGCCTCCAACAATATTGTTTAAAAACACAGCTCCCTTCCTCTACCTGTAACTTGAAGTTGTTCAGCCCTGGAAAATAAAAACAAAAGTATATGGCACCTTGAAAACAAAAAGATTTATTTCAGTGTGAGCTTTTGAGGACCACTTGCTTTTGTGATACAAGTGGGAAAAGTATAACAAGGTTACCCTTCTGGAGGAAAAGAGAGGATTTTAAAGCTATAATAACATTATCAAGTAGAACAAAGTGCAGCTTTTTGCCTTTAAAATGGTTGGCTCTCACGATCTTTCTCACAAAAAGGGAACAGATTTGCCTCACCACAAAAATCTGATATGACGGACACATTAAGTTATGTTTTAGTGCACACATGGAGCATTTGAAATAGAGATGCAAATATAGATATTCAGGATGTACAGCAAAAACAATGTTGAGAAAATGCAAAGGAAACGTTAAAGGAACAGGATTTCTTCATTTTGCAGTAAACAAGATTACAGTGATCTGTTTAAAGTTTCTTTATAGACCGTAATAGGATAAATGGAATTCTGTAAAAGTAGATCTAAACTGAACTTAGAATATTGATTCAAAAGAAACTTGGCACTCACTGTTCTCCAGAGTAAGGAACAATATCTTTATGTAATTACTCTCAGTTTGTTTAGCCAAACAAAAACAAAACCTCAATTCTAATGTCTCACAGTTCTAAAATTACCAATACAGTAATACCCCGGATAACACTAAAACTTGTTTCTTAGCGTTATCCGATTTCTAACGTTATGTGATACATTTATCGCTCACAGTTTTAAAAAAAAGCCGGCTTCCTTTGGGGGAAGCCAGGGATGAGTGCACCCACCCACCTTCCCCCAAACCAAGCCGAAGATCAGACACTGTGATTCCCAGCTTGGTTTGGGGGAAAGCGGGTGGGCGCGCCCGTGCGCATTGTCCCAAACCAAGCCGGGGATCAGATGCTGTGATTCCCAGATTGGTTTGGGGGAAGACACGTGGGCAGGCCCGTGCGCATTTCTCCAAACCAAGCCGAGGATCAGACGCTGTGATCCCTGGCTTGGTTTGGGGGAAACCGCGAGGGCATGCCCGTGCACATTCCCTCAAACCAAGCCAGGGATCAGATGCTGTGATTCCCGGCTTGGTTTGGGGGAAAGTGGGTGGGCGCGCCCGTGCTCATTCTCCCAAACCAAGCCGGGGGTCCGATGCTCTTATCTCCGGCTTGGTTTGGGCGGAACCGCAGAGGCGCGCCGGCCCGCATTCCCCCCAAACCAAGCTGGGGATCAGACACTGTGATCAAAGGTGGAGACCAGCCCTGCGGGTTTGGGGCTTGGGTCTCCGGAGGTAATGTACCCTTGCCTTTTTGAGACAGGCCTCAAAAAAGCAAGGGTACATTACCTCCAGAGATCTCTGCCCCAAACCTGCAGGGTTTTTCTCCGCTTTTGAAACACCTTCCCAGGCAGAGAGCAGCCATCTGGGTTTGGGGCTGAGATCTCCGGAGGTATTGAACCATTGCTTTTTCGAGGCTTGTCTCGCAAAAGCAAGGGTACATTACCTCTGGAGACCCAAGCCCCAAACCCGCAGGGTTGGTCTCCACCTTTGAAGCGCCTTCACAGCCTGCCCTTCCAGGTTTCAGGTTCAAATCAATCCCAGCTCACAGACACTCCATTAGATGCTTCTATTCTAATCTTCCCACCCAGAGAATGCCTCTAAAGGGAGTATGGCCTCAATCCCCCTCATTAAGAAAGTTAAAGAGGCAAGCAACCTTACCAAGGACCTACTTTTGTTCACCGCTGATACTGTGAACCTTATTTTTAGAGACTTAAAGTGATTAGACTCCAAATTAGAGGATCTGTATGGGATTGTGTCTGAATTACATCTTAAACAGCGCTCAGTTCCAGCTGTGGGCAATCCTTCACCTGGCTTTTACCCAGTCATCCCACCTAGAAGGGATGCCGTTGCCAAGCTCCATTCTTCATCCTCTTACCAACCAGCCCAAGTGATAAGGGACTCTTGCCATCTGATTTGGCAATCTCATAACATATGCCTGTCTATACGTAGTTACAGAGGCTCTATACCAGGGGTGCCCAAACTTTTCGGGCCGGGATTGAGTTGGGCAATCATGTGGTTTCCTCCCACCAGATGCAGAAGTAAAATGCACCCACGCATGTGCATAATGTTGCCATAAATGCACCGACGGCTGTGGTAAACACGTTTATTACAGCCGTGGGTCATTTACAGCAGCGTTTTGCACATGTGTGGGCGTGTTTTACTTTTGCTTCTGGGAGTGGCTAGGGCAGTGTGGGCTGGATCCAGCCCCTGGGCCATAGTTTGGGTACTCCTGCTTTATACCCTCCTGGAGTACTCCTGCTTTATACCCTCCTGAACTCTCTGCAACAAACCAGGAAAGGGACCTTGGTGTCCTGGTGGACAACTCAATGAAGGTGTTAACCTCAGCAGTGAAAAAAGCAAACTCAATGCTAGGGATCATTAGGAAGGGTATAGAAAATAAGTCAGCAAGTGTCATTTTGCCTCTTTATAAATCTATGGTGAGGCCCCATCTGGAATACTGTGTACAGTTCTGGTCGCCATACCTCCAGAAGGATATTATGGAGCTGGAAAAAGTGCAGAAGATCGCAACCAGAATGATTAGGGGACTGGAACACCTTCCTTACCATCTGAGACTGCAACGGTTGGGCCTCTTCACTCTTGAACGACGACGTCTAAGAGGTGACCTGATTGAAGTTTATAAAATCATGCACGGTGTGGACAAAGTAGATAAGGAAAAACTGTTTTCCCTATCGCATAATACTAGAACTAGGGGACACTCGATGAAACTTTTGGGTACTAGTTCTCAAACAAATAAGAGAAAGTACATTTTCACCCAGAGGATTACTGGTCTATGGAACTCCCTGCCAGAAGAAGTGGTGACAGCTGTCAGTCTTGACAGCTTTAAGAAAGGATTAGACAAGTTCATGGAGGACAAGAGTATCAATGGCTATAATTATGGATACTTAAGGACAACCTCCGGGTTGGAGAGATAGGCAGGATATCTCTCAATGCCATTTCCAGGGAATCCTAAGCAGGTGAAGGCATCTGCTTGGGAATACCCTGAAGGAAATGGTGAGCCACTGTGTGAGACAGAATGCTGGACTGGATGGGCTGTGGCCTGTTCCAGCAAGGCTGTTCTTATGTTCTTATGGAGATCAAAGGCAAATGCCAGAAGGCATCTAGGCATACTATTTGGCTTTCGCATGGACCACATGGATTTGGAATCAGTGGAACCTTTGAATAACATCGCCCATTCTCAAAAGATTCTATTGTCTTTTGGTAGCCCTATATTTCAATCGTTATTGCTGGGCCAGAAATCTTTTTTAAAGGGCAAAGGAATTTTCCCAGTTCATGTCTTCACCAACACCATTCTTACCACATTGCTGTCCACCTGCACCTATATCAAACAAAACCAACATGAGGGCTGCAACGAACCTCCTACCAAGTTGACATTAAACCAGTGGGAACAACCCCCTGCTGAATTCACCTCTCTAAATGTTCTCTCCAAGAATGTTTTCCAAGACGTTCTAAGAACATCACGAAGGATGGGTTGTTCAGGATTCCAGTGGCACCATGTTCTCCAATTATAGCTCCTTTTGATAGTATCTTTGATGTTACACACCTAGTTTCTCCCTTGAGCCCAACTAGGGAGCCTACCCAAGTTTCTGCTCCCCGAGTGGCCATTTGATTTGCCAGCAAGGTTGCTGATTAAAGCAGACAATCAAGATCCTTGTTTCAATTGTGACCCTCTATCTCAGGCATTCTGTATTAGTATTGATATTCTGTATTTATTGCTTTATTTTATTGTATTTTGTGTGGTTTTATTGTATTACTAGCATAGTTTGCCCGGCAGTGCCTGGCTGTTTTAAATTGTGTTGGAAGGTTATTTTTTGTTAATGTTTGTAAAAAAATTGCTTAGTCTATAATTGTCAGTTTTAAAATGTTTATTTATACAAATTGTTTTTTGGCTGGGCTGTTATAAACTGTGATCAACTTTTTTTGTGGATTAAAAAAAGGTCAAAGTATGATATAATTTTTTCAAATTGTTTTATTTAACCGAATAATGTTTTAGTTTGTGGTTTTTTTTAATAGTTGTATCGTAGGTAATAATTTTAAAAATGTAAAAGTACATGTTTTTTACATTCAACGTTTTTAAACTGTGTTTAGATGTTTTAGGTTTTTATTTGAGTTAAAACTCAACACAGGATTTTAGAAATGTTTTTATTTTATTTTATTGACATATGTTTGTGATTTGTGTAAAATTGTGATTTTGTGTTATGTTTTTGACTTGTTTTTACTCTTGTGGCCTTTTGTGTAAAATTGTGATTTTGTGTTATGTTTTTGACTTGTTTTTACTCTTGTGGCCTTTTGTTTCGGGCTGTTGTGTCTTTTTGAATTGTTTTTACTATTGTGGCCTGCAGGTGGGGCTGCTAGTGAATCTCGTTTACTTTGACTGTTTTTTTCTCTAATGGCCTCATTTGTGTCTTCATTTGTGTTCCAGTCGTCGTGGAGGGAGGACATGCTGGTGAGTTGGCTGGTTTCCTTTATTTTGGGGGTTTGGTTTATTTTGCTTTTGTGGTTGTTGTCTGGGAGGTTTTTCTGTTTGGTTGTTGTTGTATTGTTTTATTTTTAGGTTTAATTGGTTTGGTTTTTTTGTGTTTTTGTTTACTCTTTCTTGTTTGTGTAAGTGGTTTTGTGTGATTTTTGTTTTAAGTAATGGTTGTTTTTAATTATGGTTTTATTTTTGTTAGGTGGTTAGGTGTGTGTGTGTGTCTGAGTGTGTGTGTGAGAGAGGAGGCTGCTGCCGGGTGAGTACCTCTGGTAGGCAAAGGCAGCGGCCGGAGCACCGTTCACTGCCTTTGCTTTGCGGAGGAATTGTTTCGCTTTCAGGGGGGGGAAGGCACTGATGCCTTCGCCCTCTCTTGAAAACGAAACACTTACTCGTAAAGTAAAGGCAGCGGCCGGAGCGCCGTTCGCTGCCTTTGCTTTGTGGAGGAATTGTTTCGCTTTCAAGGGGGTGCGAAGGCATCAGTACCTTCCCCCTCCCCTTGAACCCCCCCTCCTGTTTTTGTGGGTTTTTTCCACCCCGGCTCAACTTTTCTTGAGGCCGGTGGTGGTCTTGCCTTGTCTTCGGCGGGGTAGCGTGGAGGAGAGGGAGTCCCTCTCTTCCCCATTGCTCCATGAAAGAAGGCTGGTGGGTGTTTGTGTGGCTCTGAGGCACTGCGTCCGCCTGCGGCGGACTTGCGTTCCTGTGCAGATGTTTGCGTGGCTGTGAGGCGCTGTGTCCGCCTGTGGCGGACTTGTCTTCCCATGTGGGTGTTTGCGTGGCTGTGAGATGCTGCGTCCGCTTGCGGTGCACTTGCGTTCCCGTGCGGGTGTTTGTGTGGCTGCAAGGCGCTGCATCCGCCTGTGACGGACTTGCGTTCCCGTGCGGGTGTTTGCGTGGCTGTGAGGCACTGCATCCGCCTGTGGTGGACTTGCGTTCCTGTTGTTTTTTATTTTTATTTTTCACACACCGGCTTTCTCAGCGTTCTGTGCGCTCATGGCGCTCAGGACACTGGGGCTTGTAGTTTTGTGTTTGTGGTTTCTGTTTGTGCAGCGTTTTTTTTCTGTGGCTCAATTTTGATTGGCTGTGGCGCGTTTCCCAACATTCCTTTTGCTCGCGCCTCTCAGCCTGATTGGCTGTGGCACGGCGCAAGGAACGTTGGGTAGTGAAGTCCTTTTTTTCGCGTTTGTGAGTCTCCTGCCCCACTGGCGCATTTCTCAACCCGACAGTTGCCGGTTCGGGCAAGTGCACAAATGCTCGGTACGGGCTAGTAGGGCCGGGTGCAGGATCCTTTGTCACATTCCAATGGTTAACGCTCAGATTTATAGGTATAGATTGATACTCTGTATTTATTGCTTTATATTGTATTGTTTTTGCTATTGTTATTTGCTGCTTTGAGTCACCTTCAGGCTGAGGTAAGCGGGATACGAATAAAGCTATGATGATAATGATTTTCAACCTACAGCCTGCAGGCCAAACCTGCCCCCGAAGCTTTTTCATCCAGCCCCCGACGTCCTCCTCATTTCCGCTGCCATCTGGAAGCACTGAAAACCAGGGGAAATGTGCATTTTTGGCAAGACCTCACAGAAATCTAATGAGATTTCATCAAAATCTCATGAGATCTCACTGAAAACATTGACCTCAGTACCAATAACAATTGAAAGTTGTAGATTTCATTCCCTGTTAGCTACAAGAGCCAATTCCAAGGTCCGCTTTCAGGCCAGCCTATCCCTTTAGATTGCCCAATGTTCTAATCTAAAATTAACTATTCTTTCAGCCCATAATCCTATCACTCAGGTTTATGTACTTGATCAAGACAATGTTTATGTAATTATAGCCAATGTCTACTTACCACCATACATTGATAAAACTCAATCGATCTCTATCTGGAACAGGTTAACATCATTTATGGAGGACTGGGAACTAAATTATCCCCACCCCGAAATACTCATTGCAGGATATTTCAATGAAACACTGGGTGGGTCTGACACCGTGCTTGCCATGGCCTTAGGGCTTGACCCTTCCTTTAAGAGATGCTCCAAAGACACCCACCTGAATTTCTCAGGTATTCACTTAGCCAAATTCTGTATGCAGTTTAATAAACTACCACTTAATGGTTCTATAATTGTTCTGTCTGCCAGAGGCTGTAGTGTGATTGAATATATCCTAATTTTCCCCTCTTTCAAAGTCAAAGTAGCGGGCTTCTATGTAGGTACACATTCGGCTAGTGATCACATACCTTTGACTTTAGTACTCAATCCCCCCCCCCCCTTCTTGGAGGTCAACTCATTCTCCTTCTTTAGTTGAGGAGACAGCATCTTCCCATCCTAAATATGGCTGTTTAGGTAACTCAGCCCACAAATTTTAGTAATTTATGAAGCTGAAATCCTGAGCTGCAATTAAGTTTCCCAAACCACCATCCCATTCTGCCTGCAGTTGCACCTGCACATGGCCCCTGCAATATGTCTCAGTTATTGGACTAGATATGGGTCACCTAAGTATGAAAACATACCACATATCTTTTATAGACTTAATGATTTTGCTTTGATGCTTTTGCACTTCCCAACACTATTGCAAACTGACAGATGCAATACTGAGAGGACAAGACACAGGGACAACAAAATTCCTAAATTATCACCAAGATCCATTTTTGTTAAATGCAGCAACTACTAATGAAACTAATGTAATAACATGCTTCCTGCATCATTCCACATTTTTCTAGTTGGTTAGTGCATTCAGGATGAAAAAATATTCTATGGTAATCTGTTCTAAACTCCAGTCCAAATTCTAAAGCCTATACGAAACTTGGAAAATGTTGGGGACAAGCATCTTCCTCTCACCTAGGGATGCCATACATGCCGGAAAACCGAGATTGTCCCAGATAAAAGATCAAAACAATTGTCCTGGCCGGTTCAATAAAAATATTGCTAAAATCCCGGATTTTAAAAACTTACTGTTTTGAATATTACATACCCAGAGCCTTGATGCAACGCATCGCACCAGAGGGAGAGAAGGTGGGAATTGCCATCCTCTTAGTCCCTCCCCATCTTGAGCTTTCGCTCGCTCACTCGCACACACGGAGGGAGAGAGGGTGGTAAGCGCCTCCCTCTTAGTCCCTTCCTGTCTTGAGCTCTCATTCATTTGGCCGCGGCTCTGCAGGTTGGGAGGGGAAAGCAGCGCCCAAAGAGGAAGAGAAGGGAAAGAAACATGCCAGCCACCAAGCCGGAGAGAGCTGCCTGCACCTTGGTCTTGCATGACCTTGCTTCCAGTGAGTGTGTGCCTGGAGGAGAGTATGTGTATGCGTGATTAGACCGAGCTCGCTAGTGGCACAGCAGCGGCTGGGATTATTAGGGCGAAGGCTGTTTTGTAGATAACCCACCCATTTTTATTTATTTAATTCCACTTGTACCTTGCCCATCTGGGAAGTCTTTCCCACTCTGGACGGTTAACAAACAACACATTTAAAAAGTATACTTCTGTCCTGGATTTGTGGGAGAGAATTATGGCAACTGTACTCTCACCCTTCCTCTAAAATATCACCTAGATAGTTTTAAAAAATTTCCTGCTTCTGTAAATCCAGAGTTCCACATTCAGCCCAAACCAGATTGCTCTGGATTAGCATATGTGGAAGAACAAGATAAAATCAAGTATTACATATTGTTTTATTAATTTTCCTGGCTTAACAGTTAGGAAGCCATAGCTTGGGTCTGACAGAGCAAGTATCTCTGGCTTCATGCTGGTCAGAGAGAAAATACTGAAATTATATGCAGAGGGAGATGCAAAAAGGAGGACAGTTGAGCTGTGATGTCTGTTCCTGGCTTCATAATGCAGAATAATTGTCTGAATTAGGGCACAGCTTCTTTTTCAAGCAAGGAAAAAAAGGTTCCTTCTCAAACTCATTATGAGTTTAGAAGACAAAGCAGCTAGTTTTGTTACATAGTTTCCTCAGGCAAATCTTTCTATTAAATCCCAAAATACTGGGCCCATATTCTTCATCTGTAATGTGACATTTTCCAAGAAAGATGACAGTTTACAATTGGTCAGTTAAGATAATATTTCATTAAATAAATATGAAATGAGAAAAACAACTGTTTTAGAACCATAAAGACATATGGATAGATGATAAGAAATAATCTTTTCTCCAGATCTACATTCTCAATTGAATGTAACTCATATAAATGGATTTCTATGATATTAGTGCAGAATTAAATCTAAATGACATGACAAGTGTTAGTAAAATTGACATGAATATTTACCTTTTGATGGTGAGCTACAACTCTCTTGTTCTTCAATGAATAAAATGCATGGAATGATAGGAACAAAAGAAAGAAATCAGCAAATTTAAAGTTAGACAAAAAAGGTGTTATACATGAGAATGAGAAATGCTATAAGCTCAGTTGCAGCATGCATCAAGTTCATGTGCGAAAGCGTGGATGTCAAAACCACAATGGATTATAAATTTTAAGGCATGCTCAAACCCATAGAAATCAATTCTGTCAACACTTTGGTGGATTGTGGCCTGGATTTTTAAAACCCTGTTTAATGTTTAAAATGAGGAAGTTATTCAAATGCTATATCCTAACTAACAAGAACAGCACTTAGGAAAACAAGCAATAGGTAAGTGGTTACTGGCATCTTCCACAGATTATATCATTTAAGAATTTCACCCTGAAGCATAAACCTAGTATACTACTAGCATAAAATGTACCTTCACACATATACTTTCTTTTCGTTCATTGCACATTAACAGCACTTACATACTGTAATTATTTTGAACAAGTACTCTTTAGCTAGTTCCAATACATTTTAAGTAGAGCTTTTGTTATAAACAATGGAGAAAGCTCAAACACAAAGGATGAAGTATCAGTGTGCGTATGGTTAACAAAAGATTGAATAAATGAATAATTAGCCCAAGAATTTTCAATGAGCAGTTGTCATAATTTTTATAACTCTTTTCACAATAACCAACAACAATTAAAGGTCATCTGTTTTATTACATGTTATCTTAAGAAAAAACCAAATTCAATTTTTTAGCAGCAGTAGTTGTGTGTTTTTCTTGATGTCAGTGATGTCTTGAGGTCCAATAAATCATGGCATAATTTAAAGACAAAATTTCAAAGGCATTTCCAAAAACTTAGGCATGTGGACAGGAAATACATTATTTCAAAAAATACGGGGGATGGGTGACTGTCTGAAACCTAAATCAAAGAATACAGTACTCGGATTAGATTACTCAAAGTAACAGTGCCATATATTAAAGAATCAATTACTGCACATCTTAGTCCCAAATGGAATTACTGTATATCTAAATCAGATTCAACTATTTTTAAATGAGATGTATTTTACAAAAATGATTGCATTTCCCAAATGATGTACTGTATTTTATTACCTAAGTTATCATATATGTTTTATATCACTGGTGGTGCTGGGGAAGATAAATAAATAAACATGTAATCTGAGAAATATTTGCTCACCTGAAATTTCATTATTATCACACTTTGTTAAATCAATAGACCAGAATAAACAAAAAGTTAAATACCTAGCCTTATACATAATATACATAATATACATAATAGCCCCTCCACACGTTCCATTGGCGGAGAAATTTCAGGAAACAGACTGCTTGCAAACCAGCACACAGCCAAACATTAAAGTCCCATTAATCCAAAAAATAATAATATGTAAAATCCCATTGATCCAAAAAATGTTTTCCTAACCTATTACAGTTTCTCTAGCCAGAAGTGGGACCATAGGTATTCAGAAGTGGCATGGGGAGGGGGGGCTTGGCTTCTCAGAGGGATACAGGTTGCTGAAGGTAGACTGAGTTGTGTGATAGGATGGGATAAAGGCAAGGGGCCTGAGATCTGTTCACCTTTACAAACACTACTCTATTAACCTAAGAATGAAGATTTCAGGTAGATAGTCCATAAATAAGCAGTATGATTTACATAAAATATACTATAAAAGAAATAATACAATGCCTTTTCCATATATTTTCATCAGAATCTGACCAATAAAAATACAAAGTTTATGTATACTTTTAATTTAATTTAATTTAATTTAATTTAATTTTTCAATTTTTATCCCACCCACTTGACTAAACCCGACTCAGGGTGGCGTACAAGAATAAAAGACATATAAAAACAGATTAAAACCTACAAAAAAAAAATAAAAATCACCCACCCACCCACCCACCCTCTACTACCCCCTAATAAAAGAGCTAAAAGGGGAATAGGAGGGAATGCAGAGATAAAGATACAGAGGAGGGATACCAATTGGGCTCTAGCTGGGGATGAGCCAGCAGGCTGGGGCCATATTCACATCAGGGCACCACACCTGCCCCGCCAGCCAGGTCTGATAATAAACTCAGTCTGATACATTCATTATAAAATGATAGGCTTTTTCATTAACAGAATCTACCACAACCTACTTGCATACCAGCAGCAGCTCTACGATGATACTGATGAACTAATTCTATTAAAATTGGTAAATGTATCAAGAACAAGTATAAGGGAACCCTGGCATTACCACTTTGTTATCACATCCATAATCATCAGTAAATTCAAGCCAAGTGGGGAGATCCGTGACAAATAATTATAGAATGTGGTCTTTTTAAATATCTGAATATTCTCTCTGTAACCACTCCACCCTCACCCAACATAACCAGTATACCCTTTTCCTTCCACCTTTCACAATCTTCCATCCTTGCACTCCTGCTTACATTTCTTTCAAACAATTACACACAAAGTTACTGATAATGCCTCATACAATGAGCATAGAGGAAGCATCAGCATTGGACCAAACAATTGCTTGATTCTCTACTGAAGAAGAAAACAATGGTTTGTTACCATATTTTACTATCAACCGTCCTCTTCAGTAATAATACTCCTTTATAACCATGTTACTTTTAATTTGCTCATATTTATACATTGATTCACCATTTGGGTCTTACAACACAAATTCTGGCCTATTTTTAAATACATCCTGATAGTAGAA
The DNA here is from genome assembly GCA_035047305.1 of Bradypodion pumilum. Taxonomy (NCBI): domain Eukaryota; kingdom Metazoa; phylum Chordata; class Lepidosauria; order Squamata; family Chamaeleonidae; genus Bradypodion; species Bradypodion pumilum. The sequence goes on along the minus strand of JAWDJD010000001.1, from coordinate 180,425,527 downwards.
GAAAAAGGAGATAAGAGGCACCCATATCATGGAAATGTTTCCTTCATTTTTATGCAGCAAAAGACATTATACCAGAATTAATTTTAAAATTTAATTTAATTGTCACATTTATATACCGCTCACTCGGCCAAAGCCAACTCAGGGCGGTTCACAGTAAAAATTAAAAAAACACATGTTAAAAACAGTTAAAACTACCCACCCCCTAAAAACAAGGGGTGCAGGATCCAAAGGCACCATGGGGAGGAGTTCTTCTACACCAACCACCCAATGGAGGTTACCCTTCCACCTGCACCCCACACTTGACCCGCCAGCCAGGTTTTAAGTTCTTTTCTGAAAGACAGCAATTCCGTCCGGAGACGTAGCTCTGTTGGCAGGAGGTTCCAGAGGGCCAGTGCAGACACAGAGAAGGTTCTCCTCCTTGTGCCAGAGAGGCGAGCCCCGCTGGCTGATGGAACAATTAGAGAGCCCCTCTGGTCCGCTCTGGTTGGACGGACAGACGTCCTCAGGGCAATGCGGTCTCTTAGGTAACCCGGCCCACTACCATATAGGGCTTTAAAGGTCAAAACCAGCACCTTGAATTGCACCCGGAGACAAACTGGCAACCAGTGCAGCTCCCGGAGCAGTGGCAAAGCACGGGCATAACGCCCACACCCCATCACCACCCGGGCTGCCGCATTCTGTACCAGCTGTAGCCTCCGAATGGTTGTCAAGGGCAGCCCCATGTAGAGCGCATTGCAATAATCTAGTCTGGAGGTGACCAGAGCGTGAGTGACCATGAGCAAGGAGTCCCGGTCCAGGAGTGGGCGCAACTGGCGAATCACCCGAAGTTGGGCGAAAGCCCTCCTGGTCACAGCCGCCACCTGTTCTTCTAGCAGTAGCCGCAAATCCAGGAGGACCCCCAAGTTGCACACCGGGTCTGTCTGGGGCAAAATAGCCCCATCCAGAACCAAAGATGGTAGCTCCCGGGTTAATGTATTATAAAAGAAATAGTTCTTTAGATATCTAGTGGAATATAACAAAAAAGACTAAAATACACGTTCTTGTAATATTAGAAAATTTATAGGCAGCTCAACCATACCTATCAATGATTCATTCTTTCAAGAACTGAAGTTGCAAAGGAAGTAAAACCTAATAAACTGAATTAAATGTCTCTATGATTTCACTATATGTTAGCCTTTGAACAATATTACATCTATGTCTTGGATTTCTTTTAAAAAATTAACTCTATTGATTAGGTTTATCAATTTCCCCACTGTTACCATAGAAACACTCAGCTATCAGCAGAGCTTCACTGTATGTAATAGAAGCCCACTGAAGCTGTCTAGATATTTGAAATTCTTTACCTTCTAGAAGGAACTATTGTGGGGAAAACCATCCCTTGTCCACACAGGTTCCCCGGAAAACAAATCTTGACAATGCTACTGAGGTCTGTGAAGGAGTTTGTGTGATTAGCAATCCCAATGGTGTCTTTAACAGATTGCATCACTAATGTGAAGTCAGAGGATTATAAAGCAATGTAATGTCTGGAGAGAATCACTCATGCCGCTCTAATGACTGAGTAGTAAGGGAAAACCCTGCATCAAGTTCACAAGTTTTTCTAGTGAAAATACTGTATGGTCACACAGAAAAACACAAAATAAATGTGTAGGTTCAACCAAATTATCATCGGCTGTCAACAGACTCGAAAGGAATGGCACCTCATAATAGAAAAAGTTGAACACATCAACCACGGAAGGTCAGAAACCCTTAACCCAAATTCTTGACACAAAATTTGTGTCAACATATAGGGTAGCAACTCAGTCCTAAGATTAAGTTAAATTAAGTGCAACCATGTGAAGAAATGCCCACAGTTTTGCCTTCTTATTGTTTATTAATCTACTGAAACCAGTTTTATATTCTAGTCCTATAGTCAAAACAGAGTGATCAAAGATCCCATCAGTATCATAAGAACTAAAATAATATTAGGATGATGACTTACTATCAAGTGATAAGAAAGTATATGAAAGATTCTGCACCTGTGAGAAATGTTCTGCAAAATAAAAATTGTATCCCGCCTATTTTCTTATTATATATTTATGTCAAAAGAGATTATAAATGAAAATTCACAAAATGCTCTGTTTCTGCTCTATAGCACAAATTTTCCATCATACTGACATTCTAAATAAAATTAAAAAAACCACAACATGGTGAACGGCAATGCAGAATTGGATCATAGTTAATGAGACCATTACAATATGAAATAAGAGGAACAAATCTATTATATATCAAAATCAAATGTATGCAGTGAAAATACCCAGTTGAAAATAAATGTTATGTAATGGGAAACAGCTTTCTAGCATACTGTACATACAGTATTTAGTAATTGTACAACCATTTTGTTCCTTTTCATTAAGAAACACATATACACATTGCATGAACTAGCAAAGAATTACAATTTGAGCTGTCTCATCCTCAGCATGGATTTACTTCAAGAATGATGTATGTCATTAACGTTACTTTTTCAGTTCTGAAGTTCTTCATTTGAAATACACAGCAATAATCTAAACATGTGAATGATTTCTACTGTAAACTTAAATAGCTGTGGTTTTATTTCACATTTTAGAAAAGAGGCAAGTAGTTGATTTTTTGTAATCCATTGTAAATATGATAAATAATCAAAATATTAGTATTTGTTGGGTAATAATTTCAGTTCTATAGCTGTCTCAATTGCCTATCTTAGATTTTCATTGAAATGTTTGATGTTTCCTTTCACCAGAAGTATTTTAATTCCTGGCCTTTTGTACATGATCTATGACATGCTCAGAAAGGGATATAAATTAGCACTGTTCACATTCCTGTCAACAATTTTAAATTAGTCATAGCTAGTTAATAAACCAAAATTAATTACATGTAAATGAATACAATCGATTACTCTTAAGTGTCTCAGTTTACTCTTTAATTAAAATCAAGAATAAATGAAATCACAATAAATCAGAATTATCTGGACAATGTCTTTAAATGTGCAAAATAACCAGAAAATGTAACATTTAAAACAAAAACTGTGAAATAATCAACCACACAACCCTGGTTTGCAATCTTTTTTTTTTTTTACTGTATGTAACCAGATTGCTTTCAGTAGAAACCTAGAAAGCACTGGCTCTTTTGATAAACAAGTTTGAGAGAAAAGGAAAATGGAAGAAATCAAACCTAATATTTTTGAACTGTAAATTTGCTGTTTGATACCTTGCTCTATACTGGCACTTCTGATAGGTACTTGTGGGAGTTGTCTTCCTCTACGGCTGCTGAAGGGCGTGTCTACTGGAGAGAACTGCATGGGACTTCCTGGTGACTGTATTCTGCAGGTACAATAAAGATGAAATGGGTTGATGTAATAAACAGCTGAACCAACCATTACGAGCACAGAACAAAATATCTTTGTCAAAACATCCATAAAACAGAGAGAAAGTACCTACCTCTGCCCTGAAACCATAGCTACTAACATTGGTATGAACAGTAGTAGTTTCAAAATCTTAGCAATCAAATTTCAGATTTATTCAAAGGTCTTCCCATTGATTTTAATTCAATCTAATTTGAGGCATGTATACATTTTCAAATATATTACCAGTACAAAAGTATCTACTGAGATAATTTTGCAGAATCAGACTACTACTATTATTCTATGGCAAAACTGTTGTAAATAAAGAGTTAGAGCATGATCACACATCATGAACTCTGGCATTTCTGATGGTTCAAGTCCCGTGAGATTTTATTTATTTAATATATTTTTATACCGCTTTCCTCACCTATTGGTGACCCAAAGTGGTTTACAAACAAAGATGGTAAATTACATAAAACATGAAATACAATTAAACATTGTGGCTGAACATCCAAGGGAGCTTAAGAGGCAGCATCCAGGCTCAACGTCAGTGACAAAGCCTGGTACTCAACATCCTCTGCAACATCCTCGAGCATCTTAAGGCCCATGTCATGGGTAACAGCCGCTCTCACTCCCCTCCAACTCCAATTTTAATTCTATTGTTGCGGCAGAGGGGGCAGGGTTGTACTGTATACATTTTTCTTCAACTTTACATTTTTTCTTTCATGATGGCTCTAGAAAATTAAACTGGAACTGCATTCCCCACCAGTAGTATTTCCAGGAAATTACACAAACGTCACCCTTGGAGTTTGAGAGATAACAAAATTCTGTCACTCTGAATCAGAGAAATGTATTTGAAGGATGGGTAAGTCTTCTCCCCACCCACCCCAAATGACTGTTTGCTTCTCATAATGTGTAGGGTAAAGGTAAAGGTCACCCTTACTCAAAAGGCAGTCATATCCAAATCTAGGGTTCAGTGCTCATCTCTGTTTACAGCCAAAGAGCCAGCGCTGTCTGAATCTGCAGATGTTTCTGTGGACATGTGGCATGCATGCCACAACATCAGAGTGCATGGAATGCTATTTACCTTCCCACCAAAGTGGTACCTATTTATCTGCTTGCAATTTATAGCTTTCGAACTGCTAGGTTTGCAGGAGCTGGGACAGAGATGGGAGATCATTCCGTTGTGCAGTACTCAGGTCTCAAACTGCTGACCTACCAAACTTCCAATCATTAATGTTCAGCATCTTAACCACTTGAGCTACCACAGTCCCTCATAAGGTGTAGGAGTATGGAAATACAGTATTTACATAGACCAGGAAATATTAATGTCATTTTGTTCATGGCTTTTCCTCCATACTTGGCATCCATATGATGACAGGAAAATAGAATTTTATGGGGACTTCTTTCTTCATACCAAGTATGAAGAAAATAAAATATGTGAAAATACACCCTTTGTTATCTTAACCCGCTTTTAAATACAGTACTTTTGAAAAAGAGAAGAAATGAAATATTTAGAAAACTTTCTTAGGAATACATAACACAACAAAATAATTTGTAATTGTATTATATATTTCGCTTTGAACCGCCTTGAGTCACACTTGTGCTGTGTAAGGCGGTATATAATAATAATAATAATAATAATAATAATAATAATAATAATAATAATAATAATAATAATAATAATAATAATAATAATAATAATAATAATAATAATAATAATAATAATAATAATAATAAGGGGAACACAAAACACAGACAGCATCAAAACTATTGAGATAAGTCCTTTTGTATGGCTTAGAAAAAGATTTGGGGAAAGTGCTGAGATCATGGGAGGGAAACAGATTGCATTGGAGCTCCAGAATTGTGACTGTACTGCATGTATTCCAGAGAGTACACCACCATATTAACATCTGGGAGGCAGAAAACAAATGCTGTGCTTTACATTTAATAGCAAACTTGTCTGAAGTGAAGAATGTGGTGCCAACCCTCTAGGAACTAGGTGATGTACAGAATATAATAGTCTGATACTAGAGTGCTCACTCGACCTGGAGCGAGTATGATGTTTTCCCCTAGTAATGACTGGCTGATCACTAATTCTTGGGGTTGGTACCCTTCTAGAAACACATGGCAGGAAGAGAACCCTGAAACATTAGGGCCAAAAAACAAAAAAATGTTTCAGTCACTAACTATATAAATTCCATGCACTTACTAACACCCACAATATCTTCATCAACCTATTGACCATAGGTTGGTCATGACCAGGGTGAAGGGCACCCCTGAAATTGGGGTGTGGGGTACTCATCCACTCAGTCCACAAGCCACCTCTCTTCTGTATCCATAATTTCCAGAGCCAATAATATACAATATCATTATAAATTATCTTCATAAATGATCACACTGCAGGTTTGCAACTCAATGTACAGAATCAAGGAATGTATGGAATTATGGAACTTATCAAAGAAATAATTGACAGTGACCAAGATGAAATTCCGACCAAGTTAGAATAAATAAATCCCTTGTAAATCTCAAAAGGCATGTTGTTAAAGCAGTTCATTAATAAAAGGAAAAGACAGCAAAGCTTTGTACAGTTTCTATAGGAATGTATTTCCAACACAGGCAGATCTTTCTAAGTCCAGTTTTGGAATATTAGCTTCTGTTATGTTGGTCACAAAATAGAGAAAAGCATTCCTGTAAAATGTTATCATAGTTTCCTACTTTAGACACTCTTCACAATGTGGTTTACTTTCCCTTAAATATATAAAGATAAAGGTCTCTCTTGCTCAAAAGCCAGTCATATCTCACTCTAGGGTAAGGTGCTTGTCTCTTTTTATAGCCAAAGAACCAGCATTGTCTGCCTCTGCTCCATCTGTGTTCCATTTCAGCTGACCTCTCAAACTATGTGACTAAATGTTAGGGTTATGAGGAAGGGCCTAAAGGAGAGAATGAATAAAGTAAAATAAAATAATCCAACCAGTTTGCCCAGAAATCGGGCACAGGTGGGAAGCAGCAGCAGGTAGCAACCATTTTGGAATAGGCTGCTTTCTTCTTTTCTTCAGCTGAGTTGGTGTTTAAAGAATAGGGCAGTGTGAAACAAGAAATATATATCTGTCTCTAAATGCTCAGTTGCCCATTTCTGGTACATGTATATGTACATGAATACTATCTTCTTTTGTCCTGGCCTTACCTGACTTTGCTGGCTCTGCCCCTCATCATTGGTTGCTGTGCATTCAGCAGACATACACAGGCACTTTAGCTAAATATTATTAATTGTGGCCATGTGATAATTTCAAGTCAGATCTGCCTTAGACTCTTCCAGCAGATCAAGAGACTCCAACAAGCCTTAGGCTTAATGGACCTCGGTACCCTAGTCAGAAATTGTATAATCTAACCCACACATTGTTAATGACAGGACCATTTGGAGGTCATTAAGTCACAAATTTTCTATAAGTAGGACACAATAGCACATAAAACAGCTGCAATCAACACATGTAAAACATAGTCTAAATTAGGGTTGCCAGATGTCTGGGTTTTCCAGGATTTTCCCGGATTCAAGCTGTCCCAGCCGGTTCAAGAAAAACCATATAAAAGTCTCGGATTTTTAAATTTGAACAAAGGAAACAAGATCACCTCTCACTAAAGGATTTTTGCAAATAATTAATTCATTGCTTCCTTGCCTTTCTTTCAATTATCCTGCTTGAAAGTGATGAAGGCAAAACAGCACCCTGAGAAGCCCGCCAGGGAGGGGAGACACTTGCAAGCAAGATAACTGAAAGGCACAGAGGCAGTGAAATAACTCTTTGAAAAAATCCCTTGACTCACCTTGAAGTTTGGGGGACAAGGAGTCGTCCTCAGCCCTTTTTCTCGAAAGCCAGGAGGGAGCAAGAAATACCCATATCTAAGAAGCCAAACCTCCACCACTGGGATGGCGGATTCTTTCTTCACATGACCACAAAAAGTTAATTGCATAGGGTTCGTATTTCTAGAGAGGAAGGGAACAGGGTGGACAGAAAGTGAAGAGTCTTCCATCTCAAAGGTCCTCCTCCAAAATAGGTCCCTTCCTGTCTCCTGCTTTTCTACTTCCGGAGGGAAACTGAGGCGCCATAGACTGCATTACCATTCTGGGCCCCTCTTTAGAACTTTTTCCCAAGGGATCCTCATGTGGGGTTTGAAGGTGAGTATTTCAGTAGTGTGTGTGTGTGAAGGGGAGGGTGGGGGTTACCTCAGGGGGAGGTAACCCCGGTTTCAAGAGTGGCCCAAGAAATTTTATTTAAAAAAATAAAAATAGAACCATCAAGAATAGTCTTTTGCAAGAAGAATTACATGGGGGAAAACCTCTTGACTACAGTTTATTTTAAACTGATGAAGGCTGTCCACCCTGGATGGGGATTCTGCAAGGTCTTAGCGCCACGGTCTCCTTGACAGCCCCGTTTGATGCATGCACAGTTTGAAGAATGCAATGATGTCACGTGACAGTCCTGGTTTGGCGGGAAAGAATTATGGCAACCCTAGTCTAAATAGACTGAATACTTTTTAATTTGTTCAATCAAATTAATTTTGGATACTAGGCGAAAAATACTAACTTATTCACTAGTTGCTCATATATTATAATTTGACTAAATTTTGCATTTCACAGATGAAATCCTCAAAGTTTTCAGGTCAATACTTTTCTTTCACCGAGAGATTTTGTTGCCTGAAGCAACAGATAAAATGTTATGGGAACACATCTATTCTGCATTCAAAAGCCAACCTAGCAGCTGAAACTTACTTCAGCTATAGTCACTAGGAACATCAAATTAGCAAGCGTTACACATACAGTGCTATTATGCTTCACGTGATGCAACCCATCTGTCATCTTTCTGTCCCCCTCTCTCTCTCTCTCTCATACACACACACACACACACACACACACCACAACATCTCCACCTTACACTAGAAGCTTCACTATGTTTAACTACTAGCCCTGGCCTTCAGCCATTTAGCTCTGAACTTTTTCAGTGGTGAGATGTTCAGAGATTTCATTCTTCTAAAGCATTATGACTTCTTTACTTCCTCATTCCATCCATCAAAAGGCTTAAAGCAGCATAGAGGGGGCTCCTGGGATGTCTGCCAGTACTAGGTGGACTCAAATCTGCATTGCTTCAGCACAGTGGATGCATGATGTCCCCTCACACAATGTCCATAATGTATAAAGTAAAAAAACATACTAACAGTACTTCATGCAACAGAAACATTTTTCACTTCTAGTGATTAAAAGAAGTATAGTTTGTATGTGCTGAGGTTTTCTAAAGGCTTAGTTTTTGATAGTAAGAGCTATAAGGTAGAATACACTGTATTTTTGCTGCTACTCATGTTTTTGGCCGTTTGGTTCCATTGTCTGTCTACAAGAAGAGGATCCCTCAAAATTATCTAAAATTGAATTTAGCCCTCTAGGTGAAAAAATTCCCTATCTCGTCATTACTGCCACCACCACTATCATTCCAAAATCCAGGAATCATATACAAAAAAGTTTATGTCCACATTCTTTCTCCAAACACGGTGCAGGGAAAGATGGTCTCAAGAACCGCAACTCAGAAAATGAGGACCAGTGCACATTTCCGTAGAACTAAATCTCAATGTGTTTATTATGTTTTATTCCTGGGTAAATTTGTTTGCCACAAAGAAAGAAAGAAAGAAAGAAAGAAAGAAAGAAAGAAAGAAAGAAAGAAGTTGTAGACAAAAACAATGTTAAGGTTTGGGTTTGCTTTTTTTTAGTGGAGATCGGTGGATCAAAATGGATATATGGAGGTAAGCAATAACTTCAACTTATATTTGCACAGAGGATATGCATGGAAAGATGAAAGTTACCCTTGGAATGAGCAAAGGAAGGGTGTATGTTTAATAGAAAGAGATGCAATGATCAAAACTTGCAAAAACTTGTTATTTTTCAAAATGTACCCTTAAAACAAAATCTTATAACATTATGAAACCAGTTATTGCTCAAATAAAAATCCATGAAAATCTAATCTTGCTTCTTACTACAGACTTGTTTCAGTAAATTTCACTCTTTAGGAAGTACAGTGATACCTCATACAACGTCCAAACTTGGTACCACAAGTTTGGACTTTATACGGATTTGGACTTTGTATGAGGCATGCAAAATCCTAGCCGCGATGCCTCATACAACATCCAAATCCTTGCCGCGATGCCTCGTACAATGTCGTTTCCATAGAGATACATTTGTACTGTAACAACACAGACTTCAGGGCAAAGTCAAGGAAACAGGCAGGAAACTGACAGAACTTTAAGAAATCATTGTCTAAAGGCTAAATACATTACAAAAACATGTCAAACAACCCTGATTGTCCAAGAACCTGAAGAATGCTGCAAAAATCTCAGGAATGCTTCTAAAAATTCTGATGAAAAAATTCAAAAAAATCCAAAATCATGCTCGAAACCACTTCAAAACACTCTTCGCCTCGTGCAAAACCCACAAGAGCAATGCATGCATGTGTCCTGCCTTTTATACTGCCCAGGCACAATGCAATTTGGGAAAACCCCAATGCCTCACACAAAGTCGAGCGACTTTGTATGAGGTAACTTTTTTCAAGAAATTAGGTGATGTTGTATGAATTCGATGTTGTACGAAGCGGACTTTGTATGAGGAATTACTGTACTGTATAGTATAAGTCAGGTTTTTTATCCCCCAAAATGAGGTCCAAAAATGGGACTCGACTTGTACTCAGATCACCTTAAACACTCAAAAACATACCCACACAAATGTCTAAATTAATTAATTTTACCATATTTTTATGTATTTTCATTATTGAAACTCACTAGCAGCTGCTGCATTTTCTACCCCCGACTTCTATTCGGGTCAATCTATTTTCCTAGTTTTAGAGGTCCAAATTAGGTACCTCAATTTATACTTGGGACAACTTACATACACACACGAGGGCTTTGTCATGAACCCTGCTAATGAATTCCCCTGGACAAATAGCTAAAAACCCATTAATAGAAGTAGGAAAAGTTGCTTTATTGATATTGCAATGGTTTGTGATTGATTTTCTGTTTTCTTTGTTTAAATGGAAAGGATCCTATGCCAGTCATATTTCCAGATGAATCTTTCTATCACACTGATTTTGTATTACAACAAGATATTGAAAAATAGGTTTCAAGATAATAAGGCTGCTGTTCTAGTCAAACTGTTAGCACTTAAGTCGTGGCACATATACAGTTGTAATAACACATTTGAACAGATCTCAAGGTAAAAGATTGTTGCATACTGTAGAATCAGTCCTACCTTTCCATTTCAGAAGCAGAGCCTTTCCTAGTCTGTTTCTGAGTGCTATATCTTTCCACTTTTCTGGAATGCCTGTGGAATGAGATGCCGAAAAATGAAAAAAGAAAGAAAGAAAAAACAGGTAATTCCAAGAAATATGTCACAAAGTTCAAGTAAATTGGCTGACAAATGGGGAGTGAAAATCAGGTTACATGAAAAGCTAGTGAACATGGTCTTTGGTTAAATTCCCTTTCCCCATGCATGGCATTGACAGCTTCACTGTGGATAGAAACAAAATGACAATTAACTCAATCTTTTTGACAGCCTCTTCAGACTCAGTCATACTGGAATGACAAGAAATTCTAGATCCCCCCCCCAGCAGAATATCTTTCATTACTGATTGAAAATAACACCTGGCAATATGGATATGGTGGAAAACAAAATATTTTGGATCAAAATTGAAAAGACTATTTTTCTATAACAATTCAAATTACATAAAAAGCAAATTACACAGTTCATTTAAACATGACTGAAGTCATTAAACAGTGGCTTTTTCACTGATTTTGGGCTACGGATGTAGCAGATCTCCTACTATGGATTTCTCAGTTCGACATAGGTGATTTCTAAGCAAAGTCTAGATTCATGAGGGTTGGAACCTGGACTTGTTGCTATCTAGGCTGAACATTTAAATGTGCTATAGGCTCTAACACTGGAGAATATACTATGGAGCATACAAGTACAACCATGAAGCTGTTGGGCCTATGGCATATTTTGAATGTAGCGCACAAAGCTAAAATATTAGCCTCTGCTACTTTTTTTAAATCTTGAGATGCCTTTTCTGTTTGGAGGGGGTCAACTGTTCTAGTCAATGAATGTTTAGCAGAGAACAGGCTTAGCAATTAATATAGCATTTAGAACAGGGGTTCTCAACCTATGGCCCATCAGCCGGATCTGGCCCCCATGCCATTTCATGTGGCCTGCTACCCTCGCTCCCGACACTGCCAAAAGCTGTGCTTTTTCATGTAAACAGCATGGCACAGCTTCCAGTGGTGGTGGCAAGAGCGAGGACAGCAGTCCACATGAAATGGTGCCACAGAGGGAACCGTTGGGCTTCTGGCCTTGTCCCACCCCCAAAAAAACCTCCAGGACCCCAGCCCCAAGGATAACCTCCAGCCCCACAAGGAAGTACTAGCTTCCTTAAAAAGCCCGACTCACCCTTTCCTTTTTAGTGTCACTCGGGGAGGGGGGGTTCCAAAGCCTCTATTGACAATTGGCCTCTCCCTCCCTCTCTCCAGGGAGAAACAAAATGGCCACCCTTATGAAGCTATTGGGACAAAATGCCCACCTCAAAATGGCTAACCCATTGTGCAGATAGGACAAAATGGCTTTCTGGCCTGCTCAGCTATCTGAGGGAGTGTGACCTGGTGCCCGGCTTGAAAAGGTTGAGAACCCCTGATTTAGAAAGGCATAGAACAGACACCAAGAAATGATGTCCAAATTATATTAGGAGACTGGAATGCCAAAGTAGGAAATCAAAAAGTGGAGGGAATAACAGGCAAGTTTGGTCTTGGAGTACAGAACGAAGCAGGGCAAAGATTGATAGAGTTCTGCCAAGAGAACGCACTGGTCATAGCAAACACTCTCTTCCAGCAACACAAGAGGCGACTTTACACATGGACATCACCAGATGGCCAACACCGAAACCAAATTGACTACATACTCTGCAGCCAAAGATGGAGAACCTCCATACAATCAGCAAAAACAAGACCTGGAGCAGACTGTGGCTCAGATCACAACCTACTGATCGCAAAATTCAGGTTAAGACTAAAGAAAATAGGGAAAACAAGAAGACCAGACAGATATCACCTAGACAGCATCCCTAAAGAATACACGGTGGAGGTGATGAACAGATATAATGGCCTGGACGCAATAGACAGAGTGCCAGAAGAATTATGGACAGAGATAAAGGACATCATGCAGGAAGCAGCAAAGAAAACCATACCAAAATAAAAGAAGCGTAAGAAAGCAAAATGGTTGTCTGATGAGGCTCTTAAAATAGCAGAGGAAAGAAGGAAGGCGAAAGTCAAAAGAGAAAGGAAAAAATACAATCTTCTGAACACAGAATTTCAAAGAAAAGCAAGGAGAGATAAGGAAAACTACCTAAAAGAACAGTGCAAAGAAATGGAGGAAAACAACAAAAGAGGCAGGACTAGAGATCTCTTCAGAAAAATCGGGGAAATAAAGGGAACATTCAAAGCAAAAATGACCATGATAAGGGACAAAGACGGAAAAGAGATAGCTGATGCAGAAGAGATAAAGAAAAGATGGAAAGAGTACACAGAGGAACTCTACAAAAAGGACCTCAACACTCCTGATAACCACAATGATGAAAAAACTGAACTCGAGCCAGACATCCTGGAGAGCGAAGTTATAAAGGCCCTAAAGAGCACTGCAAACAACAAAGCTAGTGGATATGATGGTATCCCAGTCGAATTTTTCAAAGCGCTAAAAGATGATGGCGTCAAATTACTGCACTCAATATGCCAGCAAATCTGGAAAACAAAACAGTGGCCACAGGATTGGAAAAGATCAGTATACGTCCCAATCCCAAAAAAGGGCAACGCCAAAGAATGCTCAAATTACCGAACAATTGCACTCATCCCACACGCCAGCAAGGTGATGCTCAAGATAATACAGGACAGACTTCAGCAACATGTGGAGAGAGAACTACCAGAGGTGCAGGCCGGTTTCAGAAGAGGCAGGGGGACTAGAGACCACATTGCCAACATACGTTGGATCATGGAGAAAACAAAGGAATACCAGAAACAAGTTTACTTTTGTTTCATTGATTACACTAAGGCATTTGACTGTGTGGACCACAACAAGATGTGGCAAGTAATTAAAGAGATGGGAATACCAGAGCACATCATATGCCTCCTGAGAAATCTGTACATGAACCAAGAAGCAACAGTTAGGACAGAACACGGAATGACAGAGTGGTTTGGAATAGGAAAAGGAGTAAGACAAGGCTGCATTTTATCACCCTGCTTATTTAATCTATACACAGAGCACATAATGCGAAATGCAGGGATGGAGGAATCACAATATGGGATTAAAATTGCTGGGAGAAACATAAACAATCTGAGATATGCAGACGATACCACCCTAATGGCAGAAAGTGAGGAAGACCTAAAGAACCTCTTGATTGGGCTGAAGGAGGAGAGTGCAAAAGCTGGTTTGAGACTCAATATCAAGAAAACCAAGGTAATGGCAACAGGCCCAATCAGTTCCTGGAAAATAGATGGGGAAGAAGTAGAAGCAGTGACAGATTTTACTTTCCTGGGATCAAAGATTACGGCAGATGGGGATTGCAGCCATGAAATAAAAAGGCGACTGATTCTTGGGAGACAAGCCATGAGAAACCTGGGGAACATAGTGAAAAGCAGAGACATCACATTGCAAACAAAAATTAGAATAGTCAAAGCAATGGTATTCCCAGTGGTAATGTACGGATGTGAGAGCTGGACAATTAGGAAAGCTGAACGCAGAAGAATAGATGCCTTTGAAATGTGGTGTTGGAGGAGAGTTTTGAGAGTACCCTGGACAGCGAGGAGAACAAATAGGTCAATCTTAGAAGAAATCAACACTGACTGCTCATTGGAAGGGCTAATAGTAAAGACGAAGCTAAAGTATTTTGGACATCAAATGAGAAGGGAGGATTCACTTGAGAAGGCCCTGATGTTGGGAAAGGTGGAGGGCAAAAGAAGAAGGGGGAGGCCAAAGATGAGATGGCTAGATGGTATTGTAGACACAATGGGCACAGAACTGGGAGTGCTGAGGGGGATGGTGGAGGACAGAGGTGCCTGGAGAACAATGGTCCATAGGGTCGCAAAGGGTCGGAACCGACTGTGCGACTGAACAACAACAACAAGTGCTGCTTAAGACAATGTTGGCTGTTTTCATGGATTTCACAAAGATGTGTCCAAGGACATTAAAGCATGTGATAGTTATTTATATACATACTAGCAAGGGTTGCCCGGCGTTGCCAGGCTTTTTTCTCCGTGTGTTTTAATAAAAAATGAACCAATTTTATTTTTGCAATAGTTTTAAATTGTGTTGGAAGGTTAAATTGTGTTAATGTTTTTTAAAAATTGCTTAGTCTGTAATTTTAATTTTTTAAATGTTTATTTATGTAAAATTTTTTTGGCTTGGCTGTTATTAACTGGGATCTGCTTTTTTGGGTTTTTTTGAGGATTAATAAAAGAAGAAAGTATGATATAATTTTTTCAAATTGTTTTATGTAAGTGAATAATGTTTTAGTTTTTTGATTTTTTTTAATTAGTTGTACCGTAGGTCATAATTTTAATAATGTAAAAGTAAATGTTTTTTACATTCAATGTTTTTAAAATGTGTTTAGATGTTTTGAGTTTAAATTTGAGTTATAACTCAGCACAGGATTTTTAAAAGTTTCTATTGTATTTTATTGACATATGTTTTAGTGTAATTTTTTTACTTGTTTTTATTGGTGTGACCTTTTGTGTAAAATTGTGAATTTGTGTTATGTTTTTGATTTGTTTTTACTCTTGTGGCCTTTTATTTGGAGCTGTTGTGTGTTTTTGAATTGTTTTTACTATTGTGGCCAGCAGGTGGTGCTGGTAGGGGTTATTGTATTTTGACTTTTTTTTCTCTCCTGGCCTCTGGGTGGAGTTTCTTCTGGTAAGTAGTCTCTTTCTTTATTCATTTATTTTCCAGTCCTGGTGGAGGTAGCACATCTTTTGGTAAGTTTGCTTGTTTTCTTTCTTTTGTGTGTGTGTGTGTGTGTGGGTGGGGGGGAGGGGGTTGGGGGGTTGGAATTTGTATTTTTTGTCTGTTTGTTTTGTTTTTGATTGTGTCTTTGTTTACTTCGTATTGTTTTTGGTGTTTTTGTTTTTGTGTATTTTTGGATGTGTTTGACTGTTTTTAGTACTTTTTTAAAAAATTATTTATTTATTTGGTGGTGTGGAAGAGACGTGGTCATTGGGGGTTAGGAAGGGTGGGCTAGGTGGTGGGGAGAGGGGCATGGTCATTGGGGGTTAGGAAGGGTGGGTTAGGTAGTGGGGAGGGGGGCATGGTCGTTGGGGGTTAGGAAGGGTGGGCTGGGGGGGCGTGGTCGTTGGGGTTAGGAAGGGTGGGCTCGGTGGTGGGGAGGGGGGCTTTAGTGTGTCATGGTGCTTTGATTGTGTGAAGTCGTGAAAGTAGATCGGGTTTCCCCTTTAATATCAGTGGGTGGGGATTGTGACCCCCCTCTCTGCTGGCTACCCTAGGGTTGGGAGGTTTGTGGGGAGAAAAGGGGTATATTGCCCCAACACTTCTGGAACCAAAAGATCAGGCAGAGTGGATCGAATCCCCCCCTCCTTAAAACCACTTTGTTTTTAAATAGAAGAAAAGACGGAGTTGTTTTAAGGAGGGGGAGGGGTGGGATCGATCCACTCTGCCTGGTCTCTTGGTTCCAGAAGTGTTGGGGCAATATACCCCTTTTCTCCCCACAAACCTCCCAACCCTAGGGTAGCCAGCGGAGAGGGGGATTGCAACCCCCCACCCACTGATGTTAAAGGGGAAACTCCAGTCGGGACCTTCAGGCGCTGTTGGTGAGGGAAAGAAAGCCAGCTGGTGTTTGCTTGGCTGTGAGGTGGTGAGTTGTTTTTCGTTGGGGGTTAGGAAGGGTGGGCTAGGTTGTGGGGAGGGGGGGCATGGTTGTTGGGGTTAGGAAGGGTGGGCTAGGTGGTGGGGAGGGGGGCTTTAGTGTGTTATGGTGCTTTGTTTGTGTGGAGTTGTGAAAGTAGATTGGGTTTCCCCTTTAATATCAGTGGGTGGGGGTTGTGACCCCCCTCTCCGCTGGCTACCCTAGGGTTGGGAGGTTTGTGGGGAGAAAAGGGGTATAGCCCCAACACTTCTGGACCCAGGACATCAGACAGACTGGATCGAATCCCCACCCCCCCTCCTTAAAACAACTCCGTTTTTAAAGAGAAGAAAAGATGGAGTTGTTTTAAGGAGGGGGGTGGGGGATCAATCCACTCTGCCTGTTCCTCTGTGTCCAGAAGTGTTGGGGCAATATACCCCTTTTGTCCCCAGAAACCTCCCAACCCTAGGGTAGCCAGCAGAGAGGGGGATCGCAACCCCTACCCACTGATATTAAAGGGGAAACTCCAGTCGGGACCTTCAGGCGCCGTGGGTGAGGGAAAGAAAGCCGGCTGGTGTGTGCTTGGCTGTGAGGCGGTGAGTTGTTTTTCTTTTTCATTTTTTGGGCGCCGGTTTCCTCAGCGTTCTGCGTGCTCATGGCGCACAGGACGCTGGGGCTTGTAGTTATGGGTTGGTGCTTTGTGTTTGTGCTGTGTTTTTTTAAAATGCTTTTCTTTCGATTGGCTGCGGCGCGTTTCCGAATGCTGCGCCGTGCGAGAGCCTCTCAGCCTGATTGGCTCTGGCGCGGCGCAAGGAATGTTGGGAAGTGAAGTTGTTTCCCTTTCTTCGCGTTTGTGGGGCTGTTGCCCCACTGCCGGTTTTTTCAATCCTTCGTTGACCTGCGTACCCAGATCGGCCGTGTGCACGAAGGGTGAATGCAGGCAAGTAGGGCGAGGCATAGCAACCTATAGCCAGTTCCAACGGTTAACCCTTGGATTTATAGGTTAAGATTATCTCAGGATCTATCTAATCTCAGGGCAAAAAGTATTGTAGCACCTTCAAGGGCCCTGGTGGAACAGTGGTTAAAACTGCTGTACTGCAGTCAAAACTGCTGATGTTGTGAGTTCAAACCTGACAGAGATCCAGGCTGACTAAGCTTTCCATCCTTCTGAGGTTGGTAAAATGACTATCCAGCATGTTAGGGACAAAATGACAATTACCTTGTGAACCGCCCAGAGAGTGCACTAAGCACTATGGGTTGGTATATAAGTGTAATTGTTATTGCTAGTGCTAAGGCTAGCATTTTTTATTTGGCATAAGGATTTATGTAATTACATCTGAGAATGTGAAGCTTAAGTCCAAAAAAAGCTTATGCTAAATGAAACATCCTAGCCTTTAATGTGCCTCAACACTCAGAATCCTATTGGTTTTTTATACTGGCATAAGTAAAATGGCAGAGAATTGCTCCTAGTTAATAAGTTGCCACTTGAATTCTTCAAGCAGGGCCACCATCAGGGCAGTACTACCAGTACTGCAGTATAGGGCCCGGAGCTGATGGAGGCCCTGCTGCCGCCAGCCATAACTGTGACATTACAGAGAAAAGTATGTGTGTGTGTGTGTGTGTGTGTGGTGGTGGTGGGGGGGGGCAGCAATAGGATTGCTCAGTATGAGGCCCAGAAATTTCTGGTGGCAGCCCTGTCTTCAAGGCATGTCAGTAGAAGGAGTTACTGCATCTCAAGGGATATACAGTAAGTGGTAACTTGTTAAATGCCACTACACTTACACTGGTGGGGTGGGTGTGGGGAGAGAATAGATTTATAGCTTCTTTTTTTCTGCATCAGTATAGCATAACGATCTCCTTGGTAATAATAATTACTCTATCACATATCCACAATGATGAACAAATTAGATGAGACCAAGCTATGCTTATCTCATCTCTGAGTTTCAAACTCAGGTTTGCAACAAACCATCAATGAGTGAAGAAGAAAGATTGTAATACTCTTAGACAACCAGTTGGATCAAAGAAACATACATTGACTATTTTATGTTCATCTGAATATCTGGCTATTTGAGGTTGATTGTGAGAACTCAAAGAGAGGCATAGAGTATATTAACATTGTTACTGATGCTGCCTTCACATCTTTATCATAATGTCTTTTCTGAGGAACTTGTCATGCCCATGCAATTTACAGCCAATATCTCCAAGCTGATAATAACCAATGATATTGCATCCCTGAAGCTCTACTAGTGGGTGAGACTGCATCTTTCTTGTACAAATTGACTCCTGACGTCTCTGGAAAACACATTATATGACTAAGTAGCAATGGCTCCTTATCTGCCATCTCAGATCAATTGTTCTAGCCTGCTTAATTTACTTTTAGTCTGATAGAGTTTTTGGAGCCTTTGTTTATAGCAGGGATTCTCAACCTGCGGTCCGCAGCACCATTTCATGTTGCCCTCCACCTCCTTCACTACACCAGGAAGTGCCATGTGGTGACGGAAGGGCAAAATGGCCATCCGCCCCCCAAAGCTGTCTGAGGGAGCGTGACCCAGCCTTGGCTTTAAAGGGTTGAGAACTCCTGGTTTATATAATATAGTTGCTGGAACATTCCTTCACTTAATTTACTTTTTGTCTGATATACTTCCTGAATTCTTGTTCCATAACCCAATGACAAGAAGCCTAGTTTCTCTAGCATCAGCTTCAAGATATGCTAATCAGAGTTCCCAAGATAGCAGCTCATACATTGTAGCTTTAAGCACTACAGGTGCAAAACCCACAAGAGCAATGCACGCATGTGTCCTGTGTTTTATACTGCCCAGGCACAATGCAACATGGGAAAAACCCCAATGCCTCATACAAAGTCGAGCGACTTTGTATGAGGAAACTTTTTCCAAGGAATTAGGCGATGTTGTATGAATTCGATGCTGTATGAAGCGGACTTTGTATGAGGTATTACTGTATATACATTCTAGCCCAAATAGAAAAAAATGGCTTCTGCTATATGAACTTAAATCATGTTCTTTACACCCAGTTGGAGATGTCCAAATCCCAGATGCACTGTTGCAAGAAATAAATCAAAGTAAATATATATCTTTACAGGCATATTTAATGAAGAATTAAAATATGATTATTAAAGGGGGTGGAATACCAACTAAGAGAGATGCGACACAGAACTAGGACTAATGGTTTATAAACACTGCTTGTAGGCACATGATGTTTTGAGATAACTTAACAAAGATACCTCTGCATTTCTTCTGGATTAGCACTTAGGAAGTTTAAAGTGTCTTGTTTTGGAACGCAAGACTCCAGCGGTGTTGTTGCTCTTCACACGTTTTGGAAACACAGAAGTGAATGTTCAACAGAATGGACAGAAACAGATAGAAAGAGAGAGATGAAGTCACATGCAGTGAAGATGGAAGCATGCAGTCAAGAGCATTCCAATATTACGTTCAAGCAAAAATTCTGGTCTCTCCTCTTCTTTGTTTAAGAAAGATGAGGGTTTTGGGGGAGCGGGGGGGGGAATGATATAACAACAATAACACAAAACAGTCATAAAACGCATGAGACAGAAATATATTCTATATATTCCCACAATCATCTGCAATTGTGATGTGCCATCCTGTGAAAGGTCTACCTGGCATCTACTTTAATATTTTTTCCCCTAGGCCAAGGTCATTCTGTTCTCATAGGTTTTAAAAACTTTGCATAGCTGCATTGTCTTGCTATTTTTAGGATAACTTTAACTCCATGAAAATTTATTTAGTTGTTAATTGTGCAGGTTTTTTTTCTGAGTGAAGGTGTCTTCTGTTAAATCTGAATGTTTTTTGATCAGTCCTTAGTAAATAAAGGAAACACTACTCCCCACTCATTTCTTTCTTTCAAAAGTGCCCTCCATTAAATCTAAGGTAACTGTAGACATTCTCTTGCCCTCTCCTGAAATGATTTACTATCTAAACAAGTCTGAAATATAGATCTGTGCCTCAGCACTTCTTAATTTTTTAACTTTGCATTTACCATATTTGCTGGCATATAAGACCCACTCTCCCCCCTTAAAATACACTGGGAAAATGGAGTGTGTCTTGTACTGTATATAGTGGCCTATGGTGGGCTATTTTGGTAATAACGGGATGCATCTTATACTCTGATGTGTCTTATACACCGGCAAATACTGCACTTTTCATGTTGAAAGGGAATTATTTTATGTGCAGTCATAATTTCTAATAATGTAATGTTTGAAAAGAGTGGGAATGCTATCAGGGCTCAGAACACATTAAACAGGAAAAGGCCCAGAAACGCTGATAATCTAAGTCCTACTCTGTCATGAAATCTGCTTCTAGATGAAAAACATGAGAAGTGAAAGGTAGCCTCTCTTGCTTGTAATTTCTATCATCTTTTATGCATAGAGAGTGGTTGATATGAAGAGGATAACCTCTCATATCCTTGGACACACTCCAAATTAAACAGAGCCCTGGAAAATGAGGGTTCTAAGAGATGGAGGACCTCTATGAATATGAACGTGGAAACAGGCGCGAACGGTGTAGACACGCACCTAGAAAAGATACGTGGAGGCGAGGACGCGACAATAAATAGATTTCCTGAAGAAGGAACAATAAGTTCGGAAAAGTCGTATTAACTAGTATCGACTTAGAATGAGAAATTTTTACCCATGGAGGAATTATTTACGTTGTAACCTTTTGATGAACAATATATAAAGCATCATATTTTTGTGAATACATTTTCTGGAGAATTTACTCTACCGAACGGTTCCCTCTTTCTCTTTGGACCTCTATGAATAGCCATCTTACTCCATGCTTTTTGATGTTCACAGAAATAAAAGAGGTAGTGGGAATAGATTTACCGTGTTTCCCAACCTTTGATTTTTGGACTTCAATTTCCAGAAGCTTAAGTCAATTCCTCAAAGCACTGATCAGCCAATGTACCGATAGTATTCCATGTGGCATGGGCCCCATGTTGGGAACAACAGAGCTAGAACATTCCTCTTACTCATGCATTTACATGGCTTAATACCTTAACAGAGTTCTAGAATTTGTACTTACAATTCTACACTTCAGTTAGCAAGTAGTTAGTACAGGACTCTGAGAGAGACATTTTTTTGTCCTATTTGCTTTCTCAAAATGTCAGATAATTTTTTTCTCAAATTTTAAGAATGTTTGTATTTAATTATGCAATAGCCTTACTTAAAATTAAATGGAATTATCTATGGTTGCAAAATATCATTTATTGTGGTCCCATTCACTGTGGTCCTATTTTTCTACTTTGTTGCAATGGCCTGTGGTTTTAAACAAACAAAAATGTTTAACATGTTTAAACTGATTAACATGTTTTCATTTTTAAAAATAAAACATAGTAGAACCTACTAGAAGAAAGTGGTTATAACCGAAAAATAATATGACATTAAGACTTCAAATAAGAAAACTATAATACAAAAACAAAAATCCAATGAATAACATTCACATGTATCACATTTGGCAAATCAGCATATAAAGAGAAGTCTAAAGCACTGGGGTTGCAAACTCTAGATTGCAAAGAAAGCTTGGTCCTAGGATTTTTAATTAAGATGAAATGTCCAGTGTGCTTCTTTAACTATTTAGCATGAGGAAGGCCCACTGATTGATCGACACTTGCTTATTTATCCTAGACTGTAGCCCTGCAAAGAAATGGGCTGATTTCTATATATCATGTGCAATCTATGCATGTTTACACAGAATCAAATCCTGCTGGTCTTGATGTTGCTTGCTCCCTCCTACTTGGGTTTTGGATTGCAACCTAAATGTATTATAAAGCACCAAATTAAAATAGTGATGAGTATAGTGATACATTTGCCATTCACCAGAAAAGGCATCATTGTTGTACGTTTTCTATGCCACAGTATAGAACTCAAACAACTCCTTATCTGCTCTTTTATTTATTTATTTATTTATTTATTTATTTATTTATTTATTATGTTTTTATTGCTGCCCCCTTGCTGGAGTGACTCTGGGCGGCTTACAACCAGACATAAAAGCACAACAAACCTCCATACTAAAAACCATATAAAACTAGTCCATTAAAAACCCATTAAAAACCCACCCACCCCATCTGCAGAAGAGAGAAAGTTTAAACAAACCTTTCAGGACTGATACAAATTTAGTATCCCTGATCAAGTAGAATTTCTTATTCTTTTATCATTCTTCTCCTTAATTTCCTATATATATGACTTGCCCACTCTTACTGCAAACCCCAAATAAGGCATTCAGAGGATACGGGCCATTACACTGTTGGATTGGTAGATGGGGGCATTAGGGATGCTATATATATAAATCTTGTGTGTAAACCCTGATCGGTTTTATCCAGGCTGCCCACTGTGGTTGTCTGGGCTATCAAAAAAGCGGGGCAGAAGGTTTTTCAGAATTGACTGCAAAGTCATCAATGGTGCTTTATAATCACACATTAAATTTTTGATGTAATACCCTAACCCAGTGATGTTCAACCTTGGCACTCCAGGGGTTCTTGGACTTCAATTCCCAGAAACCATGATCAGCAAAAGTGCTGACTTGGGCTTCTGGTAATTGTAGTCCAAGAATACCTGGAGTGCCAAGGTTGGCCATCACTGTCCTAACCTGTATTCTTGGAAAACTTAGATCTCAAAGCCATGTCTTTCAAAATTCTCAATATTCACCAAATCACTTTTCACTTAGGAGGAGCTGGCAAATACCTGTCATCCTCCGGAGATGCATGTTGGATATGAATCCGGGGACTAGTGGGTCGACTCCTATCTAGAGAGGGAGACCATCTACCTCTGTTTGTTCAGCCAATGAAACAGGAAGAAAACACAACATTTAGAGTATGATTTTCTCTTTTTAAAAAAATTGGCAAGGAAACTGAAAGTACCAAAGAGTTAGTGTTCATTTTTTATATTTATTTTTAAAAAGTTTACAATTATTGTTCATCTAGGTCTGGGGTAAACAAAGTGCAGCCCTCCAGTTTTTGTCACACTACAGCTCCCATCAATCCTAAACCAGGAATAATCTATGGTGAAGAATACTGGAAATTTCAATTCAACAGCATCTGGAAGGCTGCATTTTCCCTGCCCCTTCATATCTGCAATCCTGACTTTCCATGAACTACAAATCCACAACTAATCAATATAAAAGTGTTATTATAAGAAAAAAACACATGTTCTGTTAGCAGTGCAATATTGTATGCAAACTATTCATAATGTTTGTTGCACTTTTGGAAATACCATCCAATTCAAAGATAAAAATGGACTTACAAAAACTGGGTAGAAAAAATGCTTCAGAGAAAATTAGCATTGCAGCATTATTAGTAAAATAATTACTCTCTAAGCCAAATGCTAAAGGAAAATATAAAAGCACCAGTGCACTCAAAGCCCTTAATATGCTGATATATTATATAAACATAGAAAACAATATAAATAGAATGTAATTAAGAGCAAACATGCATTGTAACATTTGTAAACATGATCTTGCACAGCATATTTTAATGGTGAGTAAAATATGATAAAATGTGGAATTGCATGCAAAAGATCAGTTTACCAAGTTGAATAAAAGATCTGATAAAAAATAAGAAACCTACCACGCTATAAGAAAATATACCTATCACGCTCCTACAAAAGTGCATTCAAGGAAGAATTCACATTCAGACATCTTAAGCAGTGCAGACATAGAAACTAACAGATATATTGAAAAACTCTACAAGGATTCTGCAGTTATACAGAAGATCAGATAGTCTCTAACTTAACCTACAGGTATTTTATTCCATATCAAAATATTAGCTGCATGGTTTACACATAGGGGAACTATCAGGATTTTGGGTTTTCTTTGCTTTGGTACAGTACACTTTCTAAGAGCATATGCTGAGACACACCTTCATATAGTCATTGAACTTGCAGGTTTATAGACATGCAGGACAAAGCATCAGAATGAAGCTGGAAGACTTACGATTCAGAACTGATCTCTATTTTATTGACATTTGGTATAAAGCAAAGTTATCATGTTTTGGAATGAAGGATATCATAACAGATATAATATCCAGATTAGGAAGTAACAAAGTCGATTGATATGATAGCAGTGGTGGGATTTAAATTTTTTTTACTACCTACTCTGTGGGTGTGGCATGGTAGGCATGGCCAGGTGGCCATGTGACTGGGTGGGCATGGCCACGTGGCCATGAGACTTGCTCCTCCTTCTCTTTTGGAGTGATTTTTCAAATGTGGGGGTCTTGGAGGGAGGGAGAAGGAAGACCATCAGGAGGCTTAAAAGAGATTCTACCAGGCACAGAAGGGAAGGAGACCAGACGAGGTTGTGGAATAGGAAATTGCCCTGTTTCAAAAAGCATCCCTTCCAGTCTGTCATTTTCTCCCTCTCTCGGAAGACGACGAAGAAGGTTGGAGAAGGAAGCTGAGGAGCCTGGATATCCATCCATCATTGGACATAATCTTGCCTGTGTAATTTCTTAGCTAGGCTACACAGAAGCAACATGATTCTAGTCATTATGTTATTTGCAAGGCAGAAGACATTATAGCTTCGTGACCTCAGAAATAATGTGTTAATATGATATGGCTCCCTCTGAGCATTGGCCCAGAGGGTATGTTGCATCCCAACTCAGTATGCAACATTAATGCCTACAATAATTTCTTAATTTAACAGCAATTTGCCTCCAAAAATGACACAATTTGTTTTACGCTAGTATAACCAGGAAAGAGAATTGGGTCACTGTGTAAAAGTTTATCTCAGAAAAATCAGCAGTTTGCTTAGTGAAACTGACCCTTCAGATGCTACTAAATATACTGTTACATAAAGATAATGATGAAAGCGTCAAACACTAAGTAATCCTACAAAAGGTGACAATAATTTGCTTATGAGTAGATATTCCCCACCCATCAAATAACTTATTTGGCAGCTCATGGTGTAAAATGAAGTTCTGCAGACATGCAGAATGTGCTTCAACCTAAAACCTTTCCCCCCTAAGTCTAGGATTACAACACTATTACAATTAATATTAAAGTCATAGCAAAAGAAAAGTTTGCATTCAATACTTTCAGAGTGGGAATCCATAGTTACATTTTAAAATCTCTGGTTTTATTCCTGTTTTTCTGCATACAAAGAAAATTTCATTTGCACTGAGCACTGAAATTTGGAGATAAAAATATTTTTGCCTTGGCATGAGATAAAAAGGTAAAGAAAACAGAAGGCTAGGAACAAGCCCTAAGGCCATTGTGATGAACCTATGGCACGTGTGCCAGAAATGGCACACAAAGGTCTTTCTTCCGGTACATGTGCCATCAAGGGGAAGTCCCGCCCCACCCAGCTTGATTGGCACCGTTTCCCCACCCAGCCCTCTGCCAAAGGGAGGCGAGAGGAGAGGCTGAAATCCTGCCCGAGAGGTGGCAACTGGGTGAGGTGAGGTGACCAGACACCCCAACCTCTCCTAGAAGTTGGGTGCACCCATGGGGGTTGGACACACCTGCCAGTGATGTCACATGGGTATGTTGGCATGTGTGGTGCCTGCCTGCATGTCTCCTCCTCCTCCTCAGGCACTCAGTCTCTAAAAGGTTCACCATCACTGGCTAAAGGAAGTATGCACATACAGATCATTTGGGCTGGGGAAATCTTCCCTATGCTTGTTCTGACACATATGAAGGTTACAAAGTCCTCTGTTCCCAAACCTTTCTGCTGGCCTCTCTGGTCTTGCCAATAATTCCCACAAGCCAAAGAAACTGTGAGCAGAGGTGTCAAGCTAGACGTTACAGAGAAGGCACCATCTTTCCTATTAGCCTGTCTTTCCTCCCCCAATAGGACTTCCTCAGTGATATTGGCCCCAACAGACAGATTTGCATCCCAATGTCAAAACATAAAATAGTGCTAAATATTGGCACGGAAGAGTCATATGCTATTATAAAAAGACATATTTCAAAACTTAGGGCAGAATCTCTTCATAAAATGTGATGCACATTTATAATCTATTTTCTCTTTCTTTGTGAAGGTAGTACACCATCCAATAGTGTAAATCTATTAAGAACTCTCAAAAAACAGCCTGTCATTTTGCTGAGACAAATTTGTCCATTACTGGTGCAGTATTTTGTGGTCTTTCTCCTGAGTAAGAAACTAAGAAGGCATTCTACACACCCATGCTTCACATATTCAGTAGGTGTCAGAGGATTTTCTCTGGATATCCTAAATCAGTGGTTCCTAACCATTTTTGGCCATGCGCCACCTAAGCATCTCTAAAATCCTGATGCCCCCCCATGACATATAATTCTTATTTTTCAAAAAGTGAACTCCTATTCTTGTGGAGGAAGCCTAAAAGGCCATTAATTTGATTTAAACATTCACAAACTGCCCCCTTAAAAATCTAATTGCCCCCCATGAGGCATGTGCCCCACTTTGAGAACCACAGCCCTAAACACTGAATGGGACAAGCACCTTCTCTGTGGTAACACTCCAGTTATGAAAAGAAGTGTGACAAGTGCTGACCCTAAATGTTTTTCACCTTTCCTCAACATTTAGTCCCAGGCATTTTACCTGATTGTTCTGATCTGTGTGCTTATTAGGTGTGTTCCCTTGCTTGATTACATGATGACAAAATCTTTGTTTTTCATGTAATTTTGTGACTGTTAAAAAAATTATCATACCTATACACCCCAATATCCGCAAAGATGGAAGGTGGTTTAAAAGTATTTGGTCCAGACTTCCTATATTATTTTTTAGGAAACATTCCCATTTCCTCCTCTACAAAACCTTTCGGCTGCACATCCACTTATTGAAGATTTCTTATCAACACAGAATTAACACTCTACCTTCCGGCTCTCTATACTAACTGCCACCGCCGCCGCAGCAGCAGCAATGCATTTATTTACTTACTATTTGTCTGGAGCAAAAGTATCAGTACAGCGTGTTCAGCCAAATTGTGACTGCCATCTGCACTGACCCATTGCCATATAGGGTAATAAGGCCTTCCCTTAATGGGAAGACAAGGCTCACTGCCAGTGCCATCCTTCCATATGATAATACAAAAACACAATTTTGCTAAATGTAAGCAATGTGCATAAGCATAGCCGTGTGCAGACAATGAAGCTTTAAAGTCTGATTTATACGGCATATAAAATTATATACTTTTTTTTTAAAGGCAGGCTAAACCATCTGGGCTAAAGCTGTAGAATAGCATTGATCTGCTCTAATAGCTGATGTAATTTGCCAAATGTCAAGCTAAGACTGTAAGTATGATGGAAGAATCAATGCTGCTTCTACACACATAAATTGCTATTTGTCAGCTCCTGTATTTCTGTACAGCAGGCAAAAGGAACTGTTTTGACCTATACAAAATACTTCCTGAAAGAAAGCCAGCAAAATAATTCCACTGCCTAAAAGATGTTTAAATGCACAGTCCTTGTAAACGTAACATATTTTTGAATAGGATAGCTCTATTTTTATGATCCTTTCACCACTCCAAACAGAAAGCAGAACGCTTGCAAAGTAACTAAGGCCTGGTTCAATTCCTCTGCTGACATGTTTCAGTTCCAGAAATTCAAAGTACAGTGGAACCTCATACAACAATTGCCTTGTATAGCAATGAAATCGCATAACAATTAGTTTTTTTTTGGGGGGGGGGGAATGGCATCCCGCATAACAATTTTCCCTATGGAAAAATCATACAATTTTTCAATGGGAAAACCACTTAGCAAAAAAATCATTGTACAATGCATCCCATAGGGAAAATAGCTATACGGTGCATGCATTGTATAGCAATTGTTTCATACAACAACGAGCCCCATGGAACGGATAAAAATCACTGTATGAGGTACCACTGTATTTACTTAGTTTGTTTATTCATATATTTCATGTATACCCCAACGTTTCTTTCTTGTGGGACCTAAGACAGCTTACTTTGAATGAACTGGGCCTCAGCCTAGCAGCTAGAGTACACCCAGGTAACTAGGAACAGAAAACCAGGTTAGTGCTAATTAGCAGTTGATTACTGACCAACAAGATCGAAGCTTCTTTTTTTTTTTAAAGGACATTTTCTCGATAGTTAGCAACTAGAAGTAAAACATTATTTGTAGTGAACAGGAATTATTATTGTTTATGGATATTGACAATTAAGTGAAAACAATTGTCCTGTCCCACTTTAAGAATAAACCAATGTATTGTGACCGAACTTTTGCTGGGCCAGAAAGTCCACTTTATAAGATGAACAAGAAAAGTGACGCTCAGCAAAACTATCACCCTTAACATTGAAAAGTTGTTATCAGCATACTGAGGACTTTTTCAAACAATGGTTCAGGCTTGAATTAGAAAGGAATGGGGTGGGGGACGGGACAGAGGAAGAGAGGAAGAAATAGTGAGCAAGCAAGCACAGGGAGCAAGGGAACTGCAAAAACAAAGCCAGAAGCTGTTGTTAGCAGCACCAACCTATGGTTAGGAAGACACTTATGGATAATACGATCAAAGATGTCTACAAATATCAAAAGCAGAACATGAATAATAACAAGTGCATTTGGAGATAAAACTGATAGGACAAAACCCACAAACTGATACAGACCAGCAACACAGATGACAAGAAATGGAGAATTTTGTTTATTATTCTATACCTTTCTTGTTCTGGTGAATGCAAACTAGTATCAGGCCTCAAGCAGGAGGTACTAGCACTCCTACCCCTGTCAAGTGAGGGCTGTAGTTCACTAGTGCCAATGCATTGCATCCAATGGAAGAAGAAGAAAAAAAAAACAAAGAAAGGAATACAATGTTAGATATTAAATCATAAAGTAATGTTCTCTTTACATAAGATGTCAAGTTACAATGGCTTAATAAAGATACAATGGAATTGGCGGAATGAATGTTTGAGACTTGTAAAAAAATATAAATTAAAAGCAAATGTTTGAATTTGGTTGCATAAAGGACCACAGATATCTAAGGCTACAATTTAAATCAAGCAAAGTCAATTCAGTTGGCGGCAACAGTTGAAAATGAAGCTGCCAATATGAACTTAGGAAAAAAAGAAGGAAAAAAATACTGGAACAATGTCTTGTAACTTTATTTCTTCTAAGAAGTATCACAATACAAGATGATGGAATGCTGTTGGTTTGGAATAAAACATACTTTTACAATGAAGTAAATGCAATTAAATTGGTAAATACATGAAAGGATACTTAAGCCTTACCTAACCAACAGTTCATCTGCAAATCTCGATATTTGTGAGTTAAGGCAATTGCGAAGAAGTGAAATATCCTGACTAAGCACAGATTTGGCCTTAACACATGCAGGCAGGGTTGAACTTCATGTAGCAAAATAATTTATAAAAAAAGAAGTGTAAGTTTCACATATAAAGCACACAAGTAAAAATATATATGAAGAAATAAAATCCATGATAAAATTAAGACAAAAAGCTGGAAATATTACTATGGATTTAGACAACAGGAACTCCAGACTTCAGGCTGCAGCCCTATAGCTTAAGATACATGTTTAAGAGGAGAGACTCAGGTGGTTTTTACTTCTGAGATGACTATGGAATGTTTCTCTTCAACATGGTGTGGTCAAACTGTATTTATGGTGTTGTATTTAGCAGACATTTACTTTGTTACCTAAGAAGCAGTGGCATCCCATGCTCCAAGCTAGGGTATACATGTGCTCACTCCAAAGTGGCAAGAAGATTCCCTACCTGCCATAAACTGCTTCAACCACAGACTGCCAATAATAATACTGGAAGCAATGGCTCTCAATTTACTGGGTAGCCAGGTTTGTTGGCTGGTTGTGGGGCCAGGAGACTCCCTCCCATAGGCCACTGTGGTTTTCATGGCAGCCTGTGGCAGGTATGTGTCCACAGCTGGACCTGGGGAAAGAAGTTTGTACTCCAGTTCACCTATGGGATATATAAGGAACACACCTGGCCTAGAGCACTCATTCTGCTCCAGAACATTTCTCTCCAACCCTCCTTTGGTTTCAGTTGATTTTACAAATATGTGTGGATGGGTGTGTACACACACACAGAGGGAGAGAGAGGTTAAGCACAGGTTTTTTCTTGTCACTTTGTCATACTTTTGAGGAGAGGGATTTGGGAGCATGAGGCTGGATAGAGGAAAGTGAGGTAGAATTTAGCAATAGTTTCCCCTTGAGAAAGTGGAGTGAAGAGTCACTCCATGGGCCCAGTTTATGGGACCATATCCTTTCTGCCCCATGGTGTGGGAAGAATTCTGCAGTAGCAAATGCCCATATGATTAACCCCAGTTCCAACCATCATGGTTCAGGCAGGTCAGCTAATTCAGATCTATCCTCTATGCTTGCCCCAGGACAACTGGCATCTGTAACCACTAAAGATGTGTTTTCTTTTCTTTGAATAATGTTGTGTACCTGCAGTTCTTCTTATGCTCTCAGCCCCTACTGTTATCTATATGTAAGAGCTGACTGATATTCTTTGAAAGTGTTTTTTTTTCCTGGAATGGATTTTTAAATGTATCTAAGTGGTTTGATGTAACTTAGACATGTTTCTTACCTGTAAATATTCCAGTAAGTGCCATTCTCTAATAAAGGCATCTTGGGTGGTAGTGTTTTATAGTGCCTAACAGAATTTCTTGAGAGTGGCAGTAATGAAAGATGGCATGGTGGGGAAGAAGATCCATGCAAGAAACAGAAATAAACAAACACAGATGAAGCAGTGATAAAATGATGAAATTATGACAGAGCAGTTTTTTTTTTAAAAAAGCATTTGTTGTGTAGGTAGAATTACCAATAAAGAATATTAAGGATCTTTATAGTAATGTTATAATTTTAGAGATCTGCAGAAGTGTTAAAACAAAACAGAACAAAAGGGGAAAAAATTAAAGACGGCAAAAACATTGTGGCACATTAAAGATTAACTGTTATATTTTAATGTGAGCTTTAATGGATCAAGTTTACTTCCTCAGATCTCAGACTTGATCCATGAAAGCTCATCTTAAAATATTGTTGTTAGTCTTTAAGGTACCACAACATTTTTACTTTTGTTTTGTTTATAGTCTGATATGCCTACACAGACTAACACAGCTATTACTTCAAAACAAGTACCACAACAGCAGCACTCCATAATCTACCGAATCCTGTAATTTTTACCAGAAAACTTTGTGGTATCACTGCCAGAATGTTCCTGTTCTAATATAAATCTAAAGTTAGGAAGGAAAATTGAAAAGTCTTCACATTTGGTATTTATTCTCCAAAATACAAACAATTTATCAAAAGAAGCCAGAAATATACCTCACAATAAGCCAAAAACAATTCCAAATTATGTGTCATCCTATGTAATGGCTTTATTATATTTTGGAGATGATAAGTATATGGAAGGAATTTTTAATATATCCTCATACATTCTATCAAATTGAACATGATTCAGCTCTGTCATTAAGGAGGATTAGGCAGCTGCTTGAGGCAGCTGAAAGGAAAATGTAGCATATTGTTACTTTAATCATTATCACTATGATACTTTCACTTGTAAGACGTGCTACTGAGATTTTTTTGCTTTTGGTACTTTAAGACTCATTTGTGGAAGTTAGATGAAGATAATAAGTTTCCTTCTTTAAATCCAGATCCCTGGATTTTGAGAGTCCCTCATATTTCAAAAGTGGTTGGTAAAGGGGGTGTCAATTAAGAAAAATAAGACCAAATCTCCCTTGAACCCATACTTAGTTGTGGTCTATGTTTTGTAGTAACAGAATAGCTTACTGGAGAAACTTATTGGAGAATATTTGAATTACAGTAAAACCTCGCATAAAGAGCACCTCGCTTAGAGACTAACTCGCTTAAAGAGCAGAATTTTCTCCAAATGATCGCCTCACTTAACAACTAAAACCAACCAAAAATTCACTTAACAACTAAATCGGGGTTCGCAATCCCCCCCACCAGAAGTCACAATTGGTCACTTACAATGGTGTTTTATTTAAAGAGCAAACTCGCTTAAAGAGCATTATCCTCTTTAAGCAAGGTATTTTCAGTGGAGCTTGATGATAAGTGCCAGTAGTTATCTATATTTCTGCCAGATCACTTTTCTATGTCCACTTTCATTATATAAAAAAAAGGTTCTGCGTGCCAATTTGTGTGATTCCTGCCCTAAAAAGAAAGTCCAAGCCCTTGGTGCCTGGTGGCTCTCTGGATACTCCAGAACTCCTTAAAGAGTCCCCATAGTTGAAGGAACTTAATTATTACCCAGAATTTTCAGTGTGCACAACATATATAAACCAAACATAAAAGCATTAAATATTTAAAGGAAATAAATAAATGTACAAAACATAAAACAATGGCTCTGCCATACATGTGAAGGCCATTTGTAACCCTGCCTAAATGGTTTATTTTACCCTTTCAGAATGTACCGCTACTAGCCAGTGCAAGCATGTTGAGCTTCCTCTACAACAAAATACCTACAAGCCAAACTTTGTGACATATATGAATATATGGAATAAATATACACATTCGTTGGATCTGGTTACTTTAGGCCCACAATAGCTCTGCCCAAATAAGGGGTAAAAACAATTGCTTTCAGCTACAGCCTTCCAGAATAGCCCAGCTAGCATAGCCAGTAATTATGCTCATCAGGGCTATTCTGGGAACTGTGCTCTCAAAAAATGTACGGTTTCTCTCCATCTCTGATCCTATCCATTGATGCTAATATATGAACAGGTAAAAATAAACACCTAGATGCATAGCATTTCATGCCCAATACTACTTATGAAGAGTATAGGAGTTTTATTGAGAGAGATGGCTTGTAAAATAATAAGAAAAAAACACACACACATACACCAGAACTATCCATAAGTAACTTTAGTTACCAAATGCCTGTATTTACCTGGTGGTATGGAGGCACTCTGCACTTCTTCCTCGTTTTGCCCTGGGCAGCATAAGAAGCTCACTGCACAGACAGGATGGACGATGAATGAAACAGATATAAATATGAAGCATTAAATGGCATGAATTATGCCATGATGTGCAAATGAGGGCAAAAATAAATAAACCAGAAAGCTTGAATTGAGATAATTACCCTGACAGGAGGTATACTGCAACACCCCTTTAATGTACAGAGGTCAGGTAACCTTTGCTTTTGCTGCAATCCTGCTTTCGGACTGGTCAAATCTGGTGCAGTCCAATATATCTTAAAGCAAATTTTTCTATGCTCTGTTTTTAAACAGGATAATGTTACATAGGATTGTTGCCCTTGATGACTACAGCAATAGCCAGATGTTTTCAAAAATATGTTTCAGTTCACAATTGGCAGGTTTCTATGTAATTTTATATTTTTAAACAAGTAGATGTAAATAATTCAAAAAGAAGACAACATGCTTGTAGTACAACAGAAGAGCATGGTTCTCTTCCTAGCCAAAGAGTTGTGAACATTGTATAAACATTTTTAATTAAACTTTAAAAAGTCTTTTATTAATATATCACCATACACTTTGAAAATCCCCTAAATTCGTATTTCAACATTCTAGTCCAGATATGTGCTTCTTAACTGGAACAAGGTACAGATTATTGGAAACTGAGAAACAGTAACAAACAGGACAGCTTTCGTGTGTGTCATGAGTCTTACTGAGATCTCTAATTTTGAGATTGGATATGCCCACACATATCCTCTATAACACAAATCACAACAGATGTCATTTTACTAGCCCATCGTCCATTACAAAAGTAAATAGACATTTACAGTTAGTGCCAGTTTCTGTTGCACAAGTGATTATGCAATTTAGAACATGATTGCAGTGTTGTTTGCACTAAGCATTTGTGCAAGAGTGCAATCCAGCAGTGCTACACTGGCAGAGGCTACCATTCTATTACTATTTTATTGGATTTAAGTCAAAGATAACTGTCTGAGATTGCCAGAGAAAGATTAGTGAGGTATTTCAAAAGAATCAGTAAAATACTATGGTGAGAAAAAGAGAAAAGTTCAGACACTTTATCTGTATACTATTATATAACCATATAAAAACATTTCATTGGGAATATCAAAAGGAATAATTATATAGAAAAGTGTCTTATAATTCATATAC
The DNA here is from genome assembly GCA_035047305.1 of Bradypodion pumilum. NCBI lineage: Eukaryota > Metazoa > Chordata > Lepidosauria > Squamata > Chamaeleonidae > Bradypodion > Bradypodion pumilum. Next base: position 180,391,230 of record JAWDJD010000001.1, on the reverse strand, counting down.
AGTAGCTATCTTCTACAGTATTGCCCAAAGAGTTAGTAGGTTGTTGATGGGACATTCCTCACAACCGTAGGCCTAAAGATTCATATAATAAAGCAGACATCTAGCAGGAAAGGTTACATAAAAATATAACACTATTTCATACATGAAAATGCAACACTTTTTCATAAATGAAAATAAATGCATAAATTCCATTCACTTCAATGGAATTAGCCCAAGAAAGTGTTGTTGAAATACATGGGGATTATGTAGGATTACAGTTAATTTCCTTCATTTGTAAAGGGCAAGGAAAGGAAGGGCTCCTGTTCCTTATCCTGTCACCCAAGAATTTGTTTCTAGCAACCAACAGCTAGGATGAAAGTATCTCTGGTCTGAATTACTACAATGCATACTTGCACTTTCTTTTGTCGCCATAACCAATCAGAATAGTACAGAAAAGAAAATTAGAAGGAGTTACCTCCAGTTCAGATGGAAACATCAGAGTTGTAGAATGGGATTCATGAGAACACAAACATTATTACCAAAGGTGGAACAGCTATGGAATGTAGTTCCTGTTGACCAAAATCTTATGTGACAGTACTCATAACTTTTGGAGGCAATTGCTTCATGTTAAGAAGCCTTGGTAGACACTGTCTGTTCTGTGGTGAGTTGTAATGGCAGACAATGTCTATGATGATTTCTCAAACAGAAGCAATTCACCTCAGAAAGTTATAGTGCTTGTTGGCATCACTAAGACTTTGGTCTTTTTGCTGGAATCACTAAGACTTTTGTGAATATTTGATTAAGAGCCTGATCTTTTTATAAAAAGCCTGGAAATGGTAAGTGGCCTTGGTGATATTTGTTGATTGACTCTCAGTAGCTTGCCAGATTAACATGAAATGAGACATAGAGAGAGAGAGGGAGAGAGAGAGAGAGCATGTGTGCATATGTGCACATGTGTATGCACTGCCTGCACAATGGTGTGTGTGTATGTATGTGAGCATTTTGTCCCAACAGCTTCAGAGTGGTGGCCATTTTGTTTCTCAAATGCCCTTGGAAGGGCCACATGAAATGGCACCATAGGCCAGATCCAGCCCCGCAGGCCTTAGGTTGGGAATCCCTGCTTTATTTTATATCCTCCCTGTTTCTCAAACATACATCTGATTCAAGCATAATCCTGAAAGGCTTTAATAAATACTTTTTTGTTATTACTGTTGTTATTGTTAGAGGCATGTGCATTCACTTCCCTATTCTAGACAAAGTCTTTTCAATGCCAGACCAAGTGCACAATTAATTTACCAGGCTTTCAAGATGAAAAACATACCTCTCTTGATCTGACATATATTGATTATCCATATCTCTGGACCTGCGATCAACTGGGCTTCTGGAGGCATCATGGTGTCTAGTTGGAGAACGTGACCTTCTCATTTGATGAATTTCATCTAAACTCCTGTAAGTATTTATAGAAGGGTATACAATGACTAGGTTTTTCTACTTGAATATCACAGTCTAATCAAAATTTCTAACACATTTATTAGCAAGTGTCAATGCTGATGACTTGGCTATACATGAAGGCACACATATAGAATACAAGTGGCATACAGTAAAAAATTTCCTGTTTCTTAATTTTCCTGATTCTATGCAGTTGGCAAATAATGGAGCTCCTGCTTCCAATCAGCCAATCATTCATACCAAGATACCAGAAAGAAAGAAAGTCTTTTTCTGCTGTGTTACCATAAGAAACATTAAACTTTCTTCTGCTTCTGCTGCATTCTTAAATATCACAGCTAACAGTGATACACACTGGTCTTCTTACTGCTTCTGTGAGAATCACTCAACTACAATGCATATATTTCATGTTTGTTCTTGATGACTCCTAAGTCACTCTTCCCCACACACACCTCTTCCTCCATGCCTCCTTTAATTTATATCCACTATTCCTATGTCACAAGTTTGTTAGACTGTGCAATGAACTAGTGTAAGGTTATGAAACTTGGTTTTTCCTAGCCTACCAGTCAAACACCCTACCCAATATGCCAGTGGTTCCCAATGCTGGGTCCCCCAGTGCAATTTAACTACAACACCCAGAATCTCCCACATGGCCATGTTGGCTAGAACATCTAGGAGATAAGGCTCAACAATATGGAAGCCATATTTGGCCACTCCTGCACTACACCATGCTGGCTCTGAATGGATGAAAGCATGCACACAAAATAAAAGAACAAAAACCATACACCATGTATGTAGTGGCTGGTGTATGCCCCTTGCTTTTTACAGTTACACAGATAACCTGTCTGTAATGTTTGAAACTTTACAAATGAACAAGCTGAAAAACACTGAGGAGAAAGAACAAAAAATGAGAAGGATTTGAAGGTATCATAGAAAGGTGAACAGAAAGAATTCAGCCCTACAATCTACAAATGCCACTACTGCTTGAAATAGTTAAACATTTGGCCATATAGCTAGTGGCAACAGAATCTATTCCAGTGGTGCAGTAAGTTCAAATTGTACAACAAGGAATTATCTCAGTGTAGTGAGCTATTTGTCTGAAGGAAACTCTCATGGCAGGAAACATGGTGTAGTGTATGCTATAGCACAAAATCAGTTTTGATTTTTCCAGTTGCTGGAGAGTCCCCTGTCTCCAATATCCCAATTATAGCAGTTTTAATACTGTAAACTATTCTTCAGTGGGGTATAAATGAATGTATAAACCATCATGAAGATTAAGCCATCCACCATTTTTCTTAGAAGAAATAAGTAGGCCACATAATTTCCTGGAAAAAATCTATTCCTGATTGCCTGGCCAGACCAGGAAACTCTAAATCCCACTTCTGCCAACTTTCTTTTCACCACTTGTTCCAGCATGACTAGCAACATTACTTTCATTTCACTTTTCTTTTTCTTCTGGTTTTCTTTTTCTTCTGGCATTATGCTGTGGCAAAGTTCTCCTTCTCTTTTTCCTTTGCACAAATATCCTAAAACACCTGCACTTTTAATCATTTTGCATTTATACACATATAGTAGACCCTCGCATAGTGACATTACTTGGTTCCCCAATTAGCGTTGCTAAGCGATTTTTGTTGTTATGAGGGTTTCTATGAAGTTTCCTGCATAACGACGTTTTGTCTGGATAATGACGGTTTATTTAGCGTTGTTGTCCAGACAACGACACTAAAAACGCTGTTATGTGGGGGAACACATGGTGCATAACGGCGCGTTGTTAAGCGAAAATGATGCTATCCGAACACGTTGTTATGTGAGGGTTTACTGTATAACATAAATTCTCCATAGCATTCCAACCAGACATCTACCAGGCCAAAATCTGCATCAGGAATGGGCAAAGGGTATTTTTTGCATGGTCAAAGGCCATTTGAACACCCCAAAACCCATCAACAACCTCATTTAAAAAACATTTGAGAAGAAATAATTTTTATACTGCAACAACTATAGAAGCAAGTTTGGCTCTTGTCAAGTTGTGAGCACAAATCACAAAATTAAACTAAAAAGCAACCAGCCTGGTAAATGCCTTTTTGGCCATTTCCAAATGCATTGTGGTCTGCAAGGTACATGAATTTCCCTTCAAGACCACCCAGGTTCCTAAATTCTGGTCCAGAGTTGAAATTTAGTTGGCATTGTGGTATATTTGATTCTAGAAAGTACAATGCCATTTTATCCCTTGATATTAGAACCTGCATAGAAAACTGTTACTAAAGAATTCCTTTTCATTCCTTTTTTTGCTTCTACATTCTCCACAAACTCATTATGAATGTTTGAGTACTACATATTTCCCTAAGACAACTGCAATAATAAACCGGTGAATGGTTTCCTGCAGATTGCTCCAGACAAATTGCTCATCACAGGGACTCATGCCATGGCGTGGAATTCACTATACACAGAGACTTTGTGTGAAGATGCCCAAGGAGAACACCAAGTTTACATAATAATAAAACTGAGTGCTATCGAGTCAATTCCAATTTATGGCAACCTCTTCCAGGGTTTTCTAGGTAGAGAACACACAGAAGTGGTTTTCCATTCCCTTCCTCTGGGTTCACCTTGAGACTGAGGAGCTGGCCTACAACTACACATCCCTATAATCAAAATGGGTTCAATCTAGCCATAGTTGGACATCTGTTAACTCTTCTTAATTCCAATGGGACAGACTTATGCACATGCTGAACTCTGCCATTAGAATCCGAAGGCCTCAAAAGTGCTTCTCTTTGATTGGATGGTACCTAACCAGGGTCAATGGCAAAAGCAGCTACATTTTCAAGCCTACCTCTGTAATGGCACATTTGGTAAACGAGAACGGGTCCTGCCCTGATCGTCACCACGGTGAGGAGATACAGATCGTGAACGATGATGGTTTGTTCTTTGCTGTTCTGGCACAGTTAACGTTGTAGATTTACTTTCTCTAGTGCTAGACCTATAGCCTACTGATAAAATGGCAACAAAGTGAAGTTAGTTCAATCAACAATGGCAACATGTTTATGTCTGGACTAGTCTCTTCTGACTAAGTCTTATTTTACTGACTATTAGGATTTTCAGGCAGTTATTATAACTAGTGAAAATCCTGAAACACCATGCAGCCAGGACTAACAAATAACAGTCTATTTAAATGTACATGGGTGGAGAGAGGAACAAACATACATACAGGAAATTTACATGCAGACTGAAGAAATTCCCAAAGGTGAAAAAGTGAATAAGAGCAGGTATAATACCTAAAAAGTTAGATATTATTAACCACAAGGGCCACTTTTTCAACTCTTCAGTACCTTTAAAGGAAACTGCATGTTTGGCTGCAACAACGAACTGTTGGCAAATTTTTTGTCATAAATGGAATTGCTTAGGATTGGGGCCCAAGCTGCAGTTTCATTTAAATTACCTGCTGGCATGACTATGATATAGAAGTCATTTGACCCAATACTGCTCAATGTAAAACCACCTATAGAACTTGATTTATCTCAATCAGGATTTTCTGTTGTTATCTCGAGCTTTAGCACCACGGAACAAAGTTGAAGAAGCAGAAGGAAACATGTCTACAAGAAAGCTACCCAAATGTCACTGAGACAGCAAAATTTATTTTAGTGACCTAAATGCTGAAGGCAAACACATGCATGTTACTTTCTGTTCCAGCAGCAAAATCTATTTGTCATTTATTGTTGGATACATTTTTAATATTCTGTCCTTCCACAGGTGTACAAATTTAACGATAAGCTACCATTCCATAAGGTGGCGAAAGACAATAACTCCACAATCATTTCTTCCAATAAACATTTTTAAAAGAGTCAGACCGATCAAATGGACTTCCAAGGACATGCATCCTTGTACTACCTTAGATCAGGTCAAACATGATGGGTGAGTAGGCAGCAAAACAAATCACCCCTTTTCATTAGAGAAAGATGAGTTGTACAACTCTGAAAAATTTAGAGCGTGTAGGGGAATAAGGCAGCTCATAAGATATAATAAACAGGCTGACGACACTCAAAGCAAACTGCATGCACTTCTCTTAAAAGTCGGTGGGGTTTCTTTGTAGAATGGAAAATAAGCTATGTCACATGCAGAAAATGTTCTTTGAATGCTGGATAGGGGAAGGAATCATTCTAAATTTAAACTGACTTTAACCTGTATTCTTGTCCTTCTGTCACAGACAGAAATTATATAGAACAGAAAATGAAAACTATACATTGCTTTCATCAAAACAGTTCATGTTGCAGTTCACAGGAAATACTAGGGTAACTGGAATTAAATGCTTAGGGATAATGGGAAGAAACAGTTGTGGTTTGGGGTTAGTTAAAGGTAAAAGGTCTCCCTTGCTTAAAAGCCAGTTGTGTCCAACTCTAGGGGATGGTGCACATCTCCATTTACAGCCAAAGAGGCAGCGCTGTCTGCATTTGCAGACATTTCCATGGTCATGTGAGAAGCCTGACTAAACACATGGAAGTGCATGGAATGCTGTTATCTTTCCACCAAAGTAGTACCTATTCATCAACTTGCAGTTTCTTGCTTTCAAACTGCTAGGCTGGCAGGAGGGTTTGGGGTTACTAATTAGTAAAATGCAAAACCCAATTGAAACTATTCAGGTTCCTTTGCAAGAATTATAGTGCAAATTTAAACAGATGTCCTCAAGTATGAAGTTGGAAAAATGGAGTGAGTTTATGCCATGTTTCATGAATCTCCAATCAAAACTCCCTTCTTCAGTGCGTCTAGCAGCCCATACATATAATATACTACTTAATTCCTTACAGGATGTAAATTGTAGTGTGTAAGGTTGTTGTAAAGGCATACTAAGATCAGACTGGATGTAACATTGATCTTCCAAACAGTGCAACTGAAGAACAAAACAGGAAGTTATTGAAAACATTTTCAACTGAGACATTTTTTCTATTTCATATGAGTTTTCCTACTTGGATAGTGATATATTGACAGCACCTCCACCAGCATTTCACAAGAAAAGCTCCCCTTTTCTTCTATGTGGTTAGAGGGAATCTCCCACTGTGTGCACTTTTGGGATAATGACAATTTAGGAACAATTGTGAGAATTATAAAAGAGATAGCCATGCTTCATGCATATAACATATAGTCATGCACTTTCAATATATTCCATGTTGAACCTGTCCAGACAAAAAGCAAGCAAACTGAATGGACAGATATTTCAGAGCAACATTTGAATTAATGTCATTAATCTTTTGCACTTTTCTTGTGTACAGAAACCCATGAAATATTTAAATGTATGCATGGGCAAATGTTTCCATTGAGTAAACAGATATAGCAACATTGCAATGAAATTGCTGCTGCTTACTACTGTTAATTACCGATACTTGATTAATGTCTCTTAAAGTTGGCAGTTAAACAATTGCCAACTAGATTGAACACTGTAAATATAATGGAAAAGCAGGATAAAAAATGGTTTCTAATTAAGAAACACAGTTTGGTGCAGATTTTTACCAAAGGGTCACCATGGAATACTGACTTAAACTGATTTCTAGGAAACAGCATCTCCTAATTTATCATATTTCCAAAGTCTAAAAAAATAAATTCAAAACTGGAAAAGGGAGAGGGTAGTAAGCAAAAGCAAAGGATGGAGGACCATGCTTTTCACCCACGCACCTGAAGGAACTACTCCAATACCATCATCAACATCATAATCTGAGATGTCACTATCACTGATTCGCTGAGATCCTGTGCAATAGTAAGGCAAATAGATACCTGTATACTATGTTCTTTTGTAAAGGGTTAAAATAAGTATACTATGTTCTTTTGTAAACAGGTTAAAATAATTTTGTAAAGGGTTAAAATAAGTATACCACTTTTTGGAAAGGGTTAAAATGCCAGTCATTCTGGAGATTCAAATATGGGATGCAGGCAAAAGTAAATACAGGAGTTTAATAATAGAAAGAGAAAACAATTGTGAAATGGCTCAAAAGGATGTACTGTATTTTAATTTCAAGGAATGGAACCCATTCAAAAAACACAGCAAGTTATCTTGAAATTAAAGGAACAGGAGCTTGACCCTATAGGCTAACATCTTCTACTACAGTGCAAGCAGCAACTCACACGAATAGGCAAACCATATTTAAAGTCTCATTTGAGGTTTTCTTGGGTACTTTTTTTAAGACTAAAAAGACAAAGCAGGCATAGGGTACATATCATCCTGTCTATCAACAGTCAGGATATTACACAAGAGGCTGTTATTGTCCCCAATACCCATTTTATCCCACACAGAATCATATTTTACACACATCTGTGTGAGATGTTGAAGGAATTTTAACAACAGCATCAATAGACGTCTATTTGGTGCTCTTACACTAGCTAAGCTAGTCCTTAGCTCTGTAAGTAACTGAAGTTCTGTATTTGCTCATAAAACTGAAATATTAGCATGGCTTAGTTTACAAATGCACACATACAACATACCTGAGTGAACATTGCTTCACCACTATACACTAGAGAGCTAGCAACTGAAAATGTGAACTGGAAAGTCTTCTGATTGTGAGACTGTGAGAAGAAATGCCAGCTCAGCCTGGAGTCCTAGACACCTGATACTCCGTTCAAGTTACTCTCAACTTCTGCTCCATCTTTTGCAGCTGGCAAATTTGGCTGGGCTGGGGAGAACTGGCAAGTTAATTTCATTTTCAAATGGCAAATCAAAGTTTTCAGAAGACAAATCAAATAAACACCAATTTGGTGTTTTCAGAAGAAGGTGACAGCTAGTTAAGCCTGACACTACCAGTAGCAACACTATGGTTCTGGCAGCCAGTTTCTTTTGCTCAAATGTCCCCGGAAGTGAAAACAGAGCATAGTGCCTAAGGATGAGCTTTAGAATAATGCCAGTTGACATCAGAAACATACCCTGTTGTCATTCCCAAGAGCCACTGGATGAATAATGACAAGTGTCCAGCAGAGCAAGAGCAATGGAGCCTTTTACTCCTTGATCTTGTGTGTCCAACTAAGCTAAAACTGAGTCCTTTCAGCATCATAAGCACGCCCTCTGCAAGGTCCCTGTAAATGCTAACAATCCTCACCTAGCAGTGTCGAGAATCACCATTTAATGCATGAAAGCAAGTAGTTCTGCCTAGCAAAGACCTGTCTGAAGCTTTAAAGTTTCAGGATGTTATATTCCTCTTCTATGAAATAACATATTTTCAGTCCTAGAAGAAGAAAGGTTCTAAAATTGATTAGAAAACCTAATTACTCTGGACTGTTTGTTAGTATTTTGTGTAAAAGTCATAATCTTCTGGTGATGTTTACAGAATGATGATGGTTGGGTTGACCAAGACTGCTTAAGAATAAATTGGTCTGAATCCATACTGATTGTTACCTGCAATTAAGTTGACATAAACCAAGCATGTAAACAAATAATATTGATGCTGAAATAGCAAAAGCATGAATTTTTATGACCAATATCGCTGTTTCCCCAAGTACGGCACCTATTGTTATTTGTGACTAAAAGTTCTAGCAAGAATGAATGGGAGTTTGAGGCTTACTCTGCAATTTTTTGGTAGAGTTTTCTCCACCATGGACATGTCTCCTTGGCATGAAAGGTGATGGCTGAGGCAGAGGTAGTGAGGATTCGTCATGCGTCTGCAACTTATACCAATGTGGCTCATCATCTAACAGGGCTGTCTCCAGCTCAATAAGGATCTACGGGAAAACACAGCACACTTGTTCTCAGTTTTGTTGGCAAAAACATTCTGAGATGCTATTGTATGTTTGAAACATATATATGTTTACAGTTGCAAACAAATGCATTCACCTCTCCAAGAAAGTCACTTTCCTCTTCTTGAACCCGTGGCTGATCCCATACAGTGATTTCTAACATCCGTTCTCTAAAATCTCTACGGTGCACGTGTGAATAGAGAAATGTTTGGTTCCATTTCGGCTCTAAACTTTTCTTTACTGTTTTGGTCCTTCTTTTACTCTTATCACTGAAATATAAAACACCACTGTAAGACATCATGTAGCAAGCAGGCCACATCCACAGCCATCTCACCCTTCTTGATGACACCCTGATATTGGGTTCTTGTCACTGACTAGGCTAGGCTCGTCCTTTGCTGACTCATTGGTAACAGGAGCAGAAGAGCGCCACTCAGTTTTGTACCCAGTCACAGAAAAGAGCTTGCAGGTCAAGAGCTTCCTTGGAAGAGACACACAACTTGCCTGACAGACTAGACTGCTGTAGGAAGCCCCAGCACTAGGCCAGCACAGGAACTGACTGACAGGCCATCATTCAGAAATCCATTTGCTGAATGTGTTATCTACAGCACAAAGTAGGGGTAGAGCGTTTGGTACAAAGGCTACATAATGGTCAGAATCCTGCTAGTGATTTACACATGCATAACTTAAATTGCATAATTCACTTTATAAGCTACAAACTAATAAAGCACAGTTTGCATTACAGTGTTGGTGTCCAATTTCACAACAGGCACATGCCTAGTAACACATCTTGTTAATGAGCAGAAATATGTTGCAATGAATTATGAAGTTTAACTTACACATGTGGAAATCACTGACAGGAATTTGGGCATAGTTAGAAAAGAATGACTAGGGAATATGGATAGTGAATATGGGAAATATGAGAGGGGAAGAGGAATGGAAATACAAATCATACCAACAAGGGTGAGGGCGGGGAAATGTATCAACATAATTTAACATTTTTTTAAAAAATCAGAATATATTTTCATTCTGTGGGAGAGATTGGATTCTGTCTGTTACTGAATGTCACATCTCTCATTGCAGGCGCCCCCCCCCCCCCCAATAAAGGACTCAGACACTGGTAAAAGTGGATAACGGCATTCGGCCACATTTATTGATTCATGCCCTAGTCCAAATTATAAATTTCTATTGGTAATTGACCAATCATAATTCTTAAGGCAAGCAGGCCGAAGTAACACTGGTAAGGTACCACCCAAAATTGCCAACGGCAATTGTTACAATGTATCTATTTGTATCAATTTGTTTGTTGACAACAAACAAATTGTTGACCGTAGTCAATATCTAACTAATGACCCCACCCTCTGACGCGTATCCGTGAAATCACGGGGTGATGCATGCTGTCTAGCTGTAGCCATCACCCCGTCGCCTGGTTCGTCGTTGACCGGACAACGTTAACCAACTTATGCCTGTCTAGTGTTGTCCAGTCAATTGCGAACCTGCCGGATACCTGTGGGTCATAAATGTTTACCTTACCAGTGATACCCGCCCATGTGACCAAAGTCAACAGCAGCAACAGAAACCCCTATATCAAACCATAGCAACAGTGTGGGATGGGCGAAAAAACCAGGACCCAAGAGCCAATTGTGGGTCCCAGCCAAAAATTCCCACCCGGCCCCGAAGCGACCAAAATATCACACTGTTAACTAGGGAGGGGGTGGAGGGAAAAAACTTCTCCGCTCCGTCGCTTCGCAAAATGGCAGCTCGGCTGCCTCATGGCCACCCCTTTTATAAGGGAGCTGGCCACGCCCCCTAACTACCCGGATGCCTTCGTCCGATGGGGGGCCCCGCAAAGAGCGCGGCGGCCATTTTGGTGCCGCGCTTGCATTGCAGGCGCACCCCCCAATAAAGGACTCAGACACTGGTAAAAGTGGATAACGGCATTGGGCCACATTTATTGATTCATGCCCTAGTCTGAATTATAAATTTCTATTGGTAATTGACCAATCATAATTCTTAAGGCAAGCAGGCCGAAGTAACACTGGTAAGGTACCACCCAAAATTGCCAACGGCAATTGTTACAATGTATCTATTTGTATCAATTTGTTTGTTGACAGCAAACAAATTGTTGACTGTAGTCAATATCTAACTAATGACCCCACCCTCTGACGCGTATCCGTGAAATCACGGGGTGATGCATGCTGTCTAGCTGTAGCCATCACCCCGTCGCCTGGTTCGTCGTTGACCGGACAACGTTAACCAACTTATGCCTGTCTAGTGTTGTCCAGTCAATTGCGAACCTGCCGGATACCTGTGGGTCATAAATGTTTACCTTACCAGTGATACCCGCCACACGGGGAGGCTTCCCAAAAGGCTCACCGCCCCCCCCCCAAGACCGTCAGCTCGGTCGACAGGCCTGCTCGCCAGTCCACTAACCAGAGGTCCATACCTCCCTGTGACAGATGGGCCCCATCCCCTGAGTAAAGCTCGTAATTTTGCAGACTGATGGCGGGGAGGCTAATGACGCGTCCCCCGCCCTTGTCGAAAAGGAACCGGGCAATAGCCCCGTTCACGGAGCGTCGGCTCAGCCGAGAGCCTCGAGGCCGAACGCCCCCTGTAAGCGTACCGCGGTATCATGTCCGACCAATTGAGGGTTGTGGCAGGCCACACATAATGTGAGTAGGGCAGGTCACTGCAAACCGCAAGCTTCCGCGATAGGCCAGTGACCTGTCCCAAGCCATCGCCCCCAAGGTACATAACCAGGACATCGGGCAAGTCAGCATCCCTGATGTAGAAAAGGAATGGCAACAGTTCCCGCCATAACATGCCGCGCTTACCATACCACCTGAGACGTGCGGATGCACCCAGTCCCAGTCGGGGTCCCCACTCTGTCGCCGCAGCGTAACGCGCTGCCCTGTGCAGCGTAACGCGCTGCCCCGTGCAGCGTAACGCGCTGCCCTGTGCACGTGGCTATGGCCCACCAGCCATACTGTCACCGGTGTAAAACGACACCCAGGGTCTGTCAAGGAAAAAAGGGGGGGAGAAACAGTGCAGTGACTAAACTGGTACTCACGGTTGAAGAGGGCGAACACAAAACTGAAAACATTGTGATCCCCACCCTCCCATGCGGCGTATTTAGCCCCGGAGTACCCAAAAACAGCTGCAGTAGAAGCCGCCCCTATCCTGAACGAATGGGTGCCGCAACTAGCCCCAGAGAGGCCAACACTGTCTAGTGCCTCCCGGCACCCTCCAAAATTGAAATTTAGTAAGGGAAGACCCACCTTGGTGACAGAAAAACGGGCCATGGTGCGTGCCACACAGTGCAAGAAAATCCTGTAGGGCACCAACCGGACAGATGTCTGCCAAGAACATCGTAGCAGTCTACTCCACTGCCTACGCCGTGCTGATTCGTTTTAGAGGAGCGTATCCCCAACTGAGCCCAATATTGTTCACACAGACATCTTCGAGTTCCAGTGCCCTACGACTTGCATCCGCCTTAGACAGCATCTCAATCTCGCTGATGCGGAGCGCTCCAAAAAAAGGCCACCGTTGTAGCCGCATGAAATGGGCTGCCTCATATCTATCAAAACAGAGGCCAGGCCAGCCCCGGGCCAATTGGGTAAAAATCCCTGGGGAAATCGGGTGGCGGTCGTCCGGGCAATGCCCACGCTCCCGCACCCACCCCTCCAAAACATGTCTCACACGGAAGTCAGTGGTGCTGTCCACATAACCTCCCACCTTGGCCATAAAAGCCAACGCTGACAGCCTAGATGCTATGGTGCGAGGTGCAAGGCCCTGAGCATGCAGGTAAACCATGAACCGCAGAACATGGGTTACCGGGATCGGCCAGGTTCCTGGCAGCCGAAATTGGGCACAGAATGCTCTGAAAGAATTAAATGCGTGGTGATACGCCTTACGCATACGTGGCGCTAGTGGCAGGCCAATCGCCCGGTTCACCTCTCCTTGCCAATGGTCCATATCCCGTCTGGGAGTGGCGAGGGAAATTCCTCCGCATCCGGGGCCAAGGCACGGAACCGGGAGATCTGCAGGCGGGACAAAGCGTCAGCAATATCATTATTAACCCCCGGGACATGCCTGGCCCTGAAGAACGTTGAGGCGCAGGCTGCGCAACACAAACTGGCGCACTAGGCCCATAACCCAGGGCGACTTGGAAGTCTGTGCATTGACAATGTGGACAACAGCTGCATTGTCACACCAGAAATGCACAACCGAGTTGGCCCACTCCCCGCCCCATAGCATCAAAGCACCCAGGATATGGGTGAGATCACGCAGGCGACCCGTGCCTGCCCAGGCTGGTGGCCACCTACCATGGCCCACTTCCAATTGAAGTACATCCCATAACCCAGGGATCCCGAGGCATCAGACTGTATCTGAAAACGAGGGGAAGCCAGGAGCTAGACCTCCAAAATGACCCCCATTGAACTCCCTCAGGAACTGGGGCCAGACAAGCACGTCTGCCCTGATACCCCGGGTAAGTCTAACCCTATGGTGGGGCCTGGATAATCCTGCCAAGGCGTCACACAAGCGCCGAGCAAATGCCCTGCCCGGTGCGACGACCCCGCAAGCGAAATTGAGGTGAGCATGTAGCACCTGCAGTTCCCTCAGTTATGCCATGCGCTTGGCCATCAAGTCCCAGATAAGGGCCACTAGCCTTGACACCTTATCCCGCTGCAACCTAGAAGCCTGCGCTACCGTGTCAATCTCCACCCCCAGGAAGACTAGCTGTGTAGATGGGCCCTGGTCTTTTCGGGCGCTAAAGGGACACGAAGTTCCTCCATTAGCGTCTGAAATGTGTTGAGGAGACGTGTGCACGTGTCCCAGCCCCATTCAGCCCCGAATAAAATCATCCAGGGAATGGGCTACAGACCGGGGCCCTGACCTGTGGACAAAAGCCCACTCTAGGAAGGTGCAGAAGCGCTCGAATGCCGAGCCCAAAATGGAACAGCCAAAAGGCATGGCATCGGCGAAATAATATGCTCCCCGGAACGGGGTTGCAGGGACAGGGCCAGCGACCCTGCCCGCATGAATCTCCTCAGCCATGCTGGCAGCAGCCACCTCCTCCCTTCCCCTGAGGTACAAAAGGTTGGGGGCGTCTTGGGGGAACCTACCACCCATGAAAGGAATACGGAACCCCAGTCGAAAACCCCGAAGCAGGTAAACTGCATCTGCCTCCCTCGGGTACAATGCGAGGCAACGCTCCAACATGTCCACATTAATTGGGGAGGGAGCCTATCGGTGAACCAGCTCCATCTGAGGCAGTCTTGCCAGCCCCCTGTCCGCCCCTCCCTCTGCCCCGCATCCATCCAGGCCTGGGACAGGCAGAGGCCGCATGGGGGCCAGCACAGGCGGGACTCTCATGTCTGTATTTGCAATTCCTATTGCAGGAACCATTGGACGAGAAAGTCCAGCACAGCAGGCGGGCTGGAACCCCCTGCCCCGCCACCTGGCGGGGAACCTGTGCTGGGGCCGCTCGCCGGACCGCATGTCCACAATGGTATCTCTCCCTGGGCGCGGGGCGCGTGGGTGTCATGTACAAAAGCCACAGCCTCTGACATGGCTCATCCCACCTCATCTCGGGGTGCAGGGGAATCCGCATACGGAATTCCACGTCATAAGCCAACCACGACGGGCCCGGAAAGTCAACCATCGCCCTATAGATGTTGTCCAAATACTGGACCCTCGGAATTGCCAAATCCGTCCGGGCCCTAAGGTACACCGCCATGTAAATGAGGTAGGCCGGCAACCAGTCGGCCCTCGCACATGGTGGCTTGCGACGACGTGCCTGCTCCTTATCCTTCTCATCCTGCCCCTCCCTCTCTTCCTTGGTGGGCTCTCTGTTTTGGAGTGAGAAGATATCCACGTACTCCCCCCGCCAGATTTTCTCCTTGGTGGCCTGTGCCAAATGGTCACCCAGTGGTAAGGAATACCCCGCCGTCGGCAAGGCCGACACAGGCACAGCAGAAACTGCGGGCATCTGAAAAGGGGCCTGGACTAACCCAGCCACCCCCAAAACATTCCCCACAGGGTAGGAAACACCCACCACCACGGGGCCCCGGGTGGTAGTTGTCGTCGCCGGGTGGGGCGTCAGCGGTTGGACCGCTGCACCACCCGCGCGAGGCCAAGGCCATTGAAAAGCCCCCCCCAATGTGGCCACGTGTGTAGGTGCACTAGTTTGGACCGCATACTCACATGCTGCACCCCCGCGGGCCGCCCCCACCGGGGGTTCCGGCCCACTGGGGGCGTCGGAGCTCACGACCGCCGTAGAGCTCGTCGATGGGGCCTGACCCGCACCGGCCTGTTGGTTGGGGAGCTGCGAGGCAGTGGCCGTGGTCGCGCCACGCGCCTCAAGCAGCTCGACCCGTCCCGTCGCCTACCGCTGCCCAGCAGACGACGCGTCGAAATGAACCCCAAAGGGAGCCCCAGCGTGGCTAGCCCGGGCCAGAGATGCCTCAAGGGCCGCAACGCGGGCCAGTAAGGCCTCCACGCTGACATGGGGCCAAGGGCCAACCGGCCCGCCTGCTACAGGCGTGGGTACAGGTCCCTGTACCCCGGGGCCCGAATAGGGCCACGACCCCGCACCCAGGCCCGGTAGGGCCGATGTAGCAACCTGCCAGGGAAGGGGACCACACCACCCCCCAAGGCTGGAAGGCCCCGGAGCGAGCTGCGCCCCTGTGAAGGAAGGCCCAGCGGAATGGGGAACACCAGGAGCGGTGTCCACCGCTTGCGGGCCGAGGGCCGCAGCCCCTACTGGACCCGTGCAAGGGCCCCCAGTCTCCGGCCAAGGGGGAATAGACCCCATTCCACCGGTCCCGGTGGGTGCAGGCAAAGGCGGCTGCAGGGGGGCGCAGCTGCGGTCCTCCGACCCGGAATGCGCCTCCGAACCCCACGAGCCGCGCTCGCAGCCGCCTTCTTCTTCGAAGGCATCTCAGCCAACCTAAGGGAAGCCGAAAAGAGAAAAGTCAGCAGCCAAAAGGCTTCCCAATCAAGGTAAAAGCGACGGAGTAAGAGGGGAAAAACTTATTCGCTCCGTCGCTTCGCAAAATGGCAGCTTGGCTGCCTCATGGCCACCCCTTTTATAAGGGAGCTGGCCACGCCCCCTAACTACCCGGATGCCTTCGTCCGATGGGGGGGCCGCAAAGAGCGCGGCGGCCATTTTGGCGCCGCACTTGCATTCTAAATAAGGATGCGACTACGCAGCAAGGGAAATGTGAATTCATTGACATTCATTCACTGTGAAGTTGCAGCAAGAAATTTGGCTCTCTTTGATTAAAGTGACAACACAGAGGTAGGAGAAAAACCTAGTTTGCTGCTTGTTTTATTGTAGTCTTGCATGAGACACAGTTAAAACAAACTGCTTAGCAAGCTGTAACAAAGGTTTTCTCTCCTCATATTGTTAGTTTTTTCTTTTTCTCTTTAGCATTTGTGTGCCCTAGCACAAAGCACTGGCACCAAGGTGCTTTTAAAAATAAAAAAGGGTTTTTAGGGTTGCAAACTATTTCTAAGCTGTTAAAATTATGTTACTGAGAGAGGCTTTCCTTCATCCTTAGGGGTAAAAAAAAGTAAAAGTAAAAAAATGCTGTGGATGGACTTTGTTCGCTCTTCCTGAGTGTGTGTTGGCGTGGTGGTTTTTCTGCATCATTTAAAGTAATCACACACCTGAGCCAATGTAAATTGAGCTACAGTATTTCCCCCTCAAAAAAGTAGAAGCCCCAGAAGAAGAAAAAGTACAGATGGGGGACTCTGGACTGATCTCTACTTCCCCCTAAGCATCACATGATCAAAGAGGGAAAAATATGAATCAGATCACCACAAAACCACAGTATTTTCTGCATTTTTTCACAGTGTAATCATAATTTAAGCAAGAGATGATCTTTTGATCTTCACTGTGAAGAATCACAAGAAAATTAAGTAAACAGCTCTGAATATGTGACCATTCATAGCTTAACCTTTTTTTTATGGTTCATGTTAAAACATTATGAAGCATAGAAAGATGTAACAAGATATTTTTCAAAATTGTTCATTCCATATAAATACATTTTTCAGTAGAAGTATTACCTTCTGTCTGGAAGGAAATACATCTTGACATAAGGATTCCTTGGTCGTCCATCTGCTCTAGGTGGCAAATCTGTTGCTTGAAGAACATTCACTATTAACTGATGCCCCACTTTATCATACCACAGTTTAACCTAAAGCAGTATAGAAAACTGTAAATTATCAATAAAAATATTTATTTGCTGCTTTAAATAGAAAGTTAATGTTGCACACAAAACTCCACGTGAAATAAAAGGGTTAATTAAAAAACACTCTTGCTGTATTATTCAGACATTAGTTCTTCCTTTCACCCGTTCTACTACTCCCTCCTGAATGGCTGAATCTTTCCTGATAAATCAGGAACTTTCACTTAAATGCAATGCTTTTCACTGAATAAGTTCATAAATATAAATGAACAGCATAAATATAAATGAACAGCAATCAAGTACAAAGAAATGAAACATTAAAAACCAAACAAATGGTGGCTATATTCTTAATAGATCATTTCCATCTGACGACATAATATTTAGCCTCCAGAGTGACGTTTTATTGCAATTATAAATTAATTGTCCTTCTGTATCTGAAAAATCTGCTTAGAAAGGTTTGGAGCATGCACTGAGGCAGAATTAAAGTGACATTTATATCTACAATGGGTGGAGGAATCATTATTCATTATCAACCCTCCCTCATAGAAGCCAGAACTTCCTGAACAGAATTCCACCATAGTGATTATGTGGAAAGCAACAAACTTCCTAGAAAACACCAATGGCTACAACCGTTTATAAGCTATATATATCTTATAAAGATAACCCATTGATCAATCATTCAATTAATGAACTACTAAAAATAAAACCAGAACTAAATCATACCTGGAAGAAGCACAAAACACCAAGCTAAAGTCAGCCACATGAAATGTTACCAATAAAATAAAGTTTCCTTGGCAGATGGGACCAAAGTGAACTTTCTTAGGGAGGGAATTTGAAAGTCTTCATAGCTAATGAAGAAACCGTCTCTCATATTACTTCCAACCAGTGCATCAACTAATGCAGTGATGGTGAACCTTTTAGAGACCGAGTGTCCAAACTCAACAGGCTGCTGTCCACAATGTGGAGGGGCAGGGTGAACTCTGCTGGGGGAGGGAGGAAGCGCTCCCATTGGGCTGCTGGGCAGAGGGGTGGGTGAACTCTGTGCTGGGAAGGAGGAAGGAAGCACTCCAATTAGGCTACTGGGCAGAGGGGTGGGATGAACTCTGTGCTGGTGTAACAGTGCATGTGCTGCCTCGCGGAGGGTACTGCCGGGCTAGGTTTCGGGGCTTGGTGCACTTACGCGATGTTCGATTGGCGTCCGGTACCATCGTGGGCGCCCACATTCCCCGCCTTGGCGATCTTGTCTCGAGGTTGGCTTGTCATCTTGGTGGTTTGCCAGGGGCTCGCCTTTGGCTCCCCCTTTGGCTCCCCTCGGTGCCGCCGGCGGTGCCCTCTTTGCTGCCGGGGTGGGTTGCCCCTGCTGGTCTACCTGTTTCGGGGTTGTTGGTTCTTCTCATTCCCAATCCCGCCTCCTCTGGCCTCCGTGTGGTGCCCGTTCCTTGTGCAGGTGCTATATTAGTCGCTTCTGTATTTGGGGTGTCGTCGGTTGCTGACGTCCGCGGGGTGTGCCGGTGCGGGCCTGTTCGCTTCCGTTTCTATGCACACCTTGTGTTCCATTGGGCACCTTGCTGGCACTTGCTCTCTCTGTTCTCTGTTTCAGCTCTGGAGCCCCTGGATGCGATGGCACGGGCATGCAGCGTCGGCCACAGCTGCGAGTCAAGAGCGCCCGGCAGGATGTTTCATCGACGAGGGGCGTGTGCCTGGGGCTTTGGCCGCATGTGCCTGGTGTGGCGCTGGTCCTGTCATAATGCCGGTGGCAAGATGTCCTGCCCCTTTACTGGCATTCCGGTGCACCTAGTGTTTTGCTTCTCTTCCCTGGTGCCTCTGACCTTCGGCCTGGTCGCTGGCTTGGATCTGGCCACCGGGCCTGGACTCTGGAGGGGGCCGCATTGCCAGCGTCTTGTTAGTCGGCGCTGGCCCCAGGGCCGACTTGGTGGGGTCGTGGTGGAGTGCCACCTGATCCGTACGGAGGATGTCGGATGTATGGAGATCCTGGAGTGCTCCTTCCTGCACAGGGCTTGGTCCTTCTTTGGCTGGGTGGCAGGCGGACCTGGGGGGGGCGGGGAGTCGTGGTAGGCGCCTCACCGTGTGGCAGCTAGCACTGGTAAGGAGGCTCTGGGTGACCCCTACGGGTCCGGCGGGAGCACACTCGGTTGGCCTCTGGCAGGTCTAGATAGAGGGATAATCGCCTGGCCAATCCGGTGTGCTCAGGAACAAGGTGATGCCATGCTTGACACAGCGTGCAAAGCCTTATAAGTTCACCGGACACACATCACAAGCAGAGGTTTGGTCATTTGCGCTTCTGTGGGGTCAATATAGTTGGCTATAACCATCGCTCCTTACCAGTGCTATGTCGGCCCGCTTGCATTCGTGAATTATTGTTAATAAAAGTGGCCCAGTTTCAATCCCAGCACTGAGTCCGTCTCTTTATTGGGGAGTGGGCCCGGCAAAGGGATAATTCACTAGAGAAGCTCTTATTAGAGCAGGAGTTCCTTCAGGAACCCCTTATCCTAAGTTCATTAGACTTTAAAGATTAAAATCAACACTTTACATTGGGATAGAAAGCAGGCATGAAACCAACTGGTGTAACAAGGAAAACATGTGATTCCTATAACTTGTTCTTCTTAGTAGCCTGGTCAGAGCATTTTTGGCCAGCTGTAGTGTTCAGATTTTTCAAGGAAACCCTCACACAAAACATGTTTCAATAGTTCAAAATTAGAAACATGAGGTATGTCACTATGGGTAAATCTGATGTCTTGAGGGCAGGATATGGCTAGCATACTTGCCACAAGACAGAAAATGCTGTCCTTGCAAATGGTGCCACTGGGACCTGCAATGTGTCCTAATGATTATCATTGGGGTAAGTAGAAAGAACCTCCTCAAATATTGTGTTATTCTTGAACCACAATTGTGCATACCCTGGTAACGGCAACATTGTTTTGCCAGCTAATCTTTTTCACACTAGGTCAAGCAAAAGGAACTGCAGAATGAACTCAACAATAGGTGACTTCATTTTAGTAGTTTCACATCTTGCCTAGACACCGAAAAAGAAGAATTATCAGTGGATTTAGTAACTGGGGTACAGTCAGTTCTGTGTCATCTGGCCTCACATGGCCCCTGATTTTTCAGCGCTACTTCAGGGCTATGAAATAAGGAGAAGTATTTCCTGGGTTTTTCAGGCCAGAGCAGAAGACAGAGAGTATAGCTAAAATCACCACCTGTTCTGGAGCTTCCTCCAGAAGACATGAATTATTTTTCCTTTTTTAAAAATAAAATGAAAAACCCTCTCTGAAGATGCTATGTGATGCAGCATATTCTGACAATGGCTTCAGGGTGGCAGAACTATATCATATGCCAGCGATGGCGAACCTTTTAGAGACCGAGTGCCCAAAGTGCAACCCCAAAAAACACTTATTTATCTCAAAGTACCAACACAGCAACAGTGGAGGAATTAAATGCTCCCATTGGACTGCTGGGTAGAGGGGCAGATCAAATTCTGTGCTGGGGGAGGTAGGAAGCACTCCCATTGAGCTCCTGGACAGAGCGGCATGGCGAACTCTGTACTAGGTAACAGCACGGGTGCCCAGAGAGAGGGCAACAAGTGCCACCTCTAGCATATGTGCCATATGTTCACCACCACTGTCATGCATGCTAGGGCCTTATACTCGAATATAAGCCTAGTTTTTAGTCCTAAAAATGAGCCCCCAAAAGGGGAAACAGCTTATACTCGAGTCAATGACCACGAGGATCCCAAGAATGCATCGGATTGAGACAGACCAACAATTTAATTAATTATACCATATTTTCATGTATTTTGATTATTGAAACTCACTAGCAGCTGCTGCATTTCCCACCCTATGCTTAAACTCGGGTCAATCTATTTTCCTGGGTTTTCAGGTCAAAATTAGGTACCTTGGCTTATATTCGGGTTGGCTTGTACTCGAGTATATACGGTATTCTCCAAACAGTGGCTGTTGGGAGAAAGGTGCTGTCTAATGGGAAGGGTTAGTGCTGTTTCTCCCTCTACTATTTAACCCTCCTGTCACTGACTAGTGATGGAGATTTAGCCTCCAGTTTCATAAGGCAATTCACTTATATGTATATGTTTCCACTGTTGGGTGGTTATAAATATAAACCCATGCCTTATTAAAGTGCTAAGCTCTTTAACAACCTGTTTAGATTTCCTAAATAATATTGTGGTACAGAGAAATAGCCTCTTCAAAGATTGTGAATACAATCGGACATACCCTAGGCAGCAACCTTGCTGACTAATCTTTCTAACACCAGATCAAACCAAAGGAACTGGAAAAAATGAATAAGACTATTAAACACAAATGCACATATGAAGAAGGAATTTGGGAATAAATGAAATGTATTTCCTGCTGAACATAAAGTTCAATTTAGCAATACCAATTACACCTATACACCGCTCCACAGCGCTTAGTGCACTCTTTGGGTGGTTGACAGGTAATTAGCATTTTGTGCCCCACATGCTGGGTACTGATTTTATCAACCTTAGAAGGCTGGAAGGCTGAGTCAACCTTGAGCTCTACATGAGGATCAAACACACAACTGGATCGAACTCACAACTTACAGACAGTTGCCCAGGTAGGACTTGTGGTGCATCTTTTAGGGCTCCTGGACTAGTGGGGGAAATAACAGAAATGGATGGCCTTTCCATTTTTTGAGATTCAAATGAACTGGAACCTGTGGAGAGGGAGAGAAAACATATGCTCAACAATGCATATCTGAGAAATATTTTTGCTCCTTCTACCACTATACAGCATTCTTCTCATCTACTTTGTGCCCACCAAATCAAACAGTAATTCAAAGATAGCAATCAGTGGCTGGGCATCAACATTAGAAAGGACATCCTGCATAATAAAATGTATGAGATGGGGATGACAAGAGTGTCTCAGCCAAAAATAATAGTAACAATAATGATGGTAAGAAAAGCAAAACAGTACCTGCCCCTTTTAGCCCATTTTCCACAGCTGCAGAAATTAAAAATATATGTAAATATATCATGGTAGGACAGAAAATAATAGGAGGGAAAGGGCAGGAAAGAGAGGAAAAAATGAAAACATTTGAAAATTGTTTTTAAAATGCAATTAAATATTAAAATATTAATTAAATATTAAAAATTTTAAGAATTTGGATAGGGAATAGAAGAAAATTGAAACCTAATTGGACATAGAATAACAAAACCTTATTTTTGCTCTAGTTTGGTTTTTGCGCATGTACAGGTATTCCACTCACATCTAATTTAGAAGATAGAATGATAATCTTACAGGGCGAAGCAGTGGTACAGTCTGCTCCCAACTGGTCATAGAAGTCACTAAGTCATCAGCTCTAGAAGATGAGCTGAAGGCATGTTGCAAGGAGGAGAGGCAGGCAGAGCTCCTGAAGGTATTTGTTGGGAGTACTGTTTATAGTAAATTCGTAAAGGTAAAGGTTTCCCTTGCTCGAAAGCCAGTCATATCCGACTCTAGGGTTCAGTGTTCATCTCTGTTTCAAAGCCGAAGAGCCTGCGCTGTCTGCTTCTGTAGACGTTTCTGTGGTCATGTGGCAGGCATGACTAGACACCAGAGCGCATGGAACGCTGTTTACCATCCCATCTTGCTTTCGAACTGCTAGGTTGGCAGGAGCTGGGACAAAGATGGGAGCTCATTCCGTCCTACAGTAGTCGGGAATCGAACTGCTGACCTTCCGCCTCCCAGTCAGCATCTTAGCCACTTGAGCGGGGAAGCACCAACAACCAGTATAGGTTGTTTGAGTACTAAATACAAGCACTACAAGTATTTTTAAGCTGCAAATTATTGCTGAGATGCTGTAGGTGCCACTCACCTAGGCCTCTGAGTATATTAACGAGACATAAAGAACATGGCATGCACTATGTCTAAAGCTGGCAACTCTTGCATAAGCCAGGACATTATCAAGAACCTCTGGCTTTATTTTGTTTAATTCTTCTTCTTCTTCTTCTTCTGCCATATAAAAATCTGAATATTGTTGATCATCATGGCGATCAGCCATGAAGACTGTCCTGAGAATATAATGCAGTGACTTTTCATCTCCCGCATCACAGCATGACATCCGCACTACTGATTCAGTTCCACGAGTCATTTTCTGGTCCTGAGCACTTTTGGTACGCAAAGTCCTCATCAGCCCTAGGTCATGATTGATGAAGCTGCAGCCCTTCATCAAGTGGGATTTAATTCACTTGGGGACCATCACCCTTCCCTGTTGACTCGGGCACACAAGCTGTTAGTCCTCAGGGTTATCAGGTTAGTTAACCGCTGCCGGACACTTGGTGTTGAGTCGCTGACAGTATGGTCTACTCTATTACCATAGCAGGATAACTTGGCAGGATAACCGTTATTTGTTTAATAAATCAGGGAAATTGTCTAGAGCCTTGACTTTATTAACCATCATTAAATCAGAGTACTCTTGTTCAATGTAGACAAAACAAAGAAATGTGACTTAAAGTTAAATCAGGTATTTTTGGCATCAAAGCTTGTTCTGATGGGAGCAGGAAGAGGAGGGGAACACTGAATAATCACAGGAATTAATTACATGAATTTATTTAGTGAATTTAGACAAATCCAGACAGTGTCTCAAGAGAGTTCTCACCATTCAAAATGCAGGCTTATAATAATCAAATAGTCAGATCAGACATCATCATTAATTCTCAGAATTCCTTTCAGATGCCAGATAAACCAGATGCAATCTCAGCACCTCATTATAAACATTCACTACAGCTGTTCCTTATTCCATATCAGGAATAAAGGGGCATTTTCCCCTGCAGATAATATAAATTTACCCAACTGTTACATATAAAAACTAAGATAGCATAATTAAAGGGTGCACGGTAGCAATGTTCAATGGTCTGAACTCACTAATATGTACAGGTGAAACTTGGAAAATTAGAATATTGTGCAAATGTTCATTTCGTTCAGTAATGCAACTTAAAAGGTGAAACAACTATATGAGATAGACTCATTGCATGCAAAGCGAGATAGTTCAAGCCTTTCTTTGTTATAATATTGATGCTTATGGTTTACAGTTTATGAAAACCCCAACCCCCAATCTCATGTACCCCGTAATCATCACATAATGTCATGTACACTGTACGCCATGATCATCACAATTATAATGAATTAAGGCATGACATATCTCACTTTGCATGTAGTGAGTATATATCATATATTTGTTTCACCTTTTAAGTAAAATGAATGGACATTTGTACGATATTCTAATTTTCTGAGTTTTACTTGTATATGTATATATTTTTTAAAAACTATTTTAGACTACTACTGTGTGCTAATAGACTGGATATTATTGAAGGAAAACTTATGAATAAATATTGTCTTGATCATGGCATAGATAGGAACAAAGTGAATACTCACTAGACTCTAAAGGAGGATGAGAAGTTTCAGGAATCCTTGGAATATCACTAGAAAATAGACATGTAGAAGAAAATTAGAAATACCTGAGGTACTCCTCCACAAAACAGACACATAAACTAGGTCATTAATTTCACAGTGATGATGGTTACTAACTCTAGTAGGGGAAAACACTCAGATTTTCACTCACACCTCTGAATAATTCCACACTTCAACTTGTCACATCTAGATACAACAACTGTTTTCACTGTAACACATTTCTCAGTTCATAAGGAAACTTAAGATTTAAAACAGGGAAAATTCACCACACACACACCTGTACGACATAGCACTTCTACAGCTTTATTTTTAACAAGTGGTGCCAATGTAAACAACAGATTCAATACAAAGATCATCATGTTGATATTGTGACTGGACATTTCACAATATCTTAACACAACAGAAACACATAGAAAGGAGATGGGTTTGAGCTACTGATTCTAGTTTTGCTTTTCTCTCTCTCTCTCTCTCTCATACAGTACAAACTACATAACTCACTAGAAGTTTCTATGTACACGTCTGAAGGAGTTTGTTGAATGAAACCTATGCAGAAATCTTACAATAACAAAGAGAGAAAATGGAAATGAGGAAAAATTAAAACAAACTTAAAAGAAGGCACAATGCTATAATATACATGAAAACTGACACATTGCTAACTAGTATGTACTATGTACAGATTGTAAAGTATCTACAATGAAATCAAACAGATGTATTTCTCACTAGTGGGCCCAGTCTTTAAAAAAAGGGGAATGAATTTAAATAGATGATGTGGAACTTAGGTGTCATCCTGACAGGCATTAAGCCTGCTTTCAGGGGCATTTTGGGGGCAGGCATTCACATATGTCAGGCATTTTGGGGGTAGGCATTCACAATGCATGCCTTCTGAGCCTCCATCAGGAGTTTCTACTATTTCTGCATGCTTCCACATATGCTGTTCCTTACACTGTGAATGCTGGAAATGGGATACAGCCTTACAGCTGTAAAAACCTGATTCCAAGGTCAACTTACAAGCCACTTCAGGATCATGGAAATTGAAAACTTTCCTGTATAGTTTGCTAATGGAGAGGGAAAGTGAAATTATTATTATTATAAGTTGGGTAAATAATCGATGTTGTGCTGCATCACATAGATGATGGGGGGGAAATTATTTCCCTTTGTGTGTATTGTCGATAGACGCTGTGGCTGCATGCAGTTGCTTGATCAGCAACACAGAAAAAGAACATCTTAGCACTGCATTACAATAGGTATCATCTACCAAACAAACAAAAATATTCACTTTTCTGACTGTCGGCAAATGATCAGCAAATTTCTGATCTCCTGAAGCATCCCAAATGGCACACTGCGCCTCCCCTCTCAACTGTAATCACAACTCTTACATCTAATCCAGCTCCACCTAAACAGGTAATCTGGACAGATCCATAGATGCAAAAGTGTGACTGGACTGAGAGTATGGCTTGTAAATTATGTATTAGGCAGTTGTGTTGACAATTGAATAGAAGGGCCAAATTGAGATCTGGCTAAGGTAATTGTCATTTGGTAAATGGGTTGGTAAATGAAGTCAATAACCTACAGTAGCTTCCTGCTTTCTATTTCATTTCCAAATTTTCATTTGAGATTACCTAAAATAGGGGGTTCACCAGTATCTAGAAGGTTGTCTGTTGTATAACATAGTGCTGTATCTTTGCAAAAGCCATACATTACACATAGTCTTCTATAGCGACACTTAGAGTCTTCTATAGCGACTTTGAACTGTGTAATATAAATGGGCCAGGCCCCCTGCACAGGATCCTTGAATGATCTCATGGGCACATAATGTACTGTAGCAATGCAAAGAATTGTGGGAATTCTTTGGGCTAAAGGGAATGTCATGGAAATCCAACCTTCATATTTTAGATATTAAACCTATTGTCCGGAATAGCTCCATGACAGTTTATTGCTTCCCAATCCATCTTGCAAGATTCTCTCCTGATAGTGGAAGCCACAGCACTTCTCCACTCTATCAATAATTTTATTCACTGATTCAGCACACTGGAGGTGAAAGCACAATTTATTATACAATGGATTGGATATCAAAGTATTCATATCTAGAATAAAGTCATAGAAATCTATGAGACTTACATTAGCTCTGACTAAAGCATTAACGCCAGTGTAGTGTAATGGCTACAGTACCAGACTAGGATGCAGGAGACCTGGGTTCTAATCTCTGTTCCATCAAGAAAACCCACTGGGGGATTGCAATGGTCAAATCAATCCTTAAATATCTCATTTACCTTGAAAACCATCTGATGATGGCACATAACAAAACAATCAAGTCACTGTGATTTTGAAAGCTTTATTAGAAACATGACTAAGTTAGAATCAAACCAAATGAACCAGCATTGATATTATTTTTTCATAAGTATTTGCCCATATCTAATGCTCTTATATGTTGTAGGAGGGGTATGTTAAAAAACACATTCTATATACAGTGGAACCTCATACAACAATAGCCCCGTATAGCAACAAAATCGCATAAGAATTAGGGTTGGGTGTTGTTGTTGTTTATGGGGGGATGGCATCCGCATAACAATTTTCCCTATGGAAAAAAGCATACAACATTTTTTCAATGGGAAAAACTACTTAGCAAAAAAAATAAAAATTGTACGATGCATCCCATAGGGAAAATCGCTATACGATGCATGTATCGTATAGCAATTGTTTCATACAACAACGAGTCCCATGGAACGTATTAAAATCATTGCATGAGGTACCACTATATATGTAAATTGTTATTGTTTTGTAACTGTTAATATCATTTTCACTCTGAAACACCATGAGCCTTGCATGTCATTTTTTAAATTATTACATCTCATCCCAAAATTTCTAATGTAGAGCCATTTATTCATTTTATAAACAAAGCTTTACACAGTTAAGTCTACATTTCTCTATTTAACATTTTATATACAACACCACATGTGAGTAGGCATGCAGTTAAAAAAAGAAACTTGTGTATTAATCTATACATTGGCAAAACAAGGAATTTCTATCTTACCCAATAGGTCTTGAAACAATAATTTCAACTTGAGGTTCTGATTTTGATTCTAAGATAATGTTGTAAACTTCTTCGTTTGTAGCTCCAGGAAGAGGTTTACCATTCCATTCAAGAACTTCATCACCTTGAATTTAAAAATAAGTGAGGCTTTCCTTCCTGTTTTTTACATAATTTTGCGCAAATGTACACATTGACACAAATACAAATTACTACTATCTTTTATTTTCTGTTTCTCTTTTACTTTCCAAGAGAATCTGTGATCAAACTAGTAGATACACTTCATACATTTTTATGAAGCCTCTCAAGTGATGAAAGATGCTTGTTGGCCACAGTACATGGCATTCTTCACCTAAGTTTTTTGCACTTTGTGTTCTTTCTGATTGGTCATTGGAATGTCATTGCACATTCCCCTTATGATCTAATTATATCATCAGTTAACATGAGTTTTATACACTTGGCCAGCTAGTATAAACAGAATCACACTATTCCAGGAAAACAGGTGAACATCAGAACACTCCCCTCAAGAGGTTTTGATGTTTGAGGGGCCTCCTACTTTGTATTTCCCTGTTTCAAGCAGGGGAATGATTAAGCTGCTGCTTAATCATTCTGATGTCAGAGTTCAATGTATTTTCCCTGTGATTTCATCTGTTAATATCCTGAGCATAAATAAATGCTTCAGAAACCTTGGGAACATATTTAAAAGTAGAGACATCACCTTGCAAACAAAAGTCCGCATAGTCAAAGCAATGGTATTCCTGGCAGTAATGTATGGTTGTGAGAGCTGGGCCATAAAGAAAGCTCAGCGCAGAAGAATAGACACCTTTGAAATGTGGTGTTGAAAGAGATTTTTGAGAGTACCCTGGACAGCAAGGAGAACAAATAGGTCGATCTTAAAAGAAATCAACCCTGACTGCTCCTTGGAAGGTCAAATATTGAAGACTAGCAGAGGTTGCCCGGTGTTGCCGGGCTGTTTTAAATGGTGTTGGAAAGCTTTTGTTGTTGTTGTTAATGTTTGTAAAGAAGAGGTTAGTCTATAATTAAAAAAATTAGTTATACACATTTTTTTTGGCGGCCTGTTATAAACTGTGATGAGTTTTGTTTGGTGTTTTGGTTTTGTGGATGAAAAAAAGAACAAAGGATGATATAGTTTTTCCAAAAAATTTAATTAACCCAATATTTTGTTAGTATGTATTTTTTTAAAAGTTGTACTGTAGGTAATAATTTAAAAAATGTGAAAGTACATGTTTTTCACAATAAATGTTTTTAAACTGTGTATTGATGTTTTTGTTTTTTTATTTGAGTAAAAATTCAGCACAGGATTTTTGAATAGTTTTTATTTTATTTTATTGATATCTGTTTTTGATTTGTGTAAAATTATGATTTTGTGTTATTTGTTTTTACTTGTTTTTACTCTTGGGGCCTTTTGTGAGGGGCTGTTGTGTCTTTTTGAATTTTTTTATTATTATTGTGGGCAGCAAGTGCTGCTGGTAGGGGTTATCTTGTATTTTGACTGTTTTTTCTCTCGTGGCCTCTGGGTGGAGCTTCTTCCAGTAAGTAGTCTCTTTCTTTATTCATTTATTTTCCAGTCGTTGTGGACTGAAGTCGTGTGGTGGTGAGTTGGCTGTTTTTCTTTATTTGGGGGGGGGGGTTGGATTTTGTGGTGTTTGGCTGGGTGCTGGGTGTGTTTTGAAATTTTGGTTTTTGTTTACTTTGTCTTGTTTGTTGGTGTTATTTTTGTTTGTTTTTGTGTATTTTTTGATGTTTTTGATTGTTTGTTTTTTTGTTTTTTGGTGTCCTACGGGTGGATCCCCTCTCTGCCGACTCCCCTGGCTCTGGAAGGCTTGGGGGGGACAGACCCCTTTTGTCCCCACAAACCTTCCAGATTCATGGGACCCAGGAGAGGGGATCGAATCCAGGCCACCCTCTGATATTAAAAGGGAAATCTCAATTGTGGTTTCCCCTTTAATATCAGGGGGGTTGTGATCCCCCTCTCCGCTGGCTTCCTTGGGTTTGGGAGGTTTGGGTGGAGAAAAGGGGTCTGTCTCCTCAACCTTTCCGGACCCAGGAGAGCCATCGGAGAGGGGGATTCCCCCCAAAAAACCTCCATTTTTAAAGAGAAGTAACCGCTTGGTTTCTTCTCTTTAATATGGGGCATGTGTGTGTTTATGGAGGGGAATCCCCTCTCTGCCAGGTCCCCTGGGGTTAGGAGGGTTGGGGAGACAGAATCCTTTTGTCCCCCCAACCCTCCCAACCCCAGGGGAGCCAGTAGAGAGGGGGAGCACAATACACACACTCCACCCAGTGATATTAAAGGGGAAACTCCGATCGGGAGCTTTAGGCGCCGTTGGGGAGGGGGGCTTTGGTTCCCGTGGCTTGGTGGACTTGCTCTCCCAGTGTTTTTGTTTTTGTTTTATTTTTTGGGCGCCGGCTTCCTCAGCGTTCTGTGTGCTCATGGCGCGCAGGACGCTGGGGCTTGTAGTTATGAGTTTGTGCTTTGTGTTTGTGCTGCGTTTTTTAAAAATGGTTTTCTTTTGATTGGCCATGGCGTGTTTCTGAACGCCACGCCGTGCAAGAGCCTCTCAGCCTGATTGGCTCTGGCGCGGTGCAAGGAATGTTGGGAAGTGAAGTTGTTTCCCTTTTTTCGTGTTTGTGGGGCTGTTGCACCACTGCCGGTTTTCTCAATCCTTCGTTGACCTGCGGACCCAGATTGGCCATGTGCACTAAGGGTGAGTGCAGGCAAGTAGGGCGAGGCATAGCAACCTATAGCCAGTTCCAACGGTTAACCCTTGGTTTTATAGGTTAAGATGAAGCTAAAGTACTTTGGACATCAAATGAGAAGAGAGAATTCACTTGAGAAAGCCTTGATGCTGGGAAAGGTTGAAGGCAAAAGAGGAAAGGGGGTGGCAGAGAATGAGATGGTTAGATGGTATTGTTGACGCAATGGGCACAGACCTGGGTGGGTTGAGGAGGATGGTGAAGGATAGGGGTGCCTAGGGGTGCAAAGGGTCGGACTCGACTATGCGACTGAACAACAAAAAGAATTAGTCACTATTGGTTACTATTAAGCAAAAAAGAGAACTGCAGAGATTTTTTGTTGCTCCCTTTCATTTTCTGTAAGGAGTTGGTAAGTGCACACATGGCCATTTCCTTTCACGTACCAGTCTCTCCTTGTCTTACAATGCAAAGGAGAATCTGACAATCATGTAGTTCTCCAGTCTCCCCAAACATTGCTGTAAGGCCCACTGGTATACATATGGACCTAGACCAGTGTATCCCAACCATCAGTTTTTTGACTTCAATTCCCAGAAGCCTAAGTCAATTTCCCAAAGCACTGATCAGCTAATGTACTGATTTAGGCTTTGGGGAATTGAAATCCCCAGGTGGGGCATGGGCTCCACGTTGGGAACCACTGACCTAGACATTAATGGATCTCTACACTAATTTCAACAGAAGATTCCAGCAAATGCACACAAAAAAATGCTTCTTCTTTAAAGGTTACAGAAGTCACTACTCAGTTGGCCAAATCCATTTAAGATAAAGGTGTAATTTTCCACTTCTTGATAATTTGTTATTTGCTAACCATTTGTCAATAAACAACTGGTGTTTGCTATTCTTCTTCCCATGTCTAGGCCAGACATGAAACTGCCAAAATGAAGCCGCCTTTGGGTGAGTTCATTCTGCAGTTCCTTTCGCCCAACCTAGTGTGAGAAAGATTAGCCGACACAAGGTGGCCTGACTGTGGTTCAAAAATACCACAATCTTCTAAGAGGCTCTTTCTGTGTACTCCGGCATTTGCTATTAATGCCAATATTCAAATAAATATGTGGCAGTCTTTTAAATTGTTTATATGCAACTTTTGATCCCCCCCCCTTTTTTTAGCATACACAAATAGCTGCTTTTTAGGTCAACTTACACAAGTCCTTTTAATGAAACATATGGAGCCCACGTATGTGAAAAAGAGGCATGCTGGCTTCCTCCCCATTCACTTCAGTGGAAATACAAAAACATGACTGTCTGAAGAGGGAGAGGATGCCACCACCACCACCCTTTCAATGCTCCACTGCTTTATTAATGCCTGAATTGGGCTACAGCAAAACAAAGTCATTTAAGCCCTTTTAAAACCAATATAAGAGTTACATTATTTAAAGCATCCTGACCCTATGAATGATACACTTTTGTTCAGTAGCAATCCAGAAGCCTACTTCCTTGCATTGATGTACCTGATTTCTGCCTTTTTGTGGAGGCAGTAAAATGGGGAAAGGCTGATATTGATCTTGCGGCGGAATGATGTTGGGGCAGAATGATACATTGTAATGGTCTGAATCCAAAGAGTAGTTCCAACCAGAGTAGGCTCATTGAGATTAAGAAGGCGTTGATTCAGTAATATGTATATTCTAATGGGGATCAGCAGATGATTAGGCGAAAAGGTTTGCTAAGCAGGCTTCCTAATGGTGCTTAAGTGCACTAATATATCTTGATACAAAGCACACCAAAAACATCAATAGGTTGATGCATAAGAATGTGGAAACTTTCTCTAAATCTAGATTGGCAGTCCTTACTTAAAGCACTTAAGGGAAAATAAATATAGCTCCTTGCCTAACCTCAAGGATATTCCTAAAGACAAGTTTCATAGGGTTACAGAGGCATTTAGAAAGTTCCTTTGGAGTTACTCTTGCTAATAATTTTAATCTGAGAGGTAGTGGATGTTATATGTTGTTATATTATACCACCTTCACAGAAACTACTTCAGTAGAATTCTCATCCACTGCCTCTCAGAATAAAGGAAGACCAAGGTGCTAGGCCTGAAGGGTAAACTCATTAGCAAATGTGTACGGGCTGTCTGCACTGCAGTGGCTCAAGTGGTTAAGATGCTGAACTCACTGACTGGAAGGTCGGGTTTGATTCCCAGTGTACCGTCTCTGTCCTAGCTCCTGCTAACCTAGCAGTTTGAAATCAAGAAATTTCAAGTAGCTAAAAAGGGACCAATTCGGTGGGAAGGTAAACAGCGTTTTGTGCACTCCGGAGATGAGCACTGAATCCTAGAGCCAGATACAACTGGCTTTCAAGCAAGGGTGACCTAAGGGTTGTCTTGCATCCATTTGCAATTCAATAATGTGAAGTGGCAATCTTCTTAAGCTGCTTCACAAAATAGGGAATTCCCACCAGAAGGAGATGGACCAAATATGAGCTCCAATGGGGCATTTGGATGTGAGAATCATACCAAATGGCATACTGGACCTCTACCTGACCTGAGCAACCCTGTTTAACTCACACCAATCTGCTCCCAAGGAGCCTGCAAAAACTGTATGCTTTGAAATTGTAAATCCAGCCCACATGAGAAAAGTCAAAGTACAGGCTATGCACAACATTAATAAGCATTGGCTTTTAGTAACAAGGTTACCTGCTCTTAGATGTCCCACCACATCAGCCAAGCTACCTTTCTTTACTTTGGTAATGAAGGCACCAAGTCGTCCTAATTCGGTCATTTTTCCTCCTACAACCTGAGCAAAAAAAGTTATCTGGTTAAAATGGGTATTTTAATACGTCGGCTTCACCAAGCAAGGTTTTCTAATCAGAATATCAAAATTACATATATGATGCAAACATTGCAAAATGTGAAATAAGTAACATGGATTGTGATTGTGTCAGGAATTAGGGGACACCCGGACTGGTTTAGCTTCTAACTTTAGATCCAATAGGTAAGTGCAACTAGTAGGAAGCAATATAAATTTGAACTAAGTAATAATAATAATAATAATAATAATAATAATAATAATAATAATAATAATAATAATAATAATAATAATAATAATAATAATAATAATAATAATAATAATAATAATAATAATAATAATAATAATAATAATAATCCATTGCTTACTTTTTTTTTACTGAGCCCACATAACCTTTCTTTCGTAAAATGTTAAGATGACGTAGAATAAATGGAAATAAATCAAGAACTTACAACATACCATCGACTAAACTTACTTTAAGTCCTAGCAAAGAACCTGACTCTTTTGGCATAGTTGTTCTCTTGTTGAGAATTACACGACCAATTAGGCGATCTCCCTCTTTAGATGGCTGCCACGTTACAGGATGCTGTTGAAAACAGATAGAGAGACAGTGTCCTGTTTTACACATGCAGATAAAATCTGTGATACAGCCATATCACAGCAGAAATATATTTAGCCTATATTTCAGAATCTTCGTTAAGGCTTTTTTTCTTCTTATCTGGATACAAGGGTCTGTGGTGGCTTAGTGGTTAAGAAGCTCGCCTTGTTAGCTGGCAAGCCAGCAAGTCGGCAGTTCGAGACCGAAGTACTGCATGACGGTTTGAGCACCCGTCTCTGTCCCAGTTCCTGCCAACCTAGCAGTTAAAAAAGAAAAAGAAAATGCAAGTAGGGACCTGGGGACATGAAAGGAGCCTCATTCGGGTGTCCCCTGAGCAGAGTTTCTCCAACAAAAATCTTTTCAGTCCAGAATAATTTCTGACACATTATTATCTGGATAAAGCTATTGGGCATTCTCTTTTGTTTAACTAAAATCATTTTTACTGCTTAGATTGTTATTGTTGAGATAAGTTTCTTGTTGTCTCCAATGTAAAAATCATATCCCTGCTGTGAATTATATCCTAAACAGGAAAAGGTTAATGCAGATTGGACAACTTAGAACCTACTGCTATAGCTCATCAGAGGTGGCCTGTAGCCAAACAAGGGCTCAGCAAACACATTCCTTTGTTTGTTTCTTTGTTTTGATGTTTCTTTGGAATGCAAATTAGGAATTGTCTTGCACATAGCATGAATGTATATGATTGGAAGGATGCATTTGAGCTAGAGGGGGAGAGATCAATGGTGGGCATCAGCAGGTTTGCACCAGCATGCGCGTACTGGTAGTAAAAATGGCTGGCCACGGCCACCTCCCCGCTCCGCTCACCTCCTCCTCCTAGAAGAGGCTTCGGAGGGGGCTGGCTCCATTTCCCCCTTCATCAAAGGCTTTTCATGAGCTCCATTTCACCCCAAAGTGCATCCCCCACCACTCCGGAGTGGTTGGGGAGGCACTTCAGGGTGAAACACAGCCCAGGAAAAGCCTTGGTCGAAGGGGGAAATGGCTTTAGAGGGGGCTCTTCACTATAGAGCTATACCCCATTATAAAGGCTAACAGTGAATATTAACTAATGGGTTTCAATCACAGTTTACTATTAATAGTACTAAGTTATTTCCCCATGTTAAACACATTACATTCTACTCTGGGGTTTTTGGTGTACATTTCTTTGCTATGCACAATGTCTCAGATCCTTTGTTCTCATAACTGGAGAAACCTGTGAACCAGACTCTGCTTATTGGTCATTCTTGCTATAGAGGAAGACTCACCTTTTGCTAATATCTCTTTCCCTTCTAAGGCCCTCCTGTCCATTTCCCAACCTTTAGAAGGTAACAGAGAATATGCCGAGGAAGTGGAAAATCAGTAAAACCTCACTCTTCTCTCAGTAGTCTCTTATGACCTGCTGTTCTTGCTTCTGCCAGCACTTGCTTCTGCCAGCACTGTATCTGAAGCTTGCTATGAACACAAGTCATACTTCCACTGCAAGCTAAGGATCACAGATCCTTGGCATTAAACATACTTTTTGTCACTGGCTCTACTTTTCAGAAGAAGGATCAGTGATTAGGATTTTTCTTACCCTTAAAACATTGATTAAAATAAAGGAGGTCCCAAACAATTAAAAGAATGTCATTTTGTTACATGGATTGATTACTAAACTACAGATATTGTCTGTATCATAATATTTTTTAAAAGCAAAAACTGTCATTATGTGAATAAAATAAAAGCATTTATTTTAATATTTTAATTAAAATAACAAAGAAGCCTATTAGACATATTTCTTACCGAACTAAGAGGGGATGTCTCCCTACTGTGCCACGTAGCGGGATCCAGCCAGTAATAATCCAAGTCACCTGGAAAATACAGGAATGGAAAACGATGTGTAATATCTTACACTGAAGAAGTTGCACAGATGTATTATGGGCCCAAATATCATGTAAAATGATTCCCTATTTCAAATGAATTTACTATATCATAATTTGAATCCCTATTATTTCTGCTGAAGGAAGGTTTCCATTGGCTATAGTTTTGCACTGCTAATATAGTTTCTGGCAAAAAAAATGGTATTTAGTGTTTCAAGGTACTGCTGCTGCTAATGGGTAAGAACATATGGAGATACTTCATAATTAATAAGAATATAGTTTGTCTTAACACAATGGTTCTCAGCCAGTACTGGTGAGACACAGTAGAATATATTTTTAGGAAGAAGGTCCAAGAATTCACATCCTCAAAACCCCATGTCCTTCTTCTAGTGCTTTCTACAATGTTACCTTCAACAGTTTACCAACCCGTGATGTTCCAGCATACTAATACTGATTTTGAAAATTCGATTTTTTTCCTAATCTTGTTCTTCCGTCCCATTATTTTACTGTAAATGAAAACTGTAACAAGTGAAGTAAATGTATAAATGTATTTCTCTGGAAATGTCTTTTTTGCTTCTATTATGGTGGGATTGAAATTATGTTAAATTTTAAGACACTCAACTCTTCAAACTCCAAATTGATGTAAAGCTGGAGCATTTGTATTCTTTCTTTGCTGTCCCCATAAGATCTGCACAGGGTTGTATACAGCCTAACCTTAGATACATGTAGTTCTTACTGAAATCAGTCAGATTGAAGCTAAGGGATGATAGCATGTCTCACTGATTTCAGTGAGGTAAAATATCACATATATCCTAAATATATTCTCATTTTATAATACTCCTATAAAAAATCCTATAAAAATCCTGACAATACTCAGGACTATTGTTTACTGAGTTTCATGGGATTTTCTTTTAGGAAACTAGAGACAGGTTTAACCTGGATCTAATGCTGCTGCTGCTATTTATTATTATTATTATTATTATTATTATTATTATTATTATTATTATTATTATTATTATTATTATTATTATTATTATTATTATTATTATTATTATTATTATTATTATTATTATTATTATTATTATTATTATTATTATTATTATTATTCACAACCCAACAAATCTCCAAGAACCTAAGATGTTCGAAAGTATTTCCTTATAATACTATATGTATTGTATCAAGTAAAATAACTTTCTGCTATTTGTGTATTGTAATCTAATTTATGGTAACAATCTTTTGGTACTGCAATTAAAGCACCAATTATTACCAAACCAATTCTTCTTATTAGTATTTTGGAGTAGTGCCTATTACTCTGTGTGTGTGTTTGTAAATATTATTATTAATAAACATTCTGAGTTTCTCTTTCTTCACAGAAAATAATTCTTTAAGGCTGCTCTGAATTTTCTACTGCTGAGGAAGGAGGAAACATGAAACAACAGAAATAATTTGCATAAAGGTATTCATAAGTAATTAATAATGATGAATAAAGTTGCATGACACATGCCATGCATATGTATAAATATATATTAGTTTCATTGGTGGAGAGAAATACAGAAGAAATCTAATGGCTAAGAGGACATACAGTAGACAGGGGAAACGTAAGAGATTAATGTTATTACATGATGGGAAGTGGTAGAGAATAATGGATAAGCTTTTTCATTAAGCAATGAGGACAAACTTATGAATTGGTATAATCAGTTCCCCCAACAGGGACAGCAACCTTAAACAAAATAGGGGCTAAGAGCCTTAGATTCTTTTGGAAGTCATAGTCTGTAACTCTATACCTCTGCACCTAAGAACTATGTACCACTAAATTTCCATCTGAGTGGACATGTATAGGTACATAATCAGGCTGCAGCCCTATGCATGTGTATTATTTCTATTTCTATTTCTGCTGCTTCTGCTGCAGCATTGGAATCAGAATACTGGCGATCATCGTGGCGATCAGCCATGAAGACTGTCCTGAGAATATAATGCAGTGGCTTTTGATCTGCCTTCCAAATCACAGCATGACACCCATACCACTGATCCAGTTCCGCGAGTCACTTTCTGGTCCTGAGCCCTTTTGGCATGCAAAGTCTTCATCAGTTCCAGGCCAGTATTGATGAAGCTGCTGCCCTCCATCAAGATAGATTCAAGTGGGATTTAATCCACTTGGGGACCATCACCCTTCCCTGTGGACTTAGGCACCCAAGGCCATTCGTCCTCATGGTTATCAGGTTAGTTAATTGCCTGTTGACTCGCAGGCAGTATGGTCTACTCTATCCATAGCAGGATAACCTGGCCAGACTGGAATATGTATTTTATATGACCATTAATAGAAGATCATTCTAAGTCTGCAAACATAAAATTAACCGCTCTTTTATTTCAACTTGTCCAACAACATATTTTTGAAAAACCCAGTTTACTTGTTAGTTTAAAGCAGTGGTTCCCAACATGGGACCTACATCCCACAGGGGGGCTTCAATTCCCACAAACCTAAGTCAGTACAGTGGCTGATCAGTGTTTTAGAGAATTGACTTAGGTTTCTGAGAATGGAAGTCCAAAAACCAAAGGTTGGGAAACACTGGTCTAAAGTATGTTATATGAATACAAAATATGCAAACACATGACAATAATGGTGTTATTAAGAGGACACATTTTGTTGGTTCTTATGCTATATCACTGAACAACCTACCCCCGCCCCCCGACCCTGCCCCCGCATTAGGACTGGAATCTGCCATTGGTTGTCTCCTTATTTCTTTATGTCTGTCCAAGCCGTTAAAATTACCAGGGAAAACAAGCTCTAATGGGTTTTACTTTATTTGCCATTAAATCCCAATAACAAATGTTCTACTTGTTGATCAACTATAAGCAGTTTGCCTCTAAAATGCAGCACAATGATTTGTTATTATATTTATGTGGAGAGGTGGTGGAGGTGAGCGAGATCATGGCATAACATGTTACCTATGTATCATATACCATTAAGTTGATTCCAGGGAAAGTGCTCCTGTGACACTGAAGAAATTGAACCCACAGAACACGTTCTCAGCAGCTGCCATTTTTATAGAGACATCTGGAACAAGTTCATAAATCTACTGCTCTGCAAGTATCCTGGCTGGACAAACAGCACATACATCCACTGGCTGCTATCTGATGAAAGATCCACCTTCATCCACAACACTGCCAGATTCTATGCCACAGTGTGTAAGATCAGAAGAACAATCCTGGCAACTCCCCTGGTGGTTTAGTGGTTAAGGCGCTAGGCTTGGAGACTGGAAAGTCAGGTGTGATTCCTGAGAGCTGCATGATGGGGGACATGAAAGGAGCCTCATTCGGGCATCCCCTGCAAAAATCCTTTTAACCCAGCGTAATCTCTAACACGAAAATGATTCCTGGCAGGATCTTCAGCCAAATAAACTATTAGTGCCACAACATAGGCTTAGTAATAGCTGTAACACTATTGATCTATGTACTGATTTTACTACTCCTTAACTCTGAGCAGAAATACTCCTTTTAAAGCATCATCATTTTAACTTTTGTCTCTTGATATGTTTTAAGTACTGTACCCCCATTTTAACTTCTGTTCTCTTTGCTGTTCTATGCTGATCTTGGAGCGTAATAAAGATTTGATCTGATTCCAACATGTAGTAATCCTAGTAGGATTTCCAAGGTATGAGAGATATTAAAGCAGTAGTTGCACCACCGCTACCTCCCAGTAAATTCCCATGGCCAATGGGAGAGTCAATCACATCTTTCTTCAGTCCTAGCTACTCTACTCTGCTACTCTACACCGCCTCTCTACTGTCCCTCCAAATGGTCCAAACAGGGGAAAATCACCACAGTAAACGACAGATAGCAGATCATTCCACAAAAATAACAGTAAAAGGTTTAGATCTTCTTTTTTATGACAATCAAGATCTTTTTTGTTGTTGTTGCTAAAATATGTCGGAGGAATACATTATTTTGCACATGTCATACACCAATCCAGTCATAGCAATATGTCCTTGTGGTTTTCATTGGCAGAAGGAAATTTGAGGTTAGAGAATACAAGTCAAACACCAACAGCCACAATCTTACCTAGAGAAGCAGGTCAGACTGAGTGCCTAGAGATGTTAATCTAAAATATTCCACACATGTCTCTTTCATCTGGATATTAAGACTAATAATTTAATGTCCATCACCTGATTTTTATATTATGTTAGATACATTAAATGCACTTTGTCTTCACATTTAAACATAAAATTATGGTGGGGTCAAGATCAGTTGCTAGCTCCTCCAAGTTT
The DNA here is from genome assembly GCA_035047305.1 of Bradypodion pumilum. NCBI lineage: Eukaryota > Metazoa > Chordata > Lepidosauria > Squamata > Chamaeleonidae > Bradypodion > Bradypodion pumilum. Next base: position 180,351,210 of record JAWDJD010000001.1, on the reverse strand, counting down.
TATTACCTTATTGCAACTAAATGACCCTATTCCTCACTTAAATAATTAGATAATTTTGTCTTTACCATCCCTCACTTCCATTTCTTTCCCCTTCTTTCCCCTATTTGTGGAATAAGTCCTTCTTGGATTAGAACTTGTTCCTGTTATTTTATAAAGTGCTATATACACAGAATGCTGGTGTACTAGGGCTTTAAAATTCTCCTGTACTCCCCTTCTTCCGCTTCGGCACTTCCCAGGATAAAAATTGCCCCTATAACCCATAGCTGTTTGAGTGTCCTAACCTGTATATACTTATACTTAACTCAAGTATGGCATCTCTAAATTAACAAACCTGCTGTCCAATCTGACTACTGAAAATACTTTTCAATGTTCTTTGTATCCTATAGAAAGACAGACATGATCTAAAAGACAATACATGTTTGATTTTAAAAGAGCTCTTGACAAAAAAATTCCCACTGGTCCCTGAGGCTAATCAGCAGGCTGTCAAGGAACAAAATGAGAGGTCTTCTAATGGATCAGCAATTGCATAAAGAACAGAAAACACACGATACAGGTGGGTGGCAAGGGCTCTCTTGTCCACAAATACTTATTTACCGGTAAATACTCCTAACGCTAACTATCAGGCTACATATATTCAATGTAAATTGGTGGGTTAAGTCAGTGCAGGTGGATGTTGATCATCCCAGAAACTTCTGGTTGCCTACTCTTTGTTGGACATGAGACTCCGCAACTCCAGGCATGTGATTCTAGAGTAGATGGACTCTAGGTCTGCCAAGGGCTCACCATATCCTCAAAGCATACAGCAGGGATGGGCAATTTATCACTTTCCAAACGTTAGACTGCAACTTCTATTATCCTTCATCATTGGTTATGATGGCTAAGGCTGATAGGAGTTGCAGTCCAATATCATCTACACAACCACAATCTGTCCACCCTTGATCTGAAAGCATTTACATTTCTTTACTGACTGAGAACACCAAGTCTGGAAGCTGAGCTTGCTTGCTTAGGTTGGTTATGAAGATCTTCTAGACACATCTGTAATATACAGTACGTCTCGAAATGAACTGGTTTTCTGATGACCTAAATCCAGTTGCTAGTCCCAACTCAACTTGACACATTGAATCAATTGTTAACTTTTATGTAAATCTCATTCATTCAAAAGGGATATTCTAGTTAGGACTTTCAATCAAATTTAGACAGCCCAACCTTAACTTAGTTAGGTTAAATTGTATTTTAAGTCTGACTGTTCTGTGATTTGAGAATGTGTATAAAACAAAAAGGAGATCATATATCTGTTAAAGCAAACAAACAAGAATGGCCCTGTCCCCAACCTTCTAGGAAATGGAAGAGGTGCATTAAAAGAGGGCCACCATCTTAAATCAAAATGTAACAAAATCATTAGCCTGCCAATTTAGATGAAAAGCAAACATTCAGAGGTCATTGATGAAATATTAACGTTATGGGTATCTGAGCTCTGCTGACTAGTAAAGCACCCAGAATGGCCAAAATGCTGTTTTGGGAGATAAGACCAAGAGGGGGCTGGCAGGTGGGGCCATGGGGAAGAAATAATGTTGCTCTTGTGTTTTTGAGAGCACGGTGTGGGCCTTGAGGGCAATAGCAGTAAATAAGCAGGTTGGAGGGCTGCGCAGAAAGAGTTTGAGGGCTACATGCGACCTGTGAGCCACAGGTTGGGGACCCTTTATTTAGAGTAAAGAAGACAAAGACCAGTTAATTGGGGGGGTTTGGCTAAGATGGCCGCTGTGTAACATCTAGTTTCGGACGCTCGCGCTCAACAAAGTGGTGAACGATGTGAAGGAGCGGAATAGAAAATTTTTCAAGTGGTAAAGCTTAAAGTTAAGATCCTTGCCTGTCTCCTTGGAAAGTTTGCTGAGCTTTTGAAGTTGGATGATCGAAGTTCGGGAGGTTTTTCTGGGCGGTGGAGCTGTGACGGCAGTCGCGGCTTTCCCGCTGGAGAGCCGAGGAACGGGATCAGCGAGAGGAGAAGGCTATGGAACTGGTTTTGGAAGTGGCAAAAAGCGGCTGGAGAGAAGGCAATTTGTGTGTAAGTGCCTGAAGGGAGCTACATTCTTAGCTATAAGCCATAAAATCGGCTGAGTTTTTTCAGAAGAAAAAGAAGGGGAGGAAGAGCAGGAGGTACTGTAATGGCGACGGCCAGGGAAAACGAAAGTGATCGTGTATAGACTGTGGTTTTTTTTTTCTACATACCAGAGGATCGCGCCACATTCTGAAATCAATAAGGCGGATTAATTTTCCTTTCTCTTTTTTTTTTTCACCTCCTCTCTGGTCTGGAAAAGAGGAGAGCTGTGGGAGTTTGTTTTTTTTTTCTCTCTCTTCTCTTCTGCCTAAACTGCCTGCTCATTTAGGGAAGAGGGGGAAGAGGGGGGGCCTCTTCTCACTACAAAGTTAAGGCACTCGCTGGAAAAGGGTGTTTTGATTATCCACTTCAAAGGAAGGATTATGTGGCTTTGATTGAAGGGTTCCATTACTGTGTGGATTACAAATAGCTTCTCAACTTCTCACCTTAACCCCTTGGTGGCTGGATTTCTCTTTCCTTCTGAGCTCCCCCCCCCTCAGCAACCTGATTAACTGTTGTTCTGAAGCCTTTTTGCTGTGGTTGGAAGACGTCATTTGACTGCTGGCTTTGTGGGAAAGGATTATTTGTGGTTAACAAGTTTTACTTTTAAACTGCCTGTTTGGAGAGCTGTTTTCTTTTGTTTTCCTTTGTTCCATCGTTGTGGATTACAGTAAATTTTGGATCTTTTGCTGACATAAGAACTTGGCGGTTGTATTGGTGGAACCTATGGCTGCAGTGTAGTAAGCCTTACTATATTGGAATTGTTACAGCGATCTGCAACATTGGGTTTGAAATATATTACATCACTATGGATAAAGGTACGAGAGCGAAAGCAAAAGAAGAAGAACAGGTTGTAAAACCTAAGAAGATTGAAAAAGCACCAATGGATGAATCTGTTCAGCCAACAGCTCTGCCCACAGTGTCATTGGACCAGACTCAAATTATGGTGGAAATTGGCAAGTTGTCGCAAAAAATGGAGAAAAATGAGGCTTCAAGGGTGAAAGATAAAAATGAAATGTTTAAAAGGCAAGAAAAGATGATGTCAACACTGACAGATTATACCAAAAAGGTGGACTTAAGTTTGAATAAATTTGAGGGAATGCTGAAAGTGGTTCAAATCGAGGTGGATGCGGTAAAGAAGGAAGTAAAAGGGACTCAGGAGGTGGTGCGGGACAGTAAGTTAAAACTGCAGGAACAAGAAATGAGGATAGATGCTGTCGAAGACATGATGAGAAAGCAGAACATTTTGATCCGTCAGGTACCGGAACGCACTCCGGATCTGTTAAGAGAGAGGGTGGTTCAGTGGTTAAATGGTTTAAAAATGGGGAAGGAATTTGTTCAAGAGGATTTAGGAAGTGTATTCCGGGTGGGTCCAAGAAGAGGGAGAGTGGCTCAAAGAAATGTGTTGGTTAAATTTGCAAATTGGGCAGATAAATTAAAAGTAATGGCTCATCTGAAAAGTGTTGGTTCAGATGCGTTGAAATTTGATGGCTCAGATGTAGAAGTCTACAATGATATTTCACTAAAAGAAAGAACATGGAGATATAAGATGAGGCCTGTTACTAAATTATTGATGGGTAAAAATATAAGGTATAATTGGAGATTTCCACAACAATTGCGCTTTTTCTATGATAAAAGAATGCAAGTTATTGATGAAGGCATTAATCCATTGGAATACCTGAGTTTGTTGGGATTGGTACAAGTAGATTCAGAAGAATGGAAAAATCTTAAGAAGGAAATGATGGATTCTGGAGCTTTGGGGAGGGAATATGGGAGGGAGGAGTCCGGTGGGGCAACAGGTGGAACACCACAACGAGGGGAGGAGGAGGAGGAGCCGTCTTTGATTATGATGGAGGAGGAGATAGGTAAGGAAGGATGAGCATTAGATAGTAGTAATCTTAATTAGCTAATAGAGGTAGAATGGGTAAGTAGCGCATAGCGCCGGCAGTAGGGCGCATCTTGCAGGTCCCCCCTCTCCCCTCTTTGGTTGACAGAGGCGACTTTTCGTTGGAAGGTGGGGAGAGTGAAAAATGTGTGTTTTATGTAGTGGGTATGGTGAAGGGTTTTTGGTGGCACGCCCGATGGAGAGTTTAAAGTTGGGAGAAGAATTTGGTTATGGATAGTATTAAAATAATATCGTGGAATGTGAAAGGTACAGGCTCTGTTCTTAAGAGACGGAGGTTGGAATCGGCGTTGAAAAAAGATAGACCAGATATTTTATTTTTACAGGAAACACATCAGAAATCAAAAGATACGAATAAACTTTATCTGAGTTGGATGCAACACTATGAGATGGCGTTTGGAACATCTAAAGCAAGAGGGGTGGCAACTATGATTTCTAGGAAGTTAGGATTTGAAATCACAAAAAAGATTGCTGATCAAGAGGGTAGGTATCTGTTGTTAAGAGGAAAATTGGAGGATGAGGAAATATTGTTGGTAAATATTTATGCTCCGAATGACCACCAAGTAGTGTTTCTTGAAAAAATTCGGAAAATAGTGGAGGGGGAAAATGTTGCAAAAATTATTGTGGCTGGTGATTTTAATTTGATCAGGTCAGGAATGGATTGCACGAACATAGCTAGAAGTGGAATGGGTGTGAAAGGGAAGGCGATGGACAAATGGATGAAAGTTATGGGTTTGAAGGATTCGTGGAGAGAGTTTAAAGGCTTGGAAAGGGCATATTCCTTTTTTTCGCATGTACATGGGACCTACTCGAGAATAGATTATGTTTTTCTGTCGGAAAGTTTAATTGGGGATATAGAAAGTACGGAAATTGGGATTATTAAGGAATCGGATCATGCTAAAGTATATCTGGAATTGAAAGCACCAAAAAATATTCAAAGAGTTAGAAATTGGAGGTACGATCCTAATTTGTTCAAAGATCAGAAAAGCAAAGAGGTAATTATGGAAAGTTGGAAAGAAAGTTGGCAATGGAATGATAATAATGAGGTTGATTTTAATATTGTATGGGATACCATGAAGTCAGTTTTTAGGGGGGAAAGCATAAAAGTGGCAAGCCTTAAATATAAAAGGTATAAAGCAGAACACATAGAAAAAGAAAGGGAAATAAAACAATTACAGGAAGAACACGTAAAGAGTAAATATAAAAAAATTCTCTTGAAACTACAAGGACTCAAGGCAGAAGTAATGGGTAAAGATATTGATAAAGTTAAACGAGATCTGATTTATTTAAATAGAGAATATTTTGAATTTAGTAATAAGAACTCAAAACTATTAGCAAGAGCAGCTAAGGTTAAAAGGGAAAAAAGAGAAATTGGGGTGTTAGTTGACAGGCAAGGTTCAAGGTGTAATAAGAATAGCGATAAATGTAAAATAGGTAGGGAATTTTACCAGGTGTTATATGCAGAAAAAGAAATAGATAGGGAAAAGCTTAAAAGGATATTGGAGAGGCAGTTAGGGAATGGGATAAAGCAAGAGCATAGGGAGAAAATGGAGGAAAAGATAACTGATAAAGAGGTTAAGGGGGTAATAAGCGGATTGAAGATAGGGAAAGCCCCGGGGGAGGATGGATTATCAACAGAGTTTTACAAAGAATTTAAAGAGGTGGTGGTCCCGAAATTGGTGAAGTTATATAATTATATATTAGATGGAGGATCAATCCCGACTTCATGGTATAACACTACAATTGTTCTTTTGCCAAAACCTGGTAAGAATTTGGAAAGAGTGGATTCGTACAGACCAATTTCGCTTATAAATCAAGATGCGAAGATCTTCACGGCAATATTGGCTAACCGTTTAAATAGTTTTATGGGGGAATATATAAATGTTGATCAAGTTGGGTTTCTAAAAGGACGACACATGGCGCATTTGACTAGAAGGGTATTAGATTTAATAGACAGTGTTAATCAAACAAAGGAAAAAGTGGGATTACTATCATTGGATATTTTTAAGGCATTTGATTCATTGCAGTGGTCTTCAATTAAGGAAATAGTTAAAAAATATGGGTTTGGAGATAAATTTAATAGGGTTATAGATTTACTATATCAAAAAGGAAATGCCAGGGTTAGAGTAAACGAGGAGCTCACGGATGTGGTAAAGCTAGAGGCAGGTACTAGGCAGGGTTGCCCATTATCTCCTATTTTGTTTATAATGGCAATGGAGATTTTAGCTAAAAGTATAAGGGAGGATTTAAATATAGAGGGGATTATGGGTAATAAAGTGAGCATGTACGCTGATGATACATTGCTTATGGTGAAGCACCCCGAACAGGTAATGGACAGGATTAAAGATCATCTACAAGTATTTCAAGCTATAACAGGATTAAAGATAAATTGGGATAAATCTGAATTGATGTTGTGTAATTTGAAATTGAGCGAGATGGGTAGGACGGTGTCGACACTTAATATACAAATCAAAGATAAGTTGAAGTATTTAGGGATAACTATTTCAAACAAATTAGAAGAACTTAAACGATTGAATTATGACAGCTTGAGAATTGAATTTAGGAATAAAATACGAGAACTTCAGAAGTTAAAGCTGTCATGGTTTGGAAGGATTGCTATGTGTAAAATGATACTGTTACCAAAGATTAACTTTTTATTTGACACGCTCGCGATCCATTTAAAAGAGAAAGAAATCAATGAGTTTCAAAAAATGTTTAATGACTTTTGTAATGGAGGAAAAAAATCTAGGCTTCCAAAGAAATTATGGTATTTGTCTCAGAAAAAAGGGGGGTTGGGTATGCCAAACCTCTTAGCATATTATCGAGCATTTCAAGTCAAGAATGTTGTGAAGATCTTGGCAAGAGAAAAGGTAATTTGGGAACAATTGGAAATGAAAGAATACAGAAATATTGGAAACTTGAATTTTCTGGGAATGAAAGATAAGGCGAAAAGGTCAAATAATACTATGATGAAAGGTCTCATGGAGGTGTAGAAGAAGGTAAAAAAAGATATGGTTCCGAATCTCTCCCCAATCTTGGAATTGACTGATATGATGTGTTTCCCAATAAAATTAGATAAAGAAAAAATAGAAATATTGGATAAAAATGGGACGTTGTTATTGAAGGATTGGTTAAAAGCATGTGATGTTGATGCCGAGCGGAAAAAAATGTTTGAGATATTAAACTTGAATTGGTTTCAGAAGTTAAAGGTGGACAACTGGAATAAAAAATATAAAAGAGAACTAGGATCAGGTAGAGTACTTACGGAATTTGAGGAATTGGTAAGGAAGATTAGAAAAGGCGAAAGTAGTATTAAGGGTCTTGTAAGTAAGCTTTATAATATATTGAATAGAGGTGCAGATCCACAGGAGGATTTGAAACGGAAGTGGGAACAAAATTTGAATATAAAAATTGGGGAGACTGAATGGAAAAATAAATGGAAAAAGAGAATTATGAGAACAATGTCTGTAAGAATTAAAGAACATAATTTCAAGATGTTGTGGCAATGGTACCTGACACCATTAAGACTTTACCAGATGGATAATAAAAGAGATAAGTTATGTTGGAGATGTAAAGAATTTGATGGAACATATGAACATATGTGGTGGAGTTGTAAAAAAATAAGGGATTTTTGGGGAAAAATAGAAAATGAATTTGGTGAAATATTGGGTAAAAATGTTAAGTTGGTGTCGGGTACTATTCTTTTAACGAATGTGGAAGATCTGGGTTTAAACAAGGAGGAAAAAGAACTACTGGAAATTGCACTGACAACGGGTAGACAATGTATAGCCAGAAATTGGAAAAACGATGTAGATATTCAGGTTGGAGAATGGTATAAAGAAATGTGGAGTTTAGCATTGAACGATAAATTGACATGGGAGATTAAAGTCAAAAGAGATAATTTAAAAGAGAATAGATTCTGGAATATATGGAAACCGTTCGTGGATCACTCTATTATGGCAGGTGATAGTTCAGGACCAGTACCAGCTCAAAGAAGTTTCTGGACTTGAGTTAAAAATAAACTCTCCGGGCATTGTATATATTCACAGGGTGTTTTTTTTTTTTTATTGGTTAAAAAGATTAGTGGTAGTACAGAAAGTTTTTTTTTCTATTATTTTGGATTTTGAAATAAAGGTTCTTAATATTTGGTGGTTAAATAGTAGTTAATGAATATAGATATTGTTATGTGCTACCATATAGTAATGTTTGTTAGTATGATATTATGGACTCGTTAGTGTAATGTACTGTTAATGTATTGTTAATGTTTTCTTTTCTTTTTTCTGTATGTTTATTAAAGATTTAATAAAAAAAATTTTTAAAAAAAGACCAGTTAATTGGTGACAGAAAAATGAAATAAGAAACTCACACTGAAATGTCATCAATTAAAAACTAATTGTGTATGGTTAAAAAAAAAAAGTCTGTTACCCCCTTCCTTTGAGACAGATTACATGACTGAATGCTCCCTTTGTAATTTGTAATTTGATTTATATACCGCTTTACTTGTCAGACAACTCAAAGTGGTTTACAACCAATAACAAAGCAAATATACAATATAATACAAGCAAAACAATATCAACAAAGCAATAAATGCATCATAAATTAAACAATAATGGAGAAACAGAGCAATACAAAATAATAAACACAATCCAATACAGGTATAAACAGCACAGCAGCTCATACAATAGATACAATATTACTGTCCCCCACCATAGCACTGACCACTAAGCATGCTCTCATCTCCCATGGCCTGCCAGTCCACATAAGAAGCCAGGACGAGGTCAGTTGGCAGAGTGGCGGAAAAAGCCGGCACTCCACATATAGCGGCAGGGAGAGTCCAACAGAGACCAATGCCTGGGCTCTCGCCTTCCGCAGCTCCCATCCCGCCACAGGTGGAAATCTTTGGTGGTGGGAACGGGGCGGCGGCACCTCCCTCCTCCAGTCTGGTGGTCACAAGGGGAGTACGGCCAGGGCTCTCGCCCTTCGTAGCTCCCGTCCCACCACAGGTGGAAGTCTTTGGCGGCGGGAACGAGGCAGCGGCACCTCCCTCCTGCAGTCTGGTAGTCGCAAGGGGAGTTCAGCCAGGACTCTCGCCCTTTGTAGCTCCCGTCCCACCACAGATGGAAGTCTTTGGTGGTGGGAACGAGGCGGCAGCACCTCCCTCCTCCAGTCTGGTGGTCACAACGTCTGTTACAGAAGCAAGCAATGAAACAAACCTGGCTATAGAAAGTAGTAGCACCAAGATTTTAAGAGGAATGTTATCCTGTTTCAACAATGGAATCTGAAAAACTAGCAAGCTTTATTTGGCATACATAAACTTTCATGGAGTGTTGTTTCTGTTTACAAATATTCTTCATTTATGATAAGTTGAGAGGAGAAGAGGAGGAATAGAAAGGGGCAAAATGGATGATTATCTTAACAATGCCATTTAACAAATAAAAGCTGGGTAGTGAGAAGGGAAATGGAGAAACTAAAATCTCACCAACAACCTTGCTTTCCAGTTTCCAAAATATTAGTTACTCTTCCTTCTTTATTACCTTACATGGATTTAAGTTCATCATCTACAATGTGCTAACTTTATGGGAAGCAGCGCAATTGTAGGGGTTTAGTGCTGGCTTGGCAGGATCCCGATCTGAATTTCCCTTGTTGCTGCACTAAATTAGATGTGGGTTTGCACACATGTGCAACTGTGTAAAATGATAAATGTTCAAAACAGATCCATTGCCAATACATGGGATCCTTCAGTAGCTCCTAGAGTCTATGTGATCCATCAGGGTCTACCAGCTCCCTCCACTTCCCAAGTGTTGCATCCAGCCTTGGCAGTTCTCCCTAGTGACATCATCACAAGGAGGAAAAATCTTTAGCCCTCTGTTGATGGAACACTCAAGACTGATGCTGGCTTTTATATAATCACAAAAAGGAAATAAATATAGCAGGAGGACCCTAACAGATACACCACCAGACCTACCCTAACTATTCCCTCTGAGGACCAAATAATATTGTTTTCCCCCATCTTCATCTGAACAATCTCAGCTCACAATTTCATAAGAAAATCCCCAATTGAAAACAGTAAACACAGTTCCAGTATGTAGTCTCTGTTAATATTCAAAGAGTTCACATTTTATTTTTATTTATTTAAATTCAAATTTTTATGCCGCCCAATCAGGTAAACCCAACTCTGGGCGGCTCACAACAAGTTAAAACATACATAAAAAAACAGTTGAGCCGTTAAAACCCAACATACCCACCCACCTATCCCATTTATCATTAAAAGACTACCCACGTTAAAAACTGCCTGCATTGGAATTAAAAGAAATGGGGACTTATTTAACATCACGCCAAACATACTTTGTCTATCACATAATTTTAATAAGACAAATAATGTTGAATCAAAGTTAACTAACATACATATTATGGTACGTTATGTATACCAAATGCATTAATATCTGAACCATAAGATAGAAATGTGAGTTAGTCTTTAAGGGGCCACAGTGTTTTTGGCTTCTGTATTTTGTTTTGTTTCTTGTCCGATAAGCTGTGCACAAGATTTTAAAAAATATTTTCAAAAGCATGCTACATGATAACAAACAGGACAAACAGTGCACTTCAATTAAAGCTATGAAATTTACTAACCACAGCATGAGTCTGGAGTTGCAGGGCACATCAACTCTCTTCTGCCAAACAGATTAGCTAAAAATAATACATCTCAATGATTATATATTTCCAGACCATCAAAACCTCTGAAATCTTTACTTATGGCATTCTCTAACATGCAAAATGATTTAGAGTTCAACAAGATTTATACTGATCCAGAAAATCAACTGCAAGCAGGTTATTACTGTAATTCTAAAAGAAAAAACATGGTTGAAAGAGCCATATCAGGAAAATAAAGGTCAAACCATTTTTTTATTTTAATCGTATAGATATTTAAAAAATGTAAATTAAGTATTCCAAATGCACAGAAACCTTCAAGAGCAAAATGGATCTCTGCCTTTAACTCAAAAGGCAACCTCAATGTAAGACCAGACCATACTAAAACTTAAACATATAAACAATTATATTTAAGTCATTCCAACAGTTACCACTAGATTACCTGTCCCTGAATGCAATGTATGGAGGAGAAATTGAAGGAAACCAGCAAACATAGCAGCATCAGCTCAGAGCGCCTTAATAAGCAGAACCAGCTTGAAGCATGTTGCTGAAATTCAGCTGCAACTGTAGAAAGCCCGTAACCGCAAGGGGGGGGGGAAGGCACCCAAAAAACAAATCAGTACAAAAGCAGTTCTATTATAAAAGTCCTGTAGTCCTTGTCTCCTGATTCTATGCCAAATTATTCTGCAGTGTCGAACATCCTACACCAGTGCCACCAAAGAAGGCCCTAAGAACTACTGCCATCAATAAAAAAATCTCTGCAGTATAGAGACAGCATTGATTACTGCATCAACCTGTACATGCTCAGTGCAATGCTAAAGAGGCTTCCTGACTATGGGGAATCTTTAATGATCTTAGGAGACTCAATTAACTCTCTCATGAAACAAGATGAGGAGGAAAATATCAGCTTTCTTCCTCTGAGATTGGAAAATGAATATATTTTGTTAGCAGATAGCACAGAGAAATGTTAGGCAGCAGAATAAGAGGCCAAGAAAATCAACAACACTGGGTCTCTTCTTCCAGTTTAGTACAGCTAGTGTTACCAGTAATTTTACTCTGTCGTTTGAACACAGGCACAGTATCAAATAAATCTGACCACCATTAATTCACAGAGTTGCAAGTTAGATGAGAAAGAATCACTTTTTTGGACTACAATGCCCAGAAGGGTCCCAGCCTGCTTGGCCACTGATCATGCTAGCTGGAATATTCTGGGAAATAATAGTCCAAACCACCACTTTCCCATGTTACCTCCTGATTGGATTTGTAGGCTGCCTAATCCAAAGTAGAGCTTGGAAAAAGAAACATTCCCAATGTATGGTAAAAAGTAAGACCTGTGAAGGCTGATGCTGATCCTTTCCCTGGCCCATTAATCTCTTGCTAGCTGTCTCAAGTCAAGCCACAGATTACAAAGGCAAGTGGTGGTTGACAAGACCCGAGTCAGACAGCAAGGAAGGTATGGCCTTCCAAGTTGTGCAGGTGCTTTGAGAAGAAAGGCAAGGCATAAACATGTTAAATAAATTAAATAATAATAAACATACATTGCTGGGCTGCAGCTCCAACAGAATTGCAATCCAACAACCTCTGGAGAATCGCATCACCTCAAATTCTCTACATAGGGACAGCGGCAGCATAATTCCTCTGTTTTGAGGAATTTCGCTCCTATTTTCACTCCCTGCTCTTACTCCATTTTCTTTTTGCTGTAGGCCACCCATCTCCCCTCAGCCATAGATTTATCCTCTACCACTTCCTGTTACTCTCTAGCATCAGAGCATCCATCTATTTCCTTCCTCTCATTCATATCCCCCATCATGGCCTTCCTTATCCCCATCTCCTGTTACTATAGGGGGAAAACATGGCCAGAAGGCAGCTACACTTCATGGCCGTTCTTTTTTTGTTCCTTCATCTTTTTACCCTCTTTGAAATAAGACCACCACTACCACAGATGTGAATGACACTAGTTGGGAACGTCTGATCTGACCTCAAATGAGTATATTACATTTTCATGAATAATTTCCGCAAACAGAAGATTTTAACATAATTTCAGATAGAAAGCTGGATAAGATAGGTATAACTCGAGAGGGGGGCAAAACCAGAGAAACAATCTTAAACAAAGCAAAAAATGAAGAAATTGCAGTTAAAGGATGTGTGGAGAGAATTAAAAGGGAAGGAAAAGGTATATACAGTAGAACCCGCATAACGAAAAGCTGCCTGCCACTGCTCTGGGAAGCAGAGGAGGCTGTGCACAATGCAGCCAAAACAGCACAATTCCCACTGTCACTGATGATGACAAAAACGTAAGTTGTGTGTGCAGGCACGCCTCTGTCCCCCACAGCTAAGCATGATGGTAGGAACTGGCCCATGGCAGGAAAATGTTGGGAACCCCTCGTGTAACTCATGGTGGTGAACTGTTGCTCATATTCCAGCTCTTATATCAAATGACACAACTGACACATGACAAAGAATGCAACTCGTTAATTAGTGGAAATTCATCACCATGACTTCAGCAATTACATGTATGACAGCATAAATCCCCAATAGGATTCTGGCCAAGATGTAAAATTAATGGATTATTTTAATTTGTCTTCCAATACAGAATATGAAAATCTTAAACTGGGAGAAGAGAATGGACATATTAGCGAGTTGCAACAAGTTCAACCAAAGGCCTTGTGGCATACCTGTCAACCTGTGGCTCCGGAAAAATGGGACCTGCGCACACCGCTTGTGCGCAGGTCGCTTTCCACGCATGCGTGGAAGGGTTTTACCCCTTCCACGCATGCGCGGAAGCGCTACGCCGCTTGCGCAGCCCCTACGCAAGCGGTGTAGCGCTTCTGCACATGCGTGGAAGGGGTAAAACCCTTCCACGCATGCGCAGAAGTGCTACACCGCTTGCGTAGGGGCTGTGCAAGCGGCGTAGCGCTTCTGCAATGCGCGAAAAGCATTTTCCCCCGCTGCCAAATTACGGGGTTTTGGCAGCGCGGGGCGGGTTATGACATCAATCGACGCCAAATTACGGGGTTTTCCCGGCCAAATTGGGATGGTTGACAGGTATGCCTTGTGGCACCTCAAAGAGTAGCAATTTTTATCATGACATAAGCTTATAATGCATCTGGACTGGAATTTATGGCTGGAATTTATGATATCACATTTGCTAGTACTTAAGGTGCTATAGGGCCCTTTGTTCTTTATACTAAACCAGGTTGCCATAGATGTACAGTACTGTCAAAACAAAAGCCTGATTCCTCCCCCCCGGCCCCAGAAATCTTTCAACAACATTACTGCTAAATGTTGGAAAAGATTTGTAATTCAATATCACAAAATATTTAAAATAAAGACTCATATGGCACTTTAAGAATAGTCTACTTGAAATGGAATGGCTGAAGCAACTTCACTCCCCCATGAGATTGTGCATAAACCTATACTTTTGAATCAGAATCCCAAAAGCAGGAAATCCTGGTAAAATAATGAATGTGTATTATTTATAATTATTAATTGTCAACTTGTATTTTTCTGTTTGTATAAGTTCAATGATTCAACTTCAGACCTGAAAAGATTAATGAGGCCAAAAGGAGGGAGAAAATGGGCTTGAACTGACTGCACTAGGTCAATGTTCATTACATAGTAGTGCTTTTACTCTTCTTTTGACCTCATTTGCCCCTAAAGAAAACAAATGGTAGCTTTTACATAATATTTAATACTCCTCTAATGTTGGCACAAGCCATACAGTCTAATCCTTATAATAATTTCCTAGGCCATGCTATGATTACATTCACGATGGCAGATAGAGGAAATCTAGACAATGTGGGTTAATATTTGTATATGTTCTCATAAAGAATGCAAGAAAGAGAAGTGCACAAGGTACCCATTGAATATTTATGCCATCAAGCATATTGTGCTCATTAATAAACGCACCCGTGGCACAGTGGTTAAGCTGCAGTACAGCCAAAACTCTGTTCATGATCTGAGTTTAATCCCAATGGGCTCAGTTTTCCATCCTTCCAAGGTTGACAAAATGAACAAGGTTGTTGGGGACAAAACAATAATTACCTTGTCAACTGCCCAAAAAGTGCTCTAAGGAGGGCTTTTGCACAACTTTGTGTTATACGCCAGTTATGCCCACTCCTAGATTGGGACTCCTTGATCATGGTCACACATGCTCTGGTCACCTCCAGACTTGACTATTGCAATTTGCTCTTCATGGGGCTGCCCTTGATGACCATTCGGAGACTGCAATTGGTCCAGAATGCTGCTGCCCGGGTGGTGATGGGGTGTGGTATGCCTGTGCGTTGCCACTGCTTCGGGATCTGCACTGGTTACCGGTATGCCTCTAGGTGAAATTAAAGGTGCTGGTAATGACCTTTAAAGCACTACATGGTAGTGGGCCAGGATACTTAAGAGACCGTGTCACCCTGAGAACATCTGTCCATCCCACCAGAGCAGACCGGAGAGGCTCTCTCATTGTGTCATCTGCTAGGGAGGCTCGTCTCTCTAGCACCAGAAGGAGGGCCTTCTCAGTGTCTGCTCTGGCCCTATGGAACCTCCTGCCAATTGAGCTAGGGCTCCAGACGGAGTTGCTATCCTTCAGCAAAGGGCTAAAAACCTGGCTGGCAAAGCAGGTGTGGAGCACCAGCGATGCGGTGACCCCTGCCTGCTGGCTGATTTAGTAAGAACATTCTCTCCCTCTTTTAATCTCTTTTAATCTGTAGGGGTCAGAGTAATTTTTGGTGGCAGTTTTAATGGAGTTATTATTGGTTTTTAAAATGTGATTGGTTTTATTTTCTGTGAGCTGCCAAGAGTCTTCGGATTTGGGCGGCAATATAAATTAGAAAAATAAATAAATAAGTGCTAAGAGGCAGGATATAGGTGTAATTGCTATTGCTATTATGTTTCTATGCAAAGAAAGGCTCAGTCAACAATTTTAAGTTATAGGAAACTTTCCAAAGTATTTGCTAATCAGGGCCAGTAAGCCAATGTGTTTCTGGCCTCTGATCTTCATGCTCAACCCTGAGCTGTGGCCCCATTTAGAGGAGAGATATTATGTTAGGGATAGATACCGTATGTGCTGTTCTCACAACTAATACTTTTCTAAAGCCACGATGTAGGGATGACATTACTGTACTAAGCAGATTCTGTGTTAAATCCCACAAAATGGTTTTCATGGGTATCATGTCCTCATCTCACCCAAAGACTAGAGTCCTATCATTCAGTAACACTAGTTACTGTAACTGCAGTGGAGTAAATTGCAGTGGCAAATTACCATTAGTTAGCATGCCACCCCTCCTATTCCTCATCACATGTCAGCTCCATGAGGAACACAAACAGTGATTCTATATCTGATTTGTTGCTCTGATTTCCATCAAGCTGTGAAGACTGGTTGCTTCAGTTGTCACAAGGCTAGTGGCAGGGGCAGAGCCACTAAGATGACAAAACCTTCTTTGTTCTATGTAATTTTACTGCATCTCAACCACCTGATTTAATAATGCATGGTTCCATTTGTGGGAAACCACTATGGATTGGCCCCAAAGTCTCACAAATTGCTAAATTAGCTAGATGTGATTTTATCAAACTACAGATACAATTATTGCACCATGGTACCACCACCACCACCACCACCACCACCACCACTACCACAACAACAACAACAACAACAACAAAAGGCTTTTGTTGTCACCTCCTACTCCCATTATGGCAAACCTTGGCACTCCAGGTGTTCTTTGACTTCAGTTACCAGAAGCCCAAGTCAACACTTCTGTTGATCAGGACTTCTGGGAATTGAAGTTCAAGAACATTTGGAGTGCCAAGGTTCACCATCACTGTCCTACTGCCTCCACCTCCTCTTCTTGTCTACCCTCCCTTCCTGTGAACACTACCATGAAGTGGTGACAGTGGTGGGGCAAATGTGTTGCATTTCTTCCCAACTTCTGTTCCTGGAGCAAGTCCCAACTGTATTTGTACGCCACAAAAAGCCAGAATTATTTACAGCTGGGAGCTACTGTAACAGAAGCAGGGCAACATGCTAGTGCAGGCTCTCTGATCATCACTGTTGCAAAAGGGAACAGCTAGACTTCCTTCTTCTGTAGTCTGTTTATTAGGTCATGTGAACCCAGCAGTTTGGCCATACCCGTCAAGCACGGCTCTGGAAAATATGAGAAATTATTGTGCATGCATTTGTGCATGCTCAGTAACCCATTTGTGCATGCGCAGAACCCATTTGCGCATGCACAGAACCCCTTTGAGATGGGCACGCATACACAGTAACCCCTTTCCTCGCCGTTCAAAATACGGGATGGCGCCGGGAAAGGGGAGGAATGAGCGCTAAAATACGGGAAATCCCGGCCAATACGGGGTACTTGACAAGTATGAGTATGGCTTACATCTCTCTGACAAGCCAGAGCAATGACCTCAGTTAAATCATTTATCCAGCTTGATGGGAGACAGACAAGCCAGAGAATCCTGTTCATCTTCACATCATGCTAAACCATGATAGTTGAGGGGTTCAAATTATTTTAAGCCAAAAAGCTAGCTTTTCAAGCTTGCGGCCAAAGAGCAAAGCTACATTGGTCCATGTATCAAGTTAGGATGCTGCCATGTGTAACTTCATCAAACAGTGTTTCCCATCTTTCAATCCTGAGATGTTCTTGGCCTCAAACCCCTATCCATGCTTGTCAGGTCTTCCAAGAATGGAGCCTCAATTACATCTGGGAGCCGAAGCCGCAACACTACTTCCTTAAGGTATATTCTATTTGTCCTTCTTATTTACAGCATCAGAGAGGTCACTATTTAAGAAAAAACATCCAATATTATATTTTAGCCTAGCTATACCATTTGAGATAAGAAGCTCCCCTGAAAATTCCAGGAGGTATGTCTCATTGAAGTGTTTTTTTTTTATTTTCAGCAACCTTGCATGCTGCCTGTAGTGAGAGAAACTGGAGGGACCTCTCTGGGCTAGGGTGAATATCTACTTATCCAATGCTAACCAATTGTTCTTTCACACCTCTGAATGCAAAGAAAACCCTGCCTGTCTCTTTCTTTGTCAGTTAGTATCAGTGTTTTGTTGCTGTTCATCTGTTTAACTCAGGAATTCTTAACCTTTTAAAACCAAAGGCCCGGGTCATGCTCCCTCAGACAGTTTTGGGGGGCAGACAGCCATCTTGTCCTTCCTCCAGCACATGGCACTTCCTGTTGTGGTTGAGGCGGGGGTAGCCACATGAAATGGTGCCATGGGCCATATCCAGCCCACGGACCACAGGTTGAGAATCCCTGGTTTAACTGGTTGTTATAATGCATGCTGCAAAGAAAGCAGCATGAATATCTCTGTAATTTCAAGTAACTGTAAGTAAAAAATTCTTTTCCCTACAAATGTTTCAGAGGGAATTATTGAGACTTTTAATGCCAGTTGATGAAAACGGGTTGGACTCTGGTAGTCTTATAGCTATTCTGCTTTGTGGGTCTCTGTATTTCTACTGTGCAAATAAAGGGAATTTTATTCCCTGGGTAGACACAGATTAAAATACTAATTTTGACTCTGAGAGAACAATTTCATGCATCTTTTTTGGCACTAACCCCTCTCCTCTTTTTTTATCCAACTTTGTGGAGAGCTGAGTCTTGATTCTGTAGCAGTCAAAGTCCCCAAGTCTAAACAGTTCCTTCTTCTAACCATAGAAGAGGTAAATGGGCTCATCAGTTCAGCTTCAAATGCAACAGCTGCTCACTCTTGTTGCAGGGGTGGGTATTCTTTCTCCTTCCATAATGGTTTTCCAGTTTTTCTACGAACTCTCTTAACCTATTTAGGTATTATTTAAATGGTTGGATTCAACATGTAAAGAGAAAATTGTTTAGCCCCACTTTGTCCACCAATTTCCCCTCCTGTGAGAAATGAAACTTTTGAAATAATGATATAATTCCTTGCAAAATGGTTTGTTCTTGGTGATTGTTCAACTGTTTCTTCCCCTGACCAAAACCAGTTTTTTAAAAAAACCACTCAATACTGGCCTAGGAAGGCCAATGTAGTCAAGCCCCTAGTTTCCCAAAACAGAAAGACTCTGGTATAATTTTCTTTTATTACCATTCTTTCTTCTGTGTTCCATAATGTCATGCAGTTTAATACCCTTTTGGGTAAATCATGTGAAGGAAAGATGCCATTTTGTCCATGAATTGTAATTTAATTTAATTTAATATTTCAACTTGTTCGCCGCCCATTCTGGCAAGCCCAACTGCATAGTACTGTATAGTATTGCTGCTGCTGCTTCCTCCTTCCTTCTACCTCCTCCCACTCTCCTCCTTCCTGCTCTTTTCTATGAAGCTTGGGAAAGCTGTTACTCATGTTTATTTTAGTTAACTCCCTTAAGATTTTTGCAAATTCTTATCAGTAAATTGAAATAAATTTTGCAACATCAGAAAAACTTAAAAAACACGATGAGAAATATGTCTCTGATAAAGCTTTTGTGAAATTTGGCAACGAATTAGCAAATGTTTCTGGAACTGAGAATAAAATATTTCGTAGCTAAAGGAAAAAAAGTTGGAAAATGACAATGAAACCTTACATTGCACTGACTCCATCTAGTGGATATTTCTGGATCTCCTTCAGCAAACTTTAGTTAACTTCTTCCAATCATAAATGTACCCATGAACATTTTCAGTCACCAGGTTATTTTATAACAGCACCTTTGCACATGGAATATTTTTTCATTTATTACTCTGTGTCTGTGAACATGCATGTGTCTAAGTGTACAGTATGTGCATGCACACACATGCACAAATACCCCATTGATTGAAATCCTGAGGTGCTGCTACACCAAAGTTATAACTTTTGGAGGCGGATTGCCTCACGATAAGAAACCTCCATAGCAGTGGTGGGATTCAGCAGGTTTGCCCTAGTTCGCCAGAACTAGTAGCAGAAATTCTGGTTGGCCCCATCCATCCAAGTTTTGAAATAAAGTAGTCCTAATTTGGGTGCAACACAGGGCTTTTACCCTGGCCATGCCCACCATACCACGCCCACGGAGTAGGTAGTATTTTTTTTAATCCCACCACTACTCCATAGACATTATCTGTTGCTCATCAAATTGCACAATTCAGTATCAAACAGCTAATGTGTCTTTTATGCAAACCACCCTCTAGGCTGGGATAAATCCAATATGCCCCCACCCCCACCCACCCTGGACTTGTTGCTTGAGAGAAAAATGTGCTGTCTCAGAAAATAGGGTAAAGACAATGACTCAGCAGAACGGGGATTTGAATCCAGGCTTCTAAAATCTTTATCCAGCACTCCAACTATTATTCTCAAAACTTAAAATATTTACATCTGTGAACTACAACTCCCAGAATTCCCCTGTCAAAGGCCATGCTAGTTAGCATATTCTGGATGTTTTGGTCCAAAACCAGCTTCTCTGAGCTCTAAATGGGTAAAACTAATTGTCACATGTGTAATCACATGCACAGCTGATTCAGAATGTGAATTAAGATATCAGGAAAGTGATTTTGCACATCTGCATTTTACTCTGAAACACAGATATTGATTTTCATTATTCCTAGTTGTTATTCTCCACCGAGAGTAGGAGAATATCCCAGTTGGGCAAGAAATGGATGCTATGTCCCAAATCAAATTATAAATGTCCACTCAGGCAAGCTGAAGCAATCTTCCCATCCTACCCTCCTTATTCAGTATGATATCTGGGAGACTGAGAGAGTTTTATTATATTACTATTAGTATATTGAAGATTTGGGCCTTGGGACAGATCCAGTTCAGGGAGAGTGTGGACTCAGATACTCCTTTTCTCAGGATCTCATTAAGGGATCTTGGCAATGTGGTTTCTTGGACCAGGCCAAGCTCAGTGGCTAGCTTCACTTCCTGGAGACAGGTGAGCCACGCAGCAGCTGTGCTGCTTTGGAAACCCCCACTTCATTTCATCTCCTGGCAGGATGGGTGTATCTCAATAGATTGGGAAATGGGCTATCCAGTATTTTGGATCCTTACAATGCCAGAAGTACTTTAGCTGTAACTATTAAAGCTGTGGTCGTATTTTACCCAACATGGCTAAAATAAGTGCATAGATGTCCACTCCACCCTGATCACACTGTCCAATGCCATTTTACCACCAGAAGTACAATATATTCACAGATTTGAAATCTTCTTTTAAGAAAAACCTACCTTTTTCACTGATACTTTCACTTTCTATCTCCACATCATCACAGCTGGTATATTCAGGTGTGGAGGCTCCTTCTTCTTCAGAGCTGCTGACTGACATTTGTCTTTTCTTTCCACCCCGTTTTGGTCTGTGAGGCTTTGGAGGAGATGGTCGAACTGACTCTGACTGGTCGGAACTCAGGGAGTCATTCCTTAACATGGTCTCCATTTTCTCCCGCTTTGCTTTTCGACTGAGAATAGCAGAGCTAGGATCGAGGCGACTCTGTGCTTTAAAGGAGTCATGGTTTTTGGGTTCTATGTGCTCTGTAGGAACCACACTATGCCTGGGAGTTGCCGGGCAATGGTTAGCTAATTGTTTAGAAACAGCAATCCTTATATCCCCTCTTCTTTCTACTGTATGTGCTTTCTGGGTGTCTGGGCGAGATTGTGTGTCCTGGGTGGCTGACAATGGTGGCTGCTTTTCTAGTTTATTCTCAGGCACCTCAGGCTCCTCGACTTCTGTATGGGGCAAGGCAACATCGCTGTGTCTTCTTTCATGACGCACTTTGGAAACTTTTGCATGCATACGCATCTGTTGTTCCTCAGGATGTGGCTTCACAGGGTACCGTGCTAGGTTAGGATCACTCCTGTACCGAGTGTGATAGTCATCTTCTTTCCTTTGTTCTTCTTCCTCTGTTGCCTTGCCTTCCTCAAAAGTTGAGGGGAAGTCTGAATAGTCCTGAGACCTTCCTTTTTCTAATCTTCTACCATCACGTCTTTCTTTATACTCCCTTTCTTCTGTTTGTCCTTCACCCTGCTGAAGAGCAGATTTTGGCACACGCTTGCGCTCACCTTTTAGACCTCCTTTCCCATTCTGTTCAGAAACTGCAGATGTCTTCCTCCTGAGGCAAAGTGGGAAGAAGAAAAAGAAGTTAAGGGGTCCAAACACAGAAACCAGTGCAGTCAATAAGTGGTCAAGTTAATTTTGTACTGATTGTATGACTACAGATACAGTAGACCATATACATCTGAATTTGCTATAGCAGGGAGAAGAGACCTCCAGATGCTTCAGACTTCAGGTCCCAGAATCCCAAGCCAGTATAGCCAATAAGAAAGAAATTGAGTCTTGTGGTCCTCAAGAGAGCCAAACCCCACACCCAAGACTGTCAGCAGTTCACATGTCAGCCCTTCCCAGTCCCACCTAAAGAAGGCAGCTGAGGACCTTGAACTTTCAGTATGAACAGGGTGGTCCTCAGGATGAAAGGTAAAATAGACTCAAAGCTATCATAGAACAAGTCTCTGCTCTTTTGTGTATTACTGGTGTCTGCCCTGGCTCTCCTACATGGTTTGCACAGATGAGGGTCTTCTCATGAGCTCCTAGCTATCCCTCTTCATAAACTACAGAAAATGTCAAACAATACTTTACAATTTAATTTTCTCTTTTAACATTACCAGTATCTTTTCAAGAGGATAGTGGCTAAAATAAAAGACTTTCCATCAAGTAATTTCAGAGGTAAATGGGCTCGCCTAGTGCAATTCTAATTTTGGGAGAGGTAACAAAAATGACAAAAAAAATCAGATTATGAAAGTATTTGCTTATGACTAAGTATCATAAGTCTAATATTTGAGCACCTATATCTATTGGCTGTGCTATTTACATAAACAAAGGAAATTTTAAAATGTTTAATCATTGTCCCATTATACAATTCACAAATCTTCAGTGCATGAATATGAATCTGTATATGAATCTGTATATGAAACCATAGAATGAAAACTACATCTTACAATATCTGTGGAGAAAAGTCCTCATTATCTTCTGGAAATTATTATTATTATTATTATTATTATTATTATTATTATTATTATTATTATTATTATTATTATTATTATTATTATTATTATTATTATTATTATTATTATTATTATTATTATTATTATTAACAATGAACAGCATCTTTGATATTAATAATCCATGATCAGAAGTTCATATTACCATGTCAGGTTATTGCAATTATTTATCATTACTTAGTTACTTATTTTATTTATCTTTCCCAGGGAAGGTACTCAAAGTAGCATATAATAACTTAAAAGATACATGCTTAAGTGTACAAAAATTAAGATCTTTATATTACATTAACGTATATACTCAAGTATATGTCGATCTGAATATAAGTCGAGGTACCTAATTTGGAGCTCTAAAACTAGGAAAATAGATTGACCCAAGTATAAGTCAAGGGTGGAAAATGCAGCAGCTGCTAGTGAGTTTCAATAATAAACAAACATGAAAATACAGTAAACTTAATTAATTTAAACATAAACTGTATTTGCATCACCAACCAGTGGAGGCACTGCAGGGAAAATGTGTGGGCAGGCCAATTGCACTGAGGCAGGAAGCTCTAGCCTAGCCTCTTGCTCTCCCTGCAAGCAGGAAGAATGGCTTTCCCCCTCCATTTTGACCACATGGAGCAGGGACAAAAACACGAAGGTAAGTAAAACCCTTTCTTTTTATGTACTGCTTTGTTTTCCCACTGAAATACATTGGAGACAAACAAACAGAAAAGCTTCAGAATACCAGAAATTAATTTCTAATGCATTTAAATGGGAAATCGCAATTTGTGCCCTCTTGTGGCCAACGTTGGTAATGGCCCACCAATCATATGTTTTCCTTTCCCCCTCTCCTGAAGTCAAAAGCCCCTTTTAAGGTCCCGAACTACACCGAATCCTGCATGGTTTTGGGACCCTCTTGGTTGTTGACCCATGTATAAGTCGAGCCACCTTTTTGGACCTCAGTTTGTAGGCCAAAAAACTCAACTTATACACAAGTATATACGGTAATATTAAAATTAATTAAATTGCAGCTGACCACAATTACTCATGAACTAAGATGATCTAAGAATTCTTAACATTACATGAATCTCATGAAGCAATTATCAGGTCTTCCAAAATATAATGGAACTTAATATTCCATGTTATTTGGCCACCTTCCTTGCACTGGCTAGGTTCTGAAGAAGTAAACTGAGTATGCAAGACATAATTCACAATAGTACATTCAGCCTATATTGTACTCCAGGTGAGTACAATTTTGGTGCCTGTAAGGTCTTTGTCGTTCATGTGGAACTCCCAGAAAAGAAAATTATTAAATTTGTAGTACAAAAAAAAAATGTAAAATTTTCATCCCTACTTACTACTGGATTTCAGCCAATCTGTTATCAGGCTGTCTTTGGAAATGGTAACCTGAATTATAAATCAAGTCATTGAGATTAATAATAGAGATTGGTAGAGATTTGCTAATGTGATCACATTTTACCAGCACTCTTTGATCTCTATTGGTTTCTCACATGTTTGTGGACCTTAGTTAAGATTACTTGAAAGAATATATTTCCCATTTCCACCTGCCTAGACTATCTTCAGAGATGTATGAAGTGACATATGGGTATTATTACCATTGCTGATTTTACTTTGATGCTGTTTTAACCTTAAATTTTTTTTTCATTGGTCAGTATCCCATTGCATTATATGACAGAAAGGCAATCATATAAACATTCCCCATCCACTGGAACAAATCCTGTTGCATGTTCAGTCCATTAGTTGCAGGATTGGATGCACACTTATTTGCCCAATCTATCAAGCAGCAAGATCTGCCAGAGTAGGCTAAGCTTATAATGATTTCCTTTAGGTTCCAGCAGGGCAGCAGCAATGCTATATTTTTCTATACAGTATTTGCATTTTAACCCACACACCCCTTCTAAGTATGCCCAATAATTTATTTTATTGGGCAGTATGAAAGTACCCTTTGTGCTTAGTACTCAATAGCTCAAACTCTCTTGAGTAATTACATAAATGGCATTACTTCTGGATGCAAATTGCCTACATTTAAGTCTTGCAAACTGAGTCACACAACTCTGTATGAATCAGATAATGTCTACAATGACTTCTTAACTAGATCTCCAGAAGTTATTCAGTGAGTGTTACACCTGAATAACTAGGCAAGAGGATGTTGGTCAATCAGTCAATCAATCAAAATAAATGGGCGTGAATCTATGGAACATAGTTTTGTTTGTCTGCTTGTCTTGAAAACCTGCACCATACTTAGAACACCATTTTTAGGAGCAAAATACTTTAGAATACAAAAAAATTCCACAAATCCTAAGCAATGTTACAGGAGTAACAAGGAAACATTACTCATTGTTACTTGTAGCATATTGCTTCTTTCCATTCTCCTGCTGCACTCCTTGATAGGATCGGTACTCACTCTATTTAACTTGCAATACAGTATTCCCTTAAGCATTAAAGGCATTGTTACCATAATGGACAACTATAGGAGAAGGCCTCCCCTCTCCTGACAGAGTTCTATCAGATTAGTCCCACTACATTATGACCAAAACACTCTTGGGGGCTTTATATTTACAGTAATAGCATCCCTTGTCATCTACCATAGCTTCAGTCCCACTGTTCCATGGATAAGACCAGCTTCAGTATTACCTCTCTCTTGGAGGTTCACTTCTAGACCTTGATGCAGGCTGCTTCTGTTCCAGGCCCATGGCTTGTTGTGATACCTCTGCGTCTTTCCTTCTGTCAGTTTGAACACTAGAGGATATTTCCTGGGAAGAGATGGCTGTTGTGCTTAGGGGTGTTTGAGATCGCGACCGTTCTTGAAGCCTTGCTTTCTTTTCTCTAGGTGACTCTGAGCCGCCCCCAGTAGCAGTGTCACTTAATGTTCCATCTTGACTGGGTGGCTGTTGTGGACCACTTCCAAAGAACCATGCTCCAGATTTTGTCAGGATCTCTTGTTGCTTTCGGCATAAGTTGCATACCCACATAACCTAGTTGCAAACAAAAATAACAGTCTAAGTTTCTAAAATGGTTGGTATTTGTAACATTGAAGAACAGGCTTCCTTTTGTGAAGTTCGTGCTGTTCCTCATGCATAGGACATGCTTGTGCAATGTGCTAATCTTGCTGACCACAGCCAAACATACTACAAGCGGGTGTTTCATCTTGGTTGCACCAGCCATCTGTGTTGCCTCTTTACTTCTGAAAGTTAGTGTGGTGTAGAAATTAGGCCACAACAGAAAGGATTTGACTAATGGATGATCCTGTGTCTAACATTATCACTCAGCCTAACCTCCCTATAAGCTTTTTGAGATGGGTAGAGGTAAGGGTTTTAGTTTGTAGCCTTGACCCTGCAACTGTCTATGTTCCCTCAACAAAGAGAAATAACAAAATGTTGGGAAGATTAAAAATAAATAGTATCACACAACAAGGGCTATCATCATTGACTTGCTAACTAGCACCAATTTCTTACTACAATTTATGTCTTTACAATAATGCCAGTGTAACTAACAAACTAGCTATATGTTTTAGGACAGGAGCAATAAAGTACTGTTTGTGTGTGTATTTGAGTGTGTGATGTGAAGTTGCACTATAGATTACAGTTTTCAAGTCTGGGGAGTTCCTTCCATTCTGTTCCATTTACTAATGATTATTAAATAATTAAGCAAATTAAGATGAATGGTTTGCTACTCTTTCCAATTGAACATGAAAAGCCACATAGTGGCCAAAATCAATGAGTTATTTATACTAGATACAGTTCCCCAGTGTGACGTGTTTTAGGCTTTAAAATCCTACTAAAATGCTTCTGAGCAGATTGTAAGGTCATAACAGGATAACAACAACAATAAAATCTTCCTTATTATAGAAACATTTAAGAAGATCAAATATTCATGTCAGAGAAATAATCATATGCTTTCAAGAAGTTCTAAAAGGAAGGAATCATTCAATTCGTGGGCTTTTTCTACTTGGATTGTAAAAATATAAATTATTTCAGCAACAGTGGATATGAGCAACATACATTAAGGACAGTTGCTGACCCTAAAGATTCTTGAAGGAAGCAAGGGAGCCACACACTATACCAGAAAACAGAGCAATTTTTTAAAGTTAAACAGTAATTATATAAACACTAACCTGAGCATACATCAAATAAAAAATAAAGGACATGAGTTCCCCAGGAAATGTGACTAGGTTCAAAATATTAGCAAGATGAAAATAAACAAAAATTAAGAGATAAATAAGGAAATTTCCAATACAGAATAAAAATTAGAAATTAATGATAAGCAACATAACATTTAAATGTGTCAAAAATAGAAAATGAATAAAACATTGGATCGATATACCGTATATACTCGACTATAAGTCATCTCAAATATAAGTCAAGGTACCTAATTTTGACCTCTAAAACTAGGAAAATAGATTTACGAGTATAAGTTAAGGGTGGAAAATGCAGCAGCTGCTAGTGAGTTTCAATAATTAAAATACATGGAAAATATGGTAAAATTAATTAATTTAGACATTTGTGTGGGCATGTTTTTGAGTATAGCTCGAGTCCCATTTTTGGGCCTCAGTTTCAGGGCTAAACAAACCAACTTATACTCAAGTATATACGGTACACAAGCGCAAAGTACAACAATAAAATACATCATAAGCTGTATAATGAAGTGTATCAGGTTGTGTACAAGTGAAGTGGAAAAAAGGAGGAAATGAAATTTTAAAAGAAAATATGAAACATCTGTGCTACTCATATCCACTGATAAATGTCTACAAAAATCAAAACAGTTGCCATGTCCTAACAAATATTACAAAATGCATAGTACAGGCAAAATGTATTTTATTATGGAAATAAATACTCTAGCAGCAGCATCACAAGTAGTAACCGAGGTTCACAGAATAAGTTTCCCTTTGTTAGGAAATGAAGAAACGTTGCCTTCAGATAATGCATAAGGAATATGCATATGACTTCTTTAAAGAGTTAAAATATAAAAATACTGCTTATCAAAATAATCTAAATTTTGAATTATTTTACTAGTATTATTATTATTTGGCACTAGACCCTAGTGACCTTATATTAGTTAATTAAGCATCTAAATTGTGAACATAAGAATAAGGATTAAATTTGTTTCTCCATTGTGAAGGATGGGAACAATATTCAAAGATGAAACCTACACTAACAGTAGAGAAAACAAACTTGATTGAAGTTAAAATAAAGAGATAAAACCTAGTAAAATAATAAGGATAGCATGCAAATAGGAATCAATGAAGAACATTTTAAAGTACTGATATCTTTCCGTCCTTTATTTGTGGTGGTCTGACTTTGAAACATACAGAAAGAATTGTAAATTTCTGAAGTTTTGAAAAATGTACACCATATTGAAAATCAACTGAAAAGATACATATAAAAGCAAATTGAAATTTGTGAGCAAATCATCACTGGGGACTTCCAATGTGTAAATGTGTACAATATGTATCCAAACAGTTAGCTTTAGCCAAGGGCCAATATTTGTATTGCTGTTATAAAATGGCTTAGAGATTAAAAAAAATTTAAAAGTGTGCCATTTAGACCTCTTAAAATAACCAGGAGGTTTACCATAAAGGTTTGGAACAGAAATGTGACTTCTAATGACTTCAAGATGCCTAAATCATTGATGGGGAGGGGGATGTGGCCTGATATGCCTTCAATCAAATCAGAAAATTAAAACAAATATGCATCTGTGACTCTCCTTCTAAAGCCTATACACAGTAGTAAATAAAAGTCAGAATGTCTTGTATGTCAACATTCAGTACAGCATCTGTTTGTAAGCTATTACCTTGAAATTAGGTCTAAGCTTTATAGCAAAGCACTCATAATATCCAGTATACAAACAGTTCTACACATTGTTAAAAGCACATCTTCAAAACTGAAATGTTTATGGTATTAATTTAGTATTATAGATTTGCATAACATCATTTTACAAACATTTCTTTAAAAATTCAATACACACGAACACTTTTAAAAGAAATCTTTAACTGATAATTTTGTACCTATGACAGTCTTTCACTGATAAAAATCTGTAAAATTCATAAACAGACAGACACGCCACAGATTATACATGAAAGAAATCAACATTATTATACTCACACAGAGACTACACTACCATCTCTTTTAAAGATTTTCTTCAGTGCTTATTTAATGTGTGCTGGGTTATTTCTGTAGAATATTTAGTCCAGAGGGGTGGGGACATGGGTGGGGGTAGGCAGAGACAAAAGCCCTTCCTCAGAAGAGTGGGGGGGGGGGATAAACCTAGAGGTGATATAACAGTTTCCGTGAGAAAGCTGCTTACAGAGAAACATTTTTGTAGGGAAGTATGTGGAGCAAGCAATCTAGCAGCATGCAGGAATTATATCCTGATTGAAAATACTGGGCCATGGTCCAAACTAATCTAAACTAAAGCAGGTCTATGTAATAACTTATTTTAACAATCCACAGATGTTAGGCAACCAACAAACACACTGATGAAGGATAACAGCACTTTAATGTGGCTACCACACGCCAGGAACTCGAGGGAAAATCTTGGCTTGGAATGTGTTTAGAAAATGCAGGCACCTCTGTTCTATTTTCCCCCCTAACATAACATTAGATTGTTAGAAATACGTTTGCAATTCATTCTTCTATCGATTGTGGTTTGACGCAGCATTTCAGTAAGTCATCCACAGTTTTACTGCCCAGCTGTATAAATCACACACACACACATTTGCATGCGTGAAGCATTCAGAGCCAAATCATTAGCAACATTTAACCCTCATGCACCAGGATTAATAAGAAAAACAATAAATTGATTGCACTCAGTTGCATTTGATGACCAAGCCTCAAATTCCAATCTATGATGGAAATTTTGTTGTAGTTCACAGGCTTTGGCGGGAGCCTGGACTCAATCTTCCTTAGGGCTCCACCCACCATTATACTTCTATGATTCTTCACACTTTTATTGTATTTCTTGAACCCACCCCCACCCCAAAACAATTCAGTATCCTCTCCTATGAAGCCAATCTATTGAGAACAAGAACATGTCATTTCTGCTTCCCCACATCATGGTTCTCTGAGGAACAGCATGAGGCATTGTTTGTCCTGAAAAATTCATTTGTTGGGACAAAAACAAAAAACTACACTGCAACAGCAAAAAAAGAAACAATTTAGTTGTTACATGACAGAGATTTAACACTGTTAACAGCTCTTCGGTTGACAGTGTAATGGAATGCTTTTTGTCACATATCTCATTTGGAATAGACACTGACAAAGTGTGACTCCCAGTGGCTAAAATGTCACCAACTGCTGCCTAAGTGTTAAGACAAAACTTGGAAATGTTACTTGGTAAAGCAAACGTTCCTCTTTCTTTCTTTCTTTCTTTCTTTCTTTCTTTCTTTCTTTCTTTCTTTCTTTCTTTCTTTCTTTCTTTCTTTTTGGTAGAATGCAAAACCCACCACACCTAAGCTTGAGACATCTGTGTGGTAGAAGTCAAGCACACGGATTCCCTACAGAGACTCACATGAATAACAGAAGGCAGTGGGAACATGCATCAGATCAATTAAGGGACCCTCTACCTGAACTTATGTGAACAGTTCAAGGTGCTTCATTAACAAACACATATAAACCTCACACTTACTGTCTCTGGCCCTTCCAACAGTGGTGTGTATCCAGCAGAAACATTATTCCTGTACTAACACAATATGAAAACAAAACTTGAAAATACAGTACTTGCATTGATGTTACAAAAGCATAACTATAACTTTAAGTATGTCCTATTTAGGGGGTGGGGACTTTATCCTTAAGCAATTTCCCACTTCAACTGGTCTGTTGTCAGCATTGTTGGGAATCTTGAAGGCTTCAAAAGCTGGACTGGACTGCATCATCCCTGTCCACAGTCATTTTTTCTGGAACCAAAGATCACCTCAGTTTCTGGGAATAAGATGGCTGAGCCACATACTTTTTTTGTCCAGGAATTCTATATGTGTCATGACAGTGCCCAGACATGTTGTCCCTGGACCTCTTTCCAATAATTCTATCTCATTCCAATAAGCCAATGTGCAAATAAGCCTTTGGACTGGCCTGTAGCCCGTTCTTTCACATGAATTAACAAAGAGAAGATATTTACAGATCATCACAGCTTCTTCTTCCATATTAGAAAATCATATTCAGCTTCAGAACAAACCATGATATTAAAAGCATGGTTCAAACTTGGTTTCATAACTAAGCATGATCCTAAGCAGCAGGTAAGGAGTTTTCCAATTCAGACGGGTGCTCACCTGTCCTCATTAAAAGAATCAAGAACTGTTACATTCTTCTTCTCCGCAATGAGAACTAGTAATCTGCATATCTCTTAATACTGTTCTTGCAGTGCTAACAATAAAGACCATAAAGTATGGGTAACTTGGCAATGTGACTAATTGACAAGATGCCAGTGAGTGTATCAATTACATGCATAGTTGTGTGCCTGACTGTATGATCATGAATCACTCTAACATCTTGTTAATTAGCTACAGCAAGTTAAGCATACTTTATCTAAACATCAATAGGATTCCAACCAATGTTTTGTGAAAAATGCCCATGGATTGGTGCAAAATGTGGAAGCCAAATATAGGGAGAATATCAGGGAAAAACTTCTTAATGGTTAGAGCAGTACAACAATGGAACTAACTACTTCAAGAGGTGACTCCTGCATTGAGCAAGGGGTTGGACCCGATGGCCTAAAAGGCCTCTTACAACTCAGGAATTCTATATTTCTATGGAAAAAACCTAGGATTTCTGCTTAGACGTTCACGGATGTCTAAGAATCTGAAGCATTCAGGAACTATGATTAATGGAAAACAGCCTTATGTGTTCAGACTCACCATGACAGTAGGAGCAAATGGGATCACATTCATACTTACTGAATTGAGACATGATTGTCCAGTCTCATTAGAAGCATGCACTGACCCAGCAATCTTTAGTGCTTTCCTCTTTTGAGGAGGAATAATTATACAACTGCATGTATTTGCATGCCATTTGTGAAATTAAACATGAACAACAGAGAGGAGCTGAAGCTTAGGCTTGCTCCATTTGTCACAGTTCTTGGCCAGAGCCCACATGTACCACATTCTCTACTACCTTTAACAGGAAGTTTCTATACTACACATAAACTTTCCACTCAAGCTCTACAAAACCCTAGAAAGGAACAGTAAAACTGCTTAGACTCTACTTGAGGTGTTGATTGCTGATCCAGACAGCCTGTATTCAAGATGTTTCTTCAATCTATGTTGCTTTTAATTAACCACTGTGAGAAATACTGTTACTTTGACTTCCTACTTCTTCATCATGGCCAGTGGAAAGCATCAATCAACTTCTTCTGCTTCAGTATTATTGTAACCATTATTAGTACAAGCCCCACAACAAAGGTACAGTTTTTCCACATTAAATGAATTTTAAGTTACTTACATCTTACATACATTTATACATGATTAGGCAAGGGAAGCACCTAACTGATGCTTTCTTTTCATAGCCTTTCCAATATTTCAGTGAGGTTAAAACTGTTGACAACTATGGCCAGAATCTTAAAACAGATCATGCTCTGAAGTATGCAAAGCAGCTTTTGCTAAAGTACTATCTCAATGGCAATATTTGCTCAGATAGAATGAAGGTGTTCCTTAAAATAAAATAAAAACCAACTCCCAAACCTTATCTATTAATGAGATTGAACCATTCCCCACTTTCCCAGCTTCAAAATATCAACTAGCACAATTTACAAGAACAGGTAATCTAAATATAATCAGTGCTGCATTAAGCCTGTCAGTGTCTCACAGCAGGCTAGCTGGGGTACACAGAAAGAGTCTCTGCGAAGATTGTGGTATTTTTGAACCACAATCACAGTGTATCCCAGCCAATGGCCACCTTGTGCTGGTTAATCTTTCTCACACTAGGTCAGGTGAAAGGAACTGCAGAATGAATTCACCAAAAGGTGACTTCATTTTGGATGTTTCACATCTGGCCTAGACACAGGAAAAAGAAGAAACAGCAGCAGCAGGCTAACTTATGAACATAGTAGATTCCCTATCTCCACCCTAACTACATTCTATCCTATGATAGTTTAAACCAGTGTTTCACAATGTGGGGCACACGCCTCATAGGGGGGCTTTAATTCCCAGAAGCCTAAGTTAGTGCTTTGGGGAATTGACTTAGGCTTCTGGGAATTGAAGTCCAAAAACCAAAGGTTTGGAAATACTGTTTTAAACCCTTGTCTTGTCTTGTGCTGTATTATATTGCATTTTGGAATATGATCAAAATACGGCCACCAGAAAGTATAACTTCAAACTGGTGGAGGAGGGACAAAATGGAAAAGATGGACAAAGACAGATGTCTGCTCATAAAAGGAAAGTCTGAAAAGAAGAGATTAATTTTTTCATTGTCTTCTGGAGAAAGACATGAGAACTCTGGAAAATTCTACTACAGTATTAGAACAAGGTGAACTCTTAAATTTAGCACGGGCAATTCCTGATTGAAAAACTAATGATACTGTTAAGTTCAGCCAACAATGGTGAGTCATCTTCAACCAGCTTAAAATGGAAAATGCTCCTCCTAATTATTCCATCCCAGTTTGACTGAAAGGAAGACTCTCTTATGTGTTATCACACGTAAATTAGTTCCCACAGGCAAGCCATATATGCGAAAGTTATGTAAATTGGCCCTTAGAAACAGCAATAAATGAGTGAATCCACTACGACATAGAAGTAATAGAACTTTGCATACATATAAAGTGTTCTATGGTGTATGTATCGAGTAGCAAAATAAGTAGAGAGGGTATAGAGAAAAGAGCTCTGAAAATGAAAGTGCTTTTTAAATTGAAGCCTGGAAAATAGTTTGCTATAGTTATTGTAAAAATAGATTAGCCAGCTCTCTAAAGACAGATTACTGGCAGACAAATGTGTGGTTTTTTTTTTAAAAAAAATCTTGGATTGTGTTTCTCCTGCAATATATAAACAGGAATGGGTTGTTCCTTGAAATATGTAAACATCTGTGTAAAAAGGAAGAAAACATTTGTAATCCTATTGAAATGTATAAAATTCATGACAGTTTGGTTCTCCAACTGTAAGAACATACTAGAATAGCAACCAAGAGATATCTCCCATCTAAAGTAGCAAAAGACAGGCAAAATAAAGTTAGATTATTATTTATGTGGCTTTTCACCAGCTTCCCTCACTCCTAATCTAGGAGAACATTCACAAAGCCTATGAAAATTTGTGTTAAAGCAGAATTTAAGCACCATGCTACCAACTAGGATCTGTTTATATTTAGTTAAGGACTCAGTAAATATATACCTAATAATGGTCAGAAAGAGAGCAAGTTAACACAAACACACAGGCAAGGAGCATGACATCACACACACACACACACACATATATAGAATGGATTTGTTTTCATATATTCAAGTTGATTCAACTAGGTGAGCATGCAAATTTTGTGTGTTAGTTCATTTCAAATGCTTAAAAGCTAAGAGATGTTTTTACTTTTTATAGTTTTAAGAACTCTAATATTTTAAGAAATTTATTTTTCATACATTTTTATTTTTAGGAACTTTAATGTTTAAGACATGTATTATCTTCTGTTTCAACATACCTTTTTAGGCTATGAACTCCTGTATTTTTAAAATTGTAAGTTAAACATTATTAAATGTTCTCTTAATATTTTATCATACTTTTTATAATACCTTTAAGTATCTAAGTTCCTGGTTCTGAAATTTTATAGTAGGTCAGTAGGCTCTTGAGAGTCCCCTGGACTGCAAAGAGATCAAATCAGTCAATCCTAAAGGAAATAAATCCTGACTGCTCCTTGGAAGGACAAATACTGAAGCTGAAGCTCAAGTACTTTGGCCACCAAACGAGGAGAGGATTCACTGGAGAAGGCCCTGATGCTAGGAAAGATTGGAGGAAAAAGGAGAAGGGGCGACAGAGGATGAGATGGCTAGATGGCATCATTGATGCGGTGGGCGTAGATCTGGGTGGACAGAGCAGCCTGGCATGCGGTGGTCCATGGGTCTCAAAGAGTCAGACTCGACTGTGTGACTGAACAACAGCAAAAGCTTTTCACAACATGTAAAAATGGATTTATACTTTTAAGTTTGGTTTTTTGTATTTTTAGTCTATCTATAATGTGAAAGGGAGAGGGAGAAATGTGATATATTGGTTTCCTAACAATTCAAAGCATTTTATTGATGCGAAATTTCTAGTAATCTGGAAAGAAAGAACAGTGGTGTGACAGAATAAGGCCCATGTTGAACTAATTTGGTTAAATATATGGTTGGAAATCAGATTGAAGTGTATACAACAAGTAGCCTCAAGGTAAACAGAAGAATCTGAAGATGAAAGGAAGATGATGGAAGATAGCTGAAGAACTTGGGCTGCTAAAAGTATACCTTAAAAAGCTGCAGTGTCAAGATAAAGAGAAACAGCCAGCTAAGTGAAATTATTCAAGGCAAATCTGAAGAAGATCTATAGAGAGGAGATATGCTCCTCTGAAAGTCTTCGGGAACAAAAAATTGAGCAACAATTGGTGGCTAAGATCAGAATAACAGCAACAAAACTGCAGGGAAAAACCAAAGAATTCTCCCCTCCCCTCCGGGAATTGCTTCCAACTAGAACTCTGAAAGCTATTGAAATGTCGCCACTTCTGTTTATCTTTTGGACTGCCTGGGGTTGGGGGTGATTGTATTCGGCTCTTTGGTGTCTTGCAAAAGAAGACGAGCAGGAACCGCAGCGAGGGCTAAAACCAGGTTTATTGCATCGTAGTAAGTGAACATGAGGTACAGGTGAAACAACAGCCTTATTTATAGTACATTTTGAATACCCCGGGTAACAGTCCACGCCCATCTTCTCCAGATGCAGTAGAGGCAGTAGTATCCTGCCCGATGCAGTAGAGGCAGTAGTATCCTGCCCGATGCAGTAGAGGCAGTAGTATCCTGCCCTTCAGGTATGCAGGTGAATGGGTATCCTGTGTCCAACACTGCTACTGCAGGCGCAGCATTGTTCTTTAACAGCTTGATACAATGAAACAATGATTGCTTACAGTAGATACAATTGACAGATACAAATCCGTTAAAGGGATACATATCACAGAACATTCAGTACATAACATCCATCCCCCCTAGGTGAGGACAAAGTCCTCCAGCCATCGAGGCTTTCCGCACGTTCGCTTTGGGCGAGGGGTGGCCGCACTCCGGGCCGGAGTTCCTGCATTGGAGGAACGTGACTCGTTAGCGGTTGGCTGCGAGTCGCAAGCCGGGGATTGGGGAGGTCTAGGTGTGGGAGTAAACTCCAGGGATGTGAGACCGGGGGCTCCAGGGACTAACAAAAAAACCCGCTCCTCGCTTGGATGGGTGGGGGACCACTCCGAAAAATCCCCCCGGTCTCCTAACTCAAAATCTAACAAATCCTTGAAATCCCTCTCTTCTAAATTGTCCCTGTTACCCGGCATGTCCAAAGAATGCGGGTTTGTATCATTTTCCTCCCCCCTGTGGCCAGTGTCTCCCCCTTGGGATAAGCGGGTGGGGGAGAACCCTAACGCTGAGTGCTCCCTCTGGCTACTCGCGTCTTGCCTTTCCACTACTCTGCCTCTGAGTTGGTCAGCGTGCCTCCTCCAGAGGAGCCCTGTACCTGTCTCGACATTGTAGGATACTGGCCCCGTCTGTCCGACCACTATTCCCGGTACCCAAGTCGGGCCACCAGCTGCGTAGTTTCGGCAATGTACTGGCTGGCCAATCTCGAAACTCTTGGTGCCCCCCATTTCTATGTTTCTACCCGTGTCCTCCACCCTGGTTGGGTCTAGCCTTGAGAGGATCGTGGCGGGTTTCCTCCGCATGAGGAGCTCAGCGGGCGAGAGCCCTGACACTAAGGGGGTTACTCGGTACCTTAACAGGAATTGGCAGAGTTGCAGGTTCAACCCCCCGGGGCCCATCCTACGCAGTGCATCTTTCGTTGTTCGCACCAGGCGTTCCGCTTAACCATTTGTAGCGGGGTGAAATGGGGCCACAGTAATGTGGTGAATCTTATTAATCTCTATGAAACCCTGGAACTCCACTGACGTGAAAGTTGTGGCGTTGTCGCTCACAAGTACGTCAGGTAAACCGAAGCAGCTGAATACCTTGCGTAATTGCTTAATCGTTGCAGCTGACGATGTACTAGCCATTGGGATTACCTCCAACCACTTGGAGTAGGAGTCCACTATTATGAGGAACAGGGTGCCTCTGAAAGGACCCACAAAATCCACGTGTAAGCATGGCCATGGACCCCTGGCCGTGTCCCATTCTCTGTGCGGAAGTCGGGACTCCTCGGGGCGGGTGCTCTGGCAGCTCTCGCAAGTGCCTACCATGTGTTCTATATCTGTGTCCAGTTGGGGCCACCAGACGTAACTCCTAGCTAGCGCCTTGATGCGCACGATTCCCGGGTGGCTGTTATGCAGCATCTTTAGCACCTGGGACCTCAGAACTTCAGGGATTACTACCCGCTGCCCCCAGAGTAAACAGCCCCTTTCTAGGGAGAGCTCATCTCTCCGCCTACCGTAAATCCTGAATTCCTCCGTAGGGGAGCTTGCCAGCCAGCCTTTCTGTACCCATGAACTGACTAGGGTTAACGACTTGTCTTTCGCCGTAGCCTTGGCAATCTCAGCTGGCAAGATTGGGGGTGACTCTAGGGCCTCAATCAGGAGCACCTGGTGGTCCTGTTCTACCTTGCACTCGGAATCCCCTGCCTGTGGGAGGGGTGACCTGGAAAGAGCATCGGCATGGCTAATCTCCTTGCCGGGGCGGTAGGTCAGCTCGTACTGGTACGCGTTGAGGAAGATCGCCCATCGCAGCATCCTTGGGGACAAGATCTGCGGGGTTAGCTTATCTGTAGTGAAGATTCCTAAGAGGGGCTTGTGGTCGGTCACGACTTTGAATGGCCTGCCATAGAGAAAGTCGTGGAACTTCTTAGTTCCTGCAACAATCTCTAGGGCCTCCCTATCAGTTTGCGCGTAGTTGCGCTCTGCCTTGGATAGGGATCTTGAATAGTATGCCACTGGGGCCTCTCGCCCGCTCTCTAGCATGTGGCAGAGGACTGCCCCCACCCCCACCGGTGAGGCATCGCAGACCAGCACAACGGGTTTCTTCGGGTCGAAGTGGGTCAACACAGTCTCGGAAGATAGAAGCTGTTTGAGCCCCCGGAATGCCCGTTCCTGACTGTCCCCCCACCGCCAAGCCGCATCCTTTTTTAGTAATCTATGCAATGGCTCCGCAACGGACGCCTTCCCCGGGAGGAACGAGTGATAGAAGTTTAGGAGTCCTAGGAAGGACTGCAATTCGGGCTTGGTGGTGGGGCAAGGAGCATCTTTCACTGCTGCTACCTTGGACTCAGCCGGCTTAATGCCCTCAGGGGTTATTCAAAACCCAGAAACTCTACTTCCTCAGCAAAGAATACGCATTTATCCTTTTTCAGCCTGAGCCCGCTTTTTCGAACACTGTTAGTACCTGGTCTAACCTCTTGGCCAATTCCTCCCCCCCCCCCAACTGTAATCAGAATGTTATCAAAGTAAGGGAAAACTCCTGGGAGCCCTTTTAACAACCTTTCTACGAGGGACTGAAAAATCCCCGGACCCGAATTTACGCCGAATTGGAGGCGCGTCACTTTAAAAGCTCCCTTGTGGGTCACAATTGTCTGAGCGGCGGCTGTAGCTGGGGTTACTGACAATTGTTGGTATGCCTGGGCCAAGTCTAGTTTGGCGAAACACCTCCCCCCATGCAGGGTTGCAAGCAGGTGGCTTACCACTGGTACTGGATACGCATTTGGGCGGATTGCCTTGTTAATCGTGCAATTGTAGTCAGCGCAGATTCTAACCTCCCCGTTAGCCTTAAGCGCCGTAACAATGGGGGTTTCCCACTCGGCGGAATCCACCGGCACCCAAATCCCCTGACCCACCAATTTGTCCAGTTCAGTCTCTATTTTGTCCTTTAGTGCGAAAGGCACTCTTCTTGGCTTCATCCTGATGGGTCGAATGTCGGGGTCCAATTCGAAAGAAACTGGGGGCCCTTTGAACTTCCCTAGCCCCTTCTCAAAAATGGCAGGTTGTGCGTTACACACCTCTGCGATCGGGTCAGCCTGCACTGCGTGTATGCCTCCAATGAAAACTCCTAGGGGCCCGAACCACTGTGTACCCAGGAGGCAGCAGGACCCTTCCCTTAGAACTACTAGGGGCAACTGTGCGGAGTGCCTTTTAAACTGAACCTTGAACTCTCCCACCCCCAACACTGGTATACTTTTGCCCTGGACATCCCGCAAAATAGTCTTAAAGGCCTTCAGCTTGGGGAGTGACTTCGGGGGAATACGCAGAAATTTCCTGTGGGAGACGATGGAGTACGCCGACCCCGAGTCGATCTCCATCCTTATTGGGACCCCCTGAACCAGTACCTCAACAAAAAATCGGGGCCGCTGCAACTGCACACTGTGGACCACCTGGTCGCGGTTCTCGGAAACCCGTCGAGATGCGCGTTGCTCCTGGGGCTCGTCGTTGAAGATGTGCCCGACCCCGTCTGCCTTGCGTTGGGGCCATTCCGCCTGGCCCTTGCCGTCGTCTCGACGCCGCTTGCAGACCCTTGCGATGTGCCCGCGCCACCCGCAGTTGTGGCACTCCGTCTTCCGGAATGGGCATTGGCTCCGGTCGTGGGATGCCCCGCATCCGTCGCAGCGGCGGTCCTCTCTGGCGCTGTCTCGCCTCTCCGGTCTCCTCTACACCCGTTGCACGTCCTCGTCCTTGCTGCAGTCGAAGGTGGATGTGGAGGACTCGGAGGCCCCTCGCTCTCCATGGGAGGAGCAGCTGTGGACTGGGACCGCTGGCGGGGGCCCCCCAACCACGGCGGTCCTGGCCCGGCACACCCGTTTGCCTTGTTGCACTGACCCGGCGGCTTGGGCGATGCGCAGGACATGCTTGAACGAGATGCTCTCGTCTTTGGCCAGTAGCTTTTTTCTGGCCCCCTCATCTCGCAGGCCCAGCAGGAGCCTGTCCCTCAGCGCCTCGCTCAGGGATGCTCCCCACCGGCACGGCACGGCAGCCAACCGCAAGGCTGCCACGAAGTCTGCCACGGACTCACCGGCCCGCTGGCACCACTGCTGGAACGCCAGCCTTGCCGGAAACACGGACACTTTCGGCTGAAAATGCTTCCTCAACTCGGTGAGGATCTCATCTAGGGGCACGGCCCTGAGCGGTCTCAGCGTCAGGAGGTTGGTTGCCAGTTCCAAAGTCTCTAAGCCGCACTGGGCCAGTAGGAATGCCCACCGCTGGGATTCCTCCTCGATGCCCTTGAGGTCCAAAGCGTAGAGGAACTACTCCTCATAGAGTTCCCATCTCTCAGGCTTTGTGATGTCGAAGGGCGCGATGTTCACTTGTCGGGACGCCATCCCACCTTCGTCGCCAATTTGGTGTCTTGCAAAAGAAGATAAGCAGGAGCCGCAGCAAGGGCTAAAACCAGGTTTATTGCATCGTAGTAAGTGAACATGAGGTACAGGTGAAACAACAGCCTTATTTATAGTACATTTTGAATACCCCGGGTAACAGTCCACGCCCATCTTCTCCAGATGCAGTAGAGGCAGTAGTATCCTGCCCGATGCAGTAGAGGCAGTAGTATCCTGCCCGATGCAGTAGAGGCAGTAGTATCCTGCCCTTCAGGTATGCAGGTGAATGGGTATCCTGTGTCCAACGCTGCTACCGCAGGCGCAGAATTGTACTTTAACAGCTTGATACAATGAAACAATGATTGCTTACAGTAGATACAATTGACAGATACAAATCCGTTAAAGGGATACTTATCACAGAACATTCAGTACATAACAGACTCCCTCCCGTGGCTCTGCCGGTCACAGGAGGTGGGAGCGAAGCCCAGCTGTCTTCCATCACGGCCGGGGCCATGAAAAGCTGCCCCCCCCAGATGCTATCCTCTGGAGATGTGGGAATGCGGCTGAGGACTGTCCCATTGCGGCCGGATGTGTCGGACTCACCGGACCCCCGCACCTGGTGAGGTGACCAACGTGGCTTCAACAGCTCCGTCACCTGAGGACTTTGTCTATTAGGATGTCATGCTGATGTGATATTTTGGAAATTTTTGTATTGCTTTACTAGTTTTTGGTATAATGTATTTTTGGTCTTGTTATTTTGTATCTTTAGATTATAGTTTTGATTATATTGTCATACTGTATTTCTGAATTTTGTATCTTATTATTGTATCTTTAAATGTCTTGTAAGCCGCTTCGAGTCGTCCATTGGATTGAGGGAAGCAGGATATAAATAAAATATTATTATTATTATTATTATTATTATTATTATTATTATTATTATTATTATTATTATTATTATTATTATTATTATTATTATTATTATTATTATTATTATTATTATTATTATTATTATTATTATTATTATAAGGTTCCAAGGTTTTGCTAAGTGCAGCTTGTCTAAAGACTATGAAGTGTATCAGTTAACTAGAGCAAAGCTTGACTGCGGAGTTTGCTCATTAATTAATTAGGAACTGGAACTACCACCTACTGGTTTCAAAAGGCAGATGTAATAGTGTTTGAACATTAAAGAAGATCTAATGAATACAGCAAATCTATATATCTATTGGTGTTATATCATATATAAAACCAAGGTGTCGTGGCCCTTGTTACTGTTGCGCCATGACACCATGGCACACACCGCCCCAGAACCTCACACCCATCTACCGAGCGTCTGGGATGGCTGGCGCGGGGGAGCGGCAGCCCATTTTGGGGCTTGTCACCCCAAAAATGGGCCACAAAGCCCTTTCCCCCTCCAGCTAGCAGAAACCAAACAGCAACGGAAAAGCGTCCCTCATGCATCCTGGGTATTGTAGTTCTTTGGGTGGCCAGCCCCCATTGAGTCAAATGGAAAGTAGGACTACAGCTCCCATCGGCCTTTGCACTCGGGGACAGCGCACTCCTCCGAGGAGGCGGTTCCTCAATGGAGTTTCAGGAGAGACCGCTGGGAGCTGTAGTCCCGCTCCCCATTCTTCTTATGGGTGCCGCCCACCAAAAGACCAACACCACCTGGGATGCACCGGGAATGCATTTCCTCTCACAGAAATACAAACTCCCAGGAGCGGGAGCCTTCACACGGCCAGCCAGGCCTCGGCTGTTGGGTTGGTGGTGGTGGGGAGAGCAAAGGATTCACCACTGCCCTCCCCGTCCCCTTGATAGCGCCATGGGCAGGAGGAGGTGAAGGCCGCAGCACCAGCTCCAGCAGAACGGAGGGAACCAGGAACGTCAACCTTGGACGAGCAGGTGTGCTGGCAAGGGGAAGTGGCACCCGTTTTGGGGGTTGGTGGGCTGCCAATTCTCCCGGAGGACCCAGCCGCCAAGCCAGTGGAAGGAGGAGGTGCCCTCCGGCCTCCAATGGACCATTGTGCTCCGGGGAGGGCAGGGCAGGTGGCCCTTCTCCGGAATGCCTGGGCCAAACTGTGCCCCCATATGCCGGATGCCTTCCGGAGAGGGCAGGGCAAACCCCCAGCTGGTGGGAGCAGCGGAGCAGGCCCTGGGCTGGGCCCAGTGTGCCTAAGCGGGAGCCCGGGTAACAGAGGATGGAGGCCCTTCCTGCGGAGGTAAGGTGGGTGTGGGCTGGGGTCCGTGTTGGATCCTCCATCGCACCCTGCCTCCTCCACCCTCCTGTGGGCCGCCATGGGCGGCATGGAGGGGAACCACATGGGGGCGGCTGCTGGAGGCCTCCACAAACACACACACCCCACGTAGCCTCCCTTAGGGCAGTTGGCCTCCTCCGCCCTCCTTGGCAGGCATACAGGGCGCTCCTTTGGCAGGGCCACAGGCACAAGGCCTGTGGACCACACAGCGACAACAAGGCCGGGTAACCAGTGGTGTGTGTGTATTGTGCAAGTGTGTTGTGTCATGTGTGATGTGTGTGGCTCTGGTGGGTGTACGTTGTGTGTCGGGTGCATGTGTTTTGTGACATGTGTGTGTTGTGTATGTGTGTATTGTGTGGGTGTATTGTGTGGGTGTGTCATGTATCATGTGTGGGTATTTATTGGTGTTTGTGGTGTATTGTGTGTGGGTGTGTTGTGTCATGTGTGATGTGTCTGGGTATAGTGTGTGTGTGTTGTGTGTTGGGTGTGTGTCGGTGTGTGTGTGTTGTGTGAGTGTGTTGTGTCATATGTGATGTGTGTGGCTGAGGTGAGTGTGGGTTGAGCGTCAGGTGCATTTGTGTCATGTCGTATGTGTGTGTTGCGAGTGTGTATTGTGTGTGTGAGTGTGTATTCTGTGGGTGAGTTGTGTAGGTGTGTGATGTGTCTCAGTGAAAATTTAGCACTGGGCAATGCCGGGCACCCCTGCTAGTACTTTTTAAATCTATGTAATGTTTTATTAATAAATCTTAATATCTATATATCTTTATTATTACCTTGTAAACTTCTTATTTATGTAGTGAATCATATTATGTGGTGGCAGAGGAAGGTTAGCATGAATTCTGTTGAAATGGTATAATCTCACACTGATGATGGCCCGCTCATATGGCAGTGCATCAGTGCAATATGAATAAAAGGGATACTGTTGTATCACCACTAAAATTGCTAAAGGGTGACCCAATCCAATACATTGTTGATCCAGAGTTTTTGCATCAGACAGGAAAGACACTGTTAACCTCATGCCACATTCCACAGAATATTCCTATAAGTTATGACAATACAGAAGAAGGTAAATCCTTGAGTTAAAGTATTTCAAAGTCTATGGGGGTAGGCAACCCTAATCTCAATTCCAAATTAGGATAAACAGTTAGGGACTCTAGGGCACCACATGCAACAAATGTCAAATCCATTCTCTCTCCATTTTTACATCATCATCAAATCTTGATTATGATCCAAGACCAAAACAGAACAGCAAAGGGAACAAAAGTTAAAATTAGGGTCAAGAGACAAAGGTTAACATGAGGGTGCTTAAAAAGGAGCATTTCTGCTCAAAGTTAAGGACTAGTAAAATTAGTACATAGATCAATAATGTTACAACTATTACTAAGAAACTGCTGTGGTGCTAGTAGTTTATTTGGCCTCTCCATTTCTTTACCAGCTATGGTCAACATTCCACAGCTAGTGGTCCTACTGAATGATGCATGCAAAGGAGATACTTTTCTTCCAGTGTGATCTCTCTTGTTGCTCAAATTGTGTGAGGAGACTGCAGTATAAACTGGGTTTTTGCACACACACACACACACACACAAAAGAATACAGCTGTATCTGTAGCCAAAGCAGTGAATTTTACAGTTTTTGAAATTGAGGGCTAGTTCATATATATCGACTGTCATTAGAAGGCAACCCATTATATTTATAAGACAAGGAAGGAGGCACACAATAGCTACAAGCAACCTCTCTTCAGCACTACCCAATCTGTTCTAGCTGCAAAATCGGATGAAAAGCATCAGCTAGTCATATCTAATTGTCTATTTTCACTTACTATTCCTAGTAAAGAAGTACACACAGATAGCTTCTGCATAACTTGGAAGCTTTTATTCAACATTATGCAACCTACCTTACAAGGATGTGCATGTGACACTTCTGCCATTAGTAAGCTGCTAACATTCTATGTGCATGTCTGTGCAGGAACACATCTATCTATCCATTTGTCTGTCACTCACATGCATTGACTCATAAAGATCACACTTGACAAACTATCACAGAAAACGTACCATAAAACTAAGAGAACATTTAAAATGTATTGCTAAACTGGGCAATTCTACTTCAGTGCAATTTTCACATTATGTAAACGAACGCAGTGACCTTCGTTTACATTTTTGGGGATTTTTCTTTAGTTTATTTGCTTCTGAACTCATCATTTTTATTAAGTCTTCCAAGCCTTTGGAAAGGCACAGATATCCATAATCATGTATAATTGACCTTTTCAGAAATTTTAAACCACTATATTTGCTGCCTGTGTTATACACCCTCATTTTGTGCATCCAGCCATGGGCTCCATTCATACCCTTATTTATGTGGCTTAGAAAGCACTTGAAACTGGATCCTGGGAAATAAGTAA
This sequence comes from Bradypodion pumilum, assembly GCA_035047305.1. NCBI lineage: Eukaryota > Metazoa > Chordata > Lepidosauria > Squamata > Chamaeleonidae > Bradypodion > Bradypodion pumilum. Next base: position 180,306,536 of record JAWDJD010000001.1, on the reverse strand, counting down.
TGAGTTTCAGAAATAAATTCCTACAATAAATGTACATATGAATTTAAGATGAATGCTGCAGCTGACCATTTAGAAATAATTGTAAGAAGTAATACACACATGCACCCCAAAAATGTTTCTGAACACTTTTTTCTAAACAGTACATAAACATATGGATACATATTCACATATGAGTGCATGCAGTCCTTAGGAAAAAGAAACAGAGCAAAGGGCAAAGGGGCTTTTCTGTTCTTTTCATAGTGACATTGTCCATTTCTACCTCCTCCATCACATTTCTATAGTCACACTAAGTCATCACATTTCTATAGTCACACTAAGTGACTGGATCAAGGCTAGTGTAATGGTACTGCATTCAGCAAGTATTGGCAATACATGGCCCATGGGCCTCCACCAATTTTGGGAAGAGGATTTGAACCCTTAAATCAGGGGTGGCCAACCCACGGCCCATGGGCCTACTCTGGCCCATTCATATCATTAATGCAGCCCATGGTGGCTACCCCGGCACCTGTAGACCCACCCCCCAACGCCAGAAGTCGAAAAACATCATTTACCATTGTGGCTGTGGCAGGAATTGCATGGTTTTTGCCACTTCATGAACAACCTCTGCTGCTTCCCAGGGTGGCAGGAGGCTTTCTGGAGCATGTTTGCTCCAGTTTGGTAATTTTCCAATACTCCTCCGCTGTGCTTTGGCAGCTTGAGCAGGACCATGAGTGACTTCTGGTGCTGGGCGGAGCTTACATAGGTACCTGGGATCCCAGCGCATAACCAGGAAGTAGCTCATGGTCCTGCTCTAGCTGCCGAAGCACAGTGGAGGAGCATCGGAAAATTACAAAACCAGAGCAAACATGCTCCAGAAAGCCTCCCACTGCCCTGGGAAGTAGTGGAAACTGGGCAAAACTCCAGGGAAACTTCACGATTCACACCACCACTGCCATTGCTGATGAAACATAGGTTGTGAGCACAGCCATGCCTCCAGTCTCCAAACTGACCCCTGGCAGGAAAACATTGGGAACCCGTGCCTTAAATAGTCCAACTGGCAAAATTTTGTTTAGCTGTTCCAAAGGGAACTGCTCCTGATGTACAATATCAATATGAAGAAAAGGAAACAAAGAAAAGTCTGGGCTGCTTCATGTGTTATAGAGGCTAGTGACAAACACTACAACATGGGGTTATCATTTGAATACTCTTTGCACAATAGATTTTGTTTATACAATGAGGACGAAACAATTATCAGCTCACACAGAAGTGTTCCTGTGCAAACTCCTAGTAGTTATTGACACACGTTCACCAACTCTGAAGTGTTGGTTTTACTTTCAGTTAGCTGTTGGTAAGGACTTGAAAGATGTCTGGAGCTCTTAAGTTTGCAAACGGATAAGTAATAGCAGTTTGTACTTAGGAGTTTTGTTTAGTCATTTTAATGGCAAGAAAACGGAAAGGGATATTGTAAGATTACATGAATCAGTTAGACAATAACAAACAGTACTGCAAAGGGACAAAGGGTGCCCCCTCCCCAACTTCCACCTTTATTGCTCCTACCTTCTGGGGTGTCCATGGTCTTTTCATAATTCTCTCCCACCTCTTGTTCCAGATGCAAAGGTCTGAAGCTAAGTTGGTTAAGTCTGTGCTATCTGTGCTAGCAAGGTCGGACACAAGGGCAACTCAGTAAATCTGGGATGGAAGATTTGAGGAAGGGGGAGAGAAAGCATCAGTGCTCTACAATAAATTTAAGTGGATTATCTCAAGAGTTCAAAAAAGAAAGCGGGAGAGAAGCAATGTACTTTGGGGAAAAGAAGGATGTGGGGATTTGGGTTAGTTAAATCTGTTGGGAAGGACCAGGAAAGGGATAGATCATTGTGAGATTAACATGGAAAACTTGGACGTTAAGGGGGGGAATCAGGACAGGGAAAATGCTATGATGTGTTTGTGCCAGTATAGGGATATCAAAAATATTTTATGATGCATCATAAATACCTTTGACAACCAATCGGTACATTGTTGTTTTCAACAACTTAAGAGAAAGCATGGAATCTTGATCTTAAGCTACTACACTGGCAGGTCAAGTATGGTACAAGGAGAGGACTTCTAGTCAGGCAAAGGGAAAAGAAAGGAAAAGAAGTACAGAAGAATGGGATCTGGAGAAGTTAGATGATAATGAGAGTCCATGGTTCAAAATCATTATTTATTCTATAACACTAAGTGAGATTAGAATTTTGCTTTTAAGTAGTATCAGTCAATTCAAACCTCCAACACTTACCTGCATTTTGTTAGAGATTAATGTGGCTAGCATTACCAAAACAAAAAGCAAAGCAGCACAAAATTGTAGCACAAAACTATAACACACCATGGAACCCCATGTAAAGGGGGATTTTTGTAGTTTATCTCATTGATACCAGAGTATGAAGGTAGGTACTCAGCTGGAGGCAAGATATTAGTGATCCTTTTATATCACTAAGTAATGCCACAACCATTTTTAAACAAGACGGTCAAGATTTTGTTCATAGGCTTCACCATATATAAACTAGGTACATTGTATCTAAGTAAGAGGAGTCAGTGGACCAAAAAGAAAAATCGAATAGTTTAGTGATTGCATGTGCCTCAATTGGGTGGGAGAGGTCAGCATTTTCAGAAGTTTAGGGATGCTCTTCTCCTGAAAAAGACAAACTTTCTGAACATGATGTTTCAAAGTGACTATGCTTCCAAAAATCTTAGTGTCGTTTGTTTCACCCAGTAAAGATCATAGTAAAAATTTAAGTCAGCTAAAAGAGCCAGTGCATGGTGATGCATAAGAATATTGTTAACAGAAACTTGTATCAGCATTGACATAGAGAAATACTTGGAAGAAAAACAGAACAGTAAAGAATCTAGTATCTAGAATCGAGTGGGCGGCATATAAGTGTGAGTATTAAATTAAGAATTAAATTAAATTAAAATTAGTAGAAATAAAGTTCATTGCCTATCTATCTGCAAAGGTTTATCTCTTCAGTGAAGTCTTCCAACCAGCCAGCCATCTGAATAAACAATTTGGTTCAAAGAAACTGTACATTATAGCCTTTTTCATTTAAAACTTTTTATTTGGATTTAATAATAAATACTTTCATCAGCAAGATATGCCAGAACTGTGCCATATACCACCTTGTTATAATATACTAATTAAAAAGAAGCAAGAGGTGGGACATAAAAATGCAATAAATATTTAAAGAGCAGAAACCAAAATGGAGCATGTAGGAGAATGTTAGGGAGCCTGGGAATTTTTGACAATCTACAAGATGCCAAAATGGCCCAACTGATTCTTATAAAGGTGAAAGGGTTTTCAAGAGCTTTGTTCATTGCTGTGGTAGAGCAAGAGAGATGGAAAGTCTAATCCCACTGCAGACTCTTAAAGGGGAAGAAGAATTATTTAATTTATTCCAGAAAAGGACATGGAAATAGGAAAATATTTGGGAGGTTAACAGGCTGCATAAAGGGTTAAGCCATGCTTTGTTTTTGCTTTTATATTTCTCTCTGCTCTGTCTTCTGGAAATCTGTTGCTTCCATCTCTCCAAACACCTGCCAGTGATCTCTATTATTATTATTATTATTATTATTATTATTATTATTATTATTATTATTATTATTATTATTATTATTATTATTATTATTATTATTATTCCATATCTGATTCCAAATATCATAAAGATTGTCCTGAGAATATAATGCAGCAGCCTTCTATGGAATTTTAAAGCTACTGTTATTTGAAGTGTCTTGTTTCACCCAACAACATCAACTACATAAAAGGGGAACTCTCCATATTAAGCTACCACACATGTAAAGATTTCTTTGATTCTTATCTTGTTTGCTTTCCAATTAAATTGTAAGACAAAAAGAATCATAAGCACAGTGGTACCTCGGATAAAGTCCGATTCGGATAATGTCGCAGTTTTCATGCACACGTGATGCATCGCATAAAGTCCAAAACCACTAAAAAAATGGACGTTATCTGAGGTATTTGGTATAGGAACCTCAGATAAAGTCCATTTTTGGACATTATCCGATGCATCACCCATTTGATTCGGATAAAGTCCAAAATCGGATAAAGTCCAAACTTGTGGAATATAATTTCATTATATAAACCACCCTCAGATTCATCATTGGTTATTCGGAACTCTCACTTATCACATTAATAAATATACTATTCTCCTTCCTTGTAATTTGAAATACATAGTTCTCATATAAGCCCCAGTTAACCTTCATGCACTAGGACAGCAGGTTTTAGTTCTAAAAAATTATGCTTTGAATCCACTCAAAACTAGACCTACAAAATAGGCCTTCTACAATTTCTAAGAGCTATAGGTTCTCAAGGTTTTACAGCCAGTTGCCATGTATAGTATATTTTTCAAAAACAAACCAAGACAAATTTCTCTCGAGAAATCTATTATATTTTGTCACACTTGTTGCACAATCAAATTTCTTCCTTTCTTTTTATTCTGCTGCATGAGGGTAAACTATGCCACTCAGCATATGTACATAACTCCCTTTTTTGTGCATACATTTCATATATATAGGTTAACAAATAATCAGTTCAACTTCATTGCCTTTTCATTTCTCTGTACTCTTCCTTGTAAAAAAATAACCAGAATATTCATGATATCACTACAGCTAAGGTGACATCTGAAGACTTTCATACCACTGACTCTTGGGTTTCATGAAGCCCAGACTGTGGATAATGACTTCACAAGAGCAGAGGCTTCCTTTATTTTACGGTTTCTCAGCATCTGTAAAATTCTGCTACAAAAAAAAATCATATTCAACTTCATTCATACTTCTACAACTGTATGATAGGGCAGGGGTTCCCAACCTTTTCAAGCCGGGGGCTGGGTCACGCTCTCTGTCAGCTTTGAGGGCCAGACGGCCATTTTGCCCTGCCTGCATGATGAGGATGGCCATTTTGTCCCAACAGCTTCAAATGGGGTGGCCATTTTGTTTCTTGAATGACCTTGGAGTGGCGGGAGGGGGGGCAAATGAAATGGTACTGAGGGCCTGATCCAGCCTGTGGAGCTTAGGCTGGGAACTCTTGGTGTAGATGATGAAGCACATAGAACAGACTGGTGGTGCTCCCTGATAGTTCCATCTGCTAGAGAGGCTCACCTCTCTAGCACGAGGAGGAGGGCCTTCTCTGAGTCTACTCCGGCCCTGTGAAACCTCCTGCCAAGTGAACTTCATCTCCAGGCTGAGCTTTTATCCTTTTGCAAGAGCCTTAAGACCTGGCTTACGCAGCTGGTGTGTGGGGCGGCTTGGGTAGATAGCAATCCTGGGCTGGCTTGTTTAAGTATTGCCCGGGCTGTCAGCTTTTGAAAATCTTGTGATGTGGCATTGGGAGGGCATTTTTTTTAAAATATATATATTTAAAAAAAATTTAAACAAATATAATTTTAATGCTTTTAAAATGTCTTTGTAAACTTTTTATTTGTTTTATATGTAAGCCGCCTGGAGTCGCCTTGCTGAGGGGGTGGCAGTAGAAATGTGAGTAATAAATAAATGAATAAACAAACAAACATGTGGCTCTCCAGATGTTACTGGACTTCAAATTCCAATATCCTTCCCCATTGGCTTGCTAGAGTTGATAGGAATTGAAGGGCTGTAAGTTCTTTGTTGTTGCCATAAAAGAATAACTCATCCAGGCTGTCTTTAATTTGAATTAAAGGGCTATTCTACAACTACATTCCAGGCTCCTTTATCCACTTTGTGTCCAGGAATGCCTTATTTATTTAGAACTGAGAGGAAAGATGCAAGCAAATAATCTGATACTAGGAGGCATTGGGCAAAGCACAAGCAAATACATTCAGGACATCAGGGTCTCTGGAGAACCTGTTCTCATTTTAAGAGGTCTTATGGCTAGCTCTTCTATGTGGAAAAAGAAAAAGAAGACACAGATGGCTCCTTGAACACATGGGAAGAAAGCCAAAGCATTGCAAAAACCTAGAAAATGTTTTTAACAGTGACCATAGTGCAGTGAATAAATACGCATGCATGCACTATGAGCAAGGACAAGCCTGTCTTTACTGTACTAAAATTGCTGAAAGAAGCATCATCTGTATTCACTCCCAGCGTGAGATTTTCTAGAACTAGGGGAAATGAAGGGCAATGTTATTTAATGAGTGGAATGTTAAACATATATGGAAGATACGGACAAGGATCAAATTGCAAATCAGAAATAAAGAGTACAGGGCAAACATTGCCTTTTAGATTAACCCAAGAGCATCAAATTGTTGCACAAGAACATGGGATCCCCAATGGAAAAATCCCAACCTATGCCACCCAAATTCTTCAGATGGGCATTTATTACTGATAAAGCGCCATCAACAGATATGGCATGTGGCAATATTTGATAAGCAACTTTCTATCACCAACAGAATGAAATAGATTGCTGCCTTTAAGAAGTTTATAGCCTGGCATATACAGTGATATAAAACATCAGACAAGTGGGAAGGGAGGCAACTGGCTAGGAAAGTTGTTTTTTGTTAAATGGAAAAACAAAGAGAGAAAATATTTAGAGGAGCAAAAGAAGTACATTTATACCAGTCATATGATAATAATAACATGAAGAAAGAAAAGTAGATCGAAATGTCTGTGTGTATGCTTAAGAATAGACAAACAGCACATTCCTGTACAATGTCTATTCATAACTATGCCTACTGAGTTTGGTAGAACCTACGATAAGTTATGTGGATATAGCACTGCAGGCTATATAGCTGTTTATAATTTGTCATCTTGGATGCTGTTTTTGATATACTGTTATCACAGTGAAGTATCTTTGACTCTAACACATACTTCATTATGGTGACATATCAAAGGCATCTTGAAGCTCAGCAAAACAGAAACTCATCTGTAGTAGCAATGTAACAGTTGAAGCTTCCTATTACACTTCTACTAGTTACCAGAATGTCACTTTCTAAAATAATATTATTGCCAAGGGTTATTAATAAGTAAAACAAGTCTTCTTGGTTTGGCAAGACCTAGTAGTTGCATGGTAAGAAAAGATTAAACAGTACAAGCAAGTGTATAACTCATGACTAGCCACACCAATACATGGCTCATTAGCTATTGTACTCATTAGGGATCCATAAACCTATTGTCTTCACTGTTTTAGGTTGGAAAAAAGAGAACTCAAGGACAACGAAGCCACAATACCTAGCTCGTTAGCTTTGACTGGTCTGGTGGATCACAAATCATGCAGGATTACCACAAAACGTCATAACACTACCATTCTTGACTTGGATATACAGCAATGACAGTAGTATATCCTTCATTAAAATAGGATGGGAAAGCAATTAGACTTATGATACTGATGTAAGAGATAAATTTTGAGGGTTATAGCAGTGTTCCCCAACATTTGGGTTTTGGACTTCAATTTCCAGAAGCCTAAGTCAATTCCACAAAGCACTGATCAGCCAATGTACTGACTTAGGCTTCTGGGAAATGAAGTAAAAAACCTAAAGATTGGTGAACACTGGGCTATAGGATGGAAGTGATGTGGAATTAACATCACTGTTGTCTCACATTCATTCTCATAACACTTTCCATGCACTATGTACAATTCTAAGTTGTTGGTTTTTATGCCACCTGAATCCCCAGTGTTTTATGCTCCAGAGAAAGAGGTTGGCTTTTCCCAAAATTGTGAAAAAGACAAAACAGACAATTAGGAATTTTTTAAGGACTTTATGTCACACATTCAAAACCTGAGCACAAGCATCATCACCCATCCACCAAGTCTAACCAAGTTCTAAAAAATAAATCCATGTTTTTGCCATCTTAGCAAGCTAGTTACTATATATAGTTTAAAATACAGGAAAAATCCTGCAATAGGTTGTTCAGGCCACTTGTTCATCTAGGGATGCATTCCTAACAAGTCAAGCTGGTGGAGGACTGGTTTTGGTGACACTACACCAGGAGACTGTGCTGAATTCAAATCTCAACCAGCTTCAGGATGAAGTTACTTACAACTACTAAATGGATACTTCTCCAAGTAGAGGGAAGTAAAGAGTGGGGTCCCCCAAGGTTCAGTACTGGGACCCCTGCTTTTCAACCTCTTCATAAATGATCTAGAAGTAGAAGTAAATAGCAAGGTAGCCAAATTTCCTGATGACACTAAATTATACAGGGTAGTGAAAACTGTGAGAGATTGTGAGGAGCTCCAGAGGGATCTCTTGACACTGGGGGAGTGGGCAAAACAGTGGCAAATGAGCTTCAACACTAGTAAGTGCAGAGTGATGCACGTTGGGGCAAAAAACCCCAATTACATTTATAAACTGATGGGGTCTGAACTCTCTGCGACAAACCAGTAAAGGGACCTTGGTGTCCTGGTGGACAGCTCAATTAAGGTGTCAACCCAGTGTGCCTCAGCAGTGAAAAAAGCAAACTCAATGCTAGGGGTCATTAGGAAGGGTTTAGAGAAAAAAGTCAGCAAGTGTCATTTTGCCTCTTTATAAATCTATGGTGAGGCCCCATCTGGAACACTGTGTATCGGTCTGGTCGCCATACCTCCAGAAGGATATTATGGAGCTGGAAAAAGTGCAGAGGAGGGCAACCAGAATGATTAGGGGACTGGAACACCTTCCTTACCATCTGAGGTTGCAACGGTTGGGCATCTTCACTCTTGAATGATGGCGTCTAAGAGGTGACCTGATTGAAGTTTATAAAATCATGCATGGTGTGGACAAAGTAGATAAGGAAAAACTGTTTTCCCTATCGTACAACACTAGAACTAGGGGACACTCCATGAAACTTTTGGGTACTAGTTCTCAAACAAATAAGAGAAAGTTCTTTTTCACCCAGAGGATCACTGGTCTATGGAACTCCCTGCCAGAAAAAGTGGTGACAGCTGTCAGTCTTGACAGCTTTAAGAAAGGATTAGGCAAGTTCATGGAGGACAAGGGTATCAATGGCTATAATTATGGATACCTAAGGACAACCTCTGGGTTGGAGAGATAGGCAGGATATCTTTCAATGTCATTTCCAGGGAATCCTAAGCAGGTGAAGGCATCTGCTTTAGAATACCCAGAAGCAAATGGTGAGCCACTGTGTAAGACAGAATGCTGGACTGGATGGGCTGTGGCCTGTTCCAGCAAGGCTGTTCTTATGTTCTTATGTACTCTGACCTAGACTTAACTTTATGCCAGCCTAGTGGCAAAGAGTCTAGACCAGTGGTTCCCAACATGCCCAACAAGGGGACTACAATTCCCAGAGGCCTAAGTTAGTACATTGGCTGATCAGTTCTTTGGGAAATTGACTTAGGCTTCTGGGAAATGAAGTCAAAAAACCAAAGGTTGGGAAACACTGGTCTAGACCTTGGCATTCCAGGTGTTCTTGGACTTCAATTACCAGAGGCCCAAGTCAGCACTCCTGCTGACCAGAGCTTCTGGGAATTGAAGTTCAAGAACATCTGGAGTGTCAAGATTTGTCATCACTGGTCTAGACTAAGTGTGGTTTGGATCTGGTATAATTCAGCTGCTTCTTCTCCACTCCTTTTCTTCTCTCTTCCTTTTTGGTTCTTCATCTGGTTGACTCCAGCCAGCACGGCAATTGCAGCAGCAGCACTGGCTGTTATGAAAGGACAACAGACCTTTATTCATTCCAAATCCACTATAGTCAATGTATGGACCGCAGTGTATGCCAGTTTTTTTATACATATGATTCTTAACTGGTGATAGACATGTCACTGGAGGGATACTGAAAAAATCTAGATGGGAAACTGGGTTTTCAGATCAATTACGAAGAACTGACTGCCCTTCAATTCCAACGTTTTTATACACAAGTATGATGTGCTGCTTCTTTCCAACTTTACTCTTCATGAACTATCCTTTACATAGTCTCTTGTGTCTGATGAAGTAGACTTGATCCACGAAAGCTAACATCAAAATACAGCAGTTAGTCTTTAATATGCCACAACATTTTTGTCTTTTGTTGTTGTTTTATTTTGTTTACTCTCTGATATAATTTACAAGTTACTGCTAGAATGCAGTCCTTTTAGGCACCTAGTGTTCCTCTTAATTCCCTGTTCCTCCTTACCATCACGCTTTCATAAATGATCCAATATAGTAACAGACATGAAAGGTTGGAATTTGCTGGTTTATACCAACTTGAGAGTTCTTCTCCTGAGTTTTAAGAAGGTTCTCAACCTTGGATAGGGATTGAACCCAGGACAGTCTGTATGCAAATCACATGCTCTACCACTGATATACAATTTTTCTCTGAAAGTAAGTTGTGTGCTAGCCTAGATTAAATTTATCTTTTCTTTGATGTTTCAGTCATGCATAAGCAGTATGAAACATATGTCCTGTTAAGTATAACCTTTAAAACATTTTGTAAAACAAAGGGAAAACATAATTTCCAAGGGCTATAATGGAATCAAACACATTTTTTAAAATGCAAAACTGTGAAATATTCAAAACTTTCCCTATGACATTTCTGAGCATTTGCCTTACTATCTGTGGCACCTGGAACTAAGAAAACAGTTTGGATAAATGCAACCCTAAGATCTAGAGCAATAGAAAAACATCACATAAAACCAATGTTTCAAAATACTATAAAGACATCTATAAATGTTCTGGGCAAAGTATCTCTTATCTAGGACACAGCAGTGCTAAAAATACACAGTTTTAATCCTGACTGAGGATTAAAGTTCTTTGTAACGAAAAGAGAGAAAAAAGAACAGATTACATCCACCCCTAATAACCATTTTGTTTTCTGGGAATTATTCTGCTATTTTTCAGTTTTCCTTAATATCTATTTTTTAAAAATACAACGTTCTATTTTATTTTATTTTAAAAATTTGCCAGAAATGAAAACTGAAAATTCCAGTTTCCATATATTTATCCATGACAGATGTCCTGAAGAAATACATATGGAGGTAGAAAACATATATATGGGCACTACTTTTTTTCCTTCTAAAAAGTGAAAAATGCTTCTGGTTCATACAGATTAAAGAAACCTAACGAACTTAAGCCCTCAGTGCAGAATTTACCTGATCTCATCTTAATGAAATAATGCCATGTGTCCAAAGCACAGTCATTTTACTACTGATCAAATTAACTATCCTTAATACTTCCCCTAGGTATCATTTTTTGGACCTGGAATTGCCACAACAACAAAAAGACAAAAACAATAAAAAGAAAGAGTATATAGAGTATACTCTATATAGCTATTTGTGATGTCAGGATAGAGATTTTATCAAGCTATCTCATTAAAAACACATCTAACACACAATTGGACTCATGGGTGCCTCAATCCCCCAAGAATCTTATATTTCTTTATTATTGTGAGGTAACAGGTAGTTGCAGCATGTTGTAGTGGCATATGCTATGCACACAAATTATGTTAACATTGTTATGAAACTTTGTCTTACCTAGGAAAACTCCTCCGAACAGCTTTGAAATTGCTCTGCTTATTTGAAGCATAATGAATTCCTGGCCATATAAGTAGTTAAATAGTACTATCTAATAATACTATGAATGTAATTAATAATTGCACATCCTCCCATCACCATTCCATAGAAAATATGTTCAACTACTGTAGATTTTTTTCCACTTCCACACCAGAAGTGATCAGAATGTTGTTGTTGTTTTTTGCCATTACAAAAAAAGTAATTGGTTCAAACTAAACAAAAAAACACAAAATAAGTGTTTTTAGCTTGTGCAAACTACAAAAGGTATGTGTGTTGTTTTTACATAACATATTTTTTATTAAAAACATCTCAGCAATTTACTTGAGAAGGTCCTGAAAAGGAGAAAATGCACAAAATCCCTTATAATTTTGCCCACTTATGAGAAACAAAATAATCAAAGCTTGCATTTGATACACTACTTCTCTTCCTGCTAATGATAACTCTCAGGAGATGGTGTGTAACAAGACTCTTGGTCTACAACATATTAGCTGAATGCCATATTCTGCTCAAGTCATCAAAAGAGATTGTTTCTCGAGTCTGTACGAAACATTGTCAAATCATGCATTTGACACAAATAAGGAGACAGCTGAGAGGGTGTCTAAAGTTATGAGACGTGCATATGAACTGCGATAGAGATAAGGCACGTAGTATTGATCTATGTAAATGAAGAAGAGTGTTGGAAAAATGAAAGAACTGACTTCTGGCCAGTTTCTGCTTGTTAGACAGAGCAGACTCAGGAATCTGTCCAAACAGAATTAAATGTGAATTTAAATAGTTATAATTATTCAGTAATTAAAGGTGGGTTGCCATTTGCATTCATGAGTTAGGTGGGTGCTAATTAAAGTGATCTTTCTTTGATTCTGGATTATGAACAATTCCACCTGACTTACATTGAAGTCATAAGGAATTAAAATGGGGATTTTAAAAAGTATAGTACTCTGCCACTGCAAGTGATGTCATTTCCTGTATGCTGATGTAATTTACACAAGAGGATTTCAATCTACAATAAAAAGTTTATCAACATCATTGTGTGTTGGTTTGGATACTAAGAATCCCTTAAGTAATTGAATGCATTTTTATATGCGCAATAGGATTTTTTTTGCTCGTGATACATCTTAGGTTGGGGGAATAAGTTATGATTGTACAATCTGGAAACATATTTTAAAGGCAGCTATGTTAATGTTTCAGCAAGAACAAAAGGAAAACAAAAAGCAGTGTTGTGGCACTTTCATTAAGAGCTTTTGCAATCCTCACTTCCTCAGAGACACAAAGTGTCTGAAGAAGTGTGCCTAAGAAGTGGATTGTAATCCACAAAAACATACACTGAGACATAATTGTCCATCTTAACTATGCCAATATATATCGTGGATTTTTTCTATTTCTTATTGTGGCTTCTTCTTCTTCTTTTTTACTACAGCACTCAAAACATCCCAACCAGCATAGTCAATGATCTGACATCAAAAAATTAGCTTTTCCAAGTCTCGTAATATTACTGGGTCTGCTTTCTAGAAAGAGAGACCATAGAGTCAGTTGTTCTAGTGTCCAGGCAGTACTCTTTTCTTCCATTTCCTATTTACCAATTTGGTTCCTGGTTCTAGCTGAATCTGAAAACCTTGGAGCTACTGTCCACACTGCACCTTACTAATCTTGTTAAACTGGTACCCCATTCCTAAATATGTCTACATAGATATTAAATTGCACTGGGTTAAGCAGGAACTACTGTCTAATAAGTACATTGAAGATGACAACTCATGGTTCACTCTTAAAGACTTTTTTCTTAAAATTTGAGATCTAGATTTCCAATTATTTCAGAAATATCATACATTCAACTTCCAAGATGCAGTGTTACAAAGGAATGGCCCTTAAACTGCTGGTTTTTAAGTTAGTCTGATAGCTGTGGTTACAAACATGGACATGGACATTAGTAACTGACACAGCATTAACAAATACTTACCTTTTGACAATCAGATCACTTATTGAAGCATAATACTACTCATTCTAATTAGATAGCTCTAGCACTGCCCTTTTAACATGCATTTTTAAAATTTCTTAAAAGCATTTTACAAAGCCAGCTCTTCCCATTTATTCCACAAAAGATGAAAAGGCCACATAGATACTTTAATAAAACTTATCTCCAATGCATTGCTTCTTCCTAGCATCAACTGTAATGCAGACTGTGTTACCTGAAGTTGTAATCAAAGGGTCCTATGTGAAAAGATCAGCAATTTAACCAAATAAATTGCACAGCACTACCAATCTTGCCCTATTATAAATAGTTGCAAAATAGTGCTGGGATATTCTAGAACTATAGACTAAGTTTTTGTGAGGCACCTTGAGCCATACCTGTCAAGTATCCCATTTTCCCCAGGAAAACCCCTTATTTTTACCCCTCTTCCCACTCCTCTCCCGTTTTATTAATTTCCCCATAATATCCCTTATTTTTTAAAAAATAATCCTGACCGGAGCCATCACAGGCAAAGCTGTATTATGTTTTTCCTGCCACCAGAGGCCGCTGTGGCTTTTCTCTTGTGGAAGAGGAGAGAGAAGGTGGTGGGGGCCTTCTCATTCATTTCCCGGCCACATGGTCATGGAGGCTTCGGTTTTGCTGCTGCTGGTCGGAGCCACCATGGGACGGGAGTTTACTCTAGGTGAGCGATATTTCATATATGCAGGGGCAAATCAGCTCTTGGTCTGGGGCAGAGACTTCTCTCTCACTCTCGTGGTTTATTGAGCTATTTCTGCCCTGCCTCCTGGAGGCTTTCATTTCTATTCTAGAGTTAACTTGGGAGAGGGGGATGTTGCTTGATCACTATATGAGAGAGAGTGAGAGCTGAGGTTTATTTAGCTTGCAGTTGCCTGGCTGGGTTCCTTTTACAGTAGGAAAAGCTGCTGCCGTTTCCCCAACCTACCCAACAGGCACCCCACCTTCTAACAAACCATCTGGAGGAAGATTAACTCCTCAGCTGCTGGGAGGCTTGGAAACTACAGAGGTTGCTTTTTACTTTACTAATTTCCTTCCTTAACCTGGATCCAACATTCTCAGGTGTTGGTGCTTTAATTGGTTGCAGTGAGGAACAAATAGATTGGTTAATTTGGGGGAATTAATCCCTTGCTCCTCCACCCTAATTGGGGGGGGTCTATCCATGTGCAGGGCTAGTTCATTAAAGCCAACCTGCTTACAAGCAGTTGGTAACCCTAGGGGGCTGGTTTACTATTCTGCACTTTGCTTCCCATAATTAAAAATGAGTAAACAAGAAAGAAAACAATGCAAAAAATCCCCCAAGAAGATGGGGAAAGGGTTCTTTGACCCACACAGCTTTGTGTCTACTACATCTATGATACCATCTAGCCATCTTATTTTTGGCCACCCCCTTCTTTTGTCTTCCACCTTCCCCAGCATCAAGGCTTTCTCAAGTGAATCCTCTCTTCTCATTTGATGTCCAAAGTACTTTAGCGTCATTTTTACTATTTGACCTTTAATGAGCAGTCATGGTTGATTTCTTCTAGGATCGACCTATTTCTAACACCACTTTTCAAAGGCATCTATTTTTTGTGCTCAGATTTCCTAATGGTCCAGCTCTCACAACCATACATTACCACCGGGAATACCATTGCTTTGACTATGCAATTTTTTGTTTGCAAGGTGATGTCTCTACTTTTAACTATGTTCCCCAGGTTTCTCATAGCTTGTTTCCCAAGCATCAATTGCCTTTTTATTTCATGGCTGCAATCACCATCTGCAGCGATCTTTGATCCTAAGAAAGTAAAATCTGCCAGTCGTATCCAACTCTAGGGTGCAGTGCTCATCTCTATTTACAGCCAAAGAGCCAGTGCTGTCTGTGTTTGCAGACATTTTCATGTCCATGTGGCAGGCATGACTAAAGCCCAGCAAGTCACATGACTACATTTGGCCACGCCCACAGATTTGGCCACACCCACAGAGGAGTGTGACCAAAATTTCCCTTATTTTCAAATCCGAAACATGACAGGTATGCCTTGAGCAAAGAAGTGTACTGGGGGAGGCAGCAAGAAAAGTATGTAGTATGTGCTAGATTACTTACACAATAAGAAGATATTTCAGAAGTGTATACAATCTTCTTTAACTAAATTTAAAAAGCCTTATAATAGTGGCTGGATGTCCCAGAAAATCTAATCACTGCAAAAATATCACCTACTAACACTAATTTTTTATGTTTCTATGCTTAATTTCATAATATAAAATACAAGCCATACAACAACAAAGTTAAGACAGAGAATTACATATTAGACTGTTTCACACAGAAATATCTTACCACTATGCTCTGTCACTATACTGATGAAATTATTCTATTAATTTCCAGAGAAATACAAGATATAACAAATCAGACTGTTTCTTTCAAAAGTATATCCTGCATGATTCTATTTCATGTTACCTTCATTGAGCAACAACTAACAGAAAAACTGATTAGATGCCATCTAAATTTTGCAGACTAATATTTCTATCCATTGTTCAGGATCTAGATCTTGTTTGCTCCATATAGCCTAGAAGTGGAACTATTTTTTTCATTAAATAACTAAAAATTCAGTAGACTACTTCATATTAATCAACTTCAAATATACTTAGTAATATTATAGTAATAATAAAAATGGATTCTAACCACTTTGTCCTCCTTTGGAAAAGCATCCAGGAAAGCAGAGAAAGGAGAAAAATATAAAAGAAAGAGGAGAAAAACATTAATAAGCAGATATAAATAAGGCAATTCTAACGTTTCTATAAACATAAGGTTTACTGAACATAAATAACATTCTAAAATAAAAAAGTAGTTTCACATGCACAAAAAAGACTTCACAGACATCAACATGTTTTTGAAAGTGGAAGATAAAGAAGACATAGCAGTGTGTATACATCTGGATTCAGACCTCCAATTTTGACAGCATAACTGAGATCCAAGGAGCTGTAGGTGAAAAATCATGTTACCAGGGCTTTTGTGGATAGCCCTGCCTGCTACATCCTCTCCTGTCCTGTGAAAAGTTGCTCAGGGAACAGATTTATACATAGGAGGTCATGCTGTTGGAGGAGAAACTTGCTAAACCCTATATTGGGAATCTGATCACACTAAATGCAAGCCTGGACCTATCATGAGGCAGATGGAGACAAATGTCTCAGCAGCAAATCCTGGGGGTAGCACTGCCCTATCAATTCCTCCTGAGTCCCTTTGACATTTCTGGCTATCCTTTTCTGCCACCACACTTAAATTAGTCTGCTGGCCTCAAATATGGTGGAAGATGGCACTCAATAGAAAGTCAATTTGCTTTTTGAATGATGAAGGGAGAAGTCGCATCATCATATCCTCTGATTTAGGTGGTTCATTCTACCAAAAAAAAATGTCGCAGCATTGGCAATTCGGAGTCCGCTAGATCCAATTCCTTGTCTAGGACAGGAACAGCCAGCATCAATGTTGTCCCTATAATCTTCCCTCCCTGTCTACATGAATGGTGCAACAGTCTGTATGAATTACCATTTCTCCTGTACCATTCATCAATAAAGGTAATGGTTGGCTTGTTCAAAGGAAAGTATGTGGTGTCTGAGTCAAGGTCTTTGCCTTCTAATTTAGAGATTTGGTTGTCAAAAGGATCAAATATTTTTATCAATAAAATCAAACATTTTGAACTTAGAGACCTGAGCGCTGCACAATGGAGGGAGCTCCTGCCTCCCAGCTCCTGCCAACCTAACAGTTCGAAATCAAGAAATTGCAAGTAGATAAACAAGTACCACTTCGGTGGGAAGGTAAACAGGTTTCTGTGTACTCTCGTGCATAGTCATGTCTGCCACATGTGCCCGGAAATGTCTGCGCTGGCTCTTTGACTATCAACAGAGATGAGCACCGAACCCTAGAGTCAGATACAACTGACTTCAATGTCAAAACTGTTCAATCCAAAAATGTCTTGGCTAACATTGCCATTTGAAAATATTTATCATTTCAGAATGTTGTGAGGTGATATTTTCTGTAAAGAGCTAGGATAATATTCTCACCCAAACTATCTTAGATGTAAAGAATGCAGGAGGGAGGTGATTCCTTTATTGGATCACTTTTTAAAAAACCCACAATGTTGTCTATCTTAGATGTATATATGACATTAATTAACAATATTTCATTGTTTATATTGTGTTCAAAAGTCATTTTCAACTATATTCTGAGTTTCTTAGAAGCACAGAAGGTACCACAACTGACAGACACATCTCCTTAGAGATCTTAGAAGCTGGTGCATCATCTCAAAGGCCTCTAGGAAGAACTCTCAATTTGTGTCAGGATATCCATGTGCTTTGTGCCTCTTTTTAAACTTTAAAGCCACACCCTCCACTGACAAGTTCCACAAGAAGACAGTGATGTGGACTCTAACCCTTTAAAAATTTAGCTCAGGATTTTCTAGCCCCAGAGGCTGAAGATCTTGGCTAGCATTGCTCTGGAGAAAGATAATCAGCAGATTATCTTTCTCCAGAGTAACTTTTGTATTACATGATGCCTCAACAGGGAAGATACTGTGTCACTTGGTAACAATATGGTTAATTGGTTGATTACATTTTCAACCAAGATTCTCTACACCAGGGATTCTCAACCTGCAGCCTGCAGCACCATTTCATGTGGCACCACCACCACCTCCACCACAGCAGGAAGTGCCATGTGATGGAGGAAGGGCAAAATGGCCATCCGGCCCCCGAAGCTGTCTGAGGGAGCATGACCCAGCACCTGGCTTTAAAAGGTTGAGAATTCCTGCTCTGCACAATATGAAAATTAAAGATACCAATAAAATGATGATAAAATAAGCCAGGTAAAAGCATGATCAAACCACCAACATGCAAAATAAAGCAATGATTTTGTCTCACCCTACTTATTCCACAGTTCTAGCTTGTTAAGCAGGTAGCAAAATTTACATTACCACATGGACAGACAACCTCTGTCCTTAGTGCGCAGCGCACTCGACTGTGTTCTGCTTGCAATCATCTACCACATGATATATTAACTGCGGGTGGGGAAAATTTGGCCCTCTACATGTTGCAGATGACCTCTTTGCTTTTCCTCATACATGCTAATGCTGGATGGGGCTGATGGAAATTGTTATCCCAAACATATGGATATACCCTCACCCTCCCTATGCGAGCATTTTAATTTCAATATGGGGAACTCATTTGCCCAGAGATTAATATTTTAAATCCAGAAGGCCATATGGCAAAGAATTAACATACACTCAAGCTCTAGGCTCATAGAATACACAAACATACACACCCCAGCTAAATAAGGGAAGATAAAAATACAGTGGTTTTTACAACACTGACTGATGCTATTAAAAATCGAGCAAAAATGGGATTGGTGCTGTTCACTATAGCCAGCTTTATTTGCATCACCTGCAAGGAAGAAACTACAGTGCAAAGCTTCAAGTTTTGAAAACATCCAGGCATATACTGTAGCATTTAACAGGGGGTTCCATTAAGTTCTTTAACTGTTGTTTTTGTTGTTGTTCAGTCACATAGTTGAGTCCGAACCTTAGCGCCCCCATGGACCATTGCACACCAGGCACCCCTATCATCCACCAGCCTCCTCAACCTGCCCAGTTCTGTTCCCATTGCATCTTTAACTGTAGCCAGCTGCAATGTACCAAAATTTAATGGGCATCTTCTCTTAATCCCCCCCCCTAACCACAGCCACTCTGGAACCCCACATCCAAACAGTGCTTGGCATGGGCATGAAAAGGAATCTCCTTGCACAGAGCAAAGATCAGTTATCCAAGCGGACTCATCCAAAATTTACTTGTTGCTATAGGCAAAATGGTTCACTCAGAGACATGGCTACTACTGGAGGACATATGCCCCCCCCCCGGTCATTGGCACATTAATATGTGCACAGCTTTTTATACTTTGACATAGTTTATTATGAAAGGGGCTAATTAGGTATTGTATGGTGGTAGAGAAGAATTTCAAGATGCTAATGCATAAATTTAAAGTACCCCTGTTGTTCCATTAGAACAAAGCATAAATCACTTACCTGTGATTTTAACAAAGAATTGTAGCAGAAAAATGGTAGAGTGAAAACAATTTCTACAAGTCTCTCCATCTGTATATTTAAATAAGAGACTGATTATATACACACATACATACCATTGAGTAAGGAGTTCTGAGAATAAGCATAAAGAATGGATAAGCACTACCACTGGATATAAGTGGGAGGGGAGAGATACAACCTACAGTGATTATCCTTTAATGCTAATGCATTGATGAAGTTCTTCCTGCCTCTGGCGTGCCCTTTCCCTCTTCCTGTTTGTTTGTTCACTTCCTTTGTTTTCTTTGCTTCTTTTATGATCCACTGACCATGCAAGAGGCATGGGAGGCCCTCTGCATAGTGGAGACTCAATTTTTCTCCCACTCCCGGATTGTAATTGTAGGTCATAAGTGTAAGTAAGGGTGTGTTTTGTCTACTTTAAATGCTTCTGGAGTGATTTTTATTATACTAATTATGCTAATCATTGTGAGAAGGGGGGTTGTTAAATGAGAGATTAGGACTATTCTTTCACTCATTTTCTGGTTCTGTTGTTGCTGTTGACTTTTATCTCTCTAAGGAGGCAGAAGAGCTCATAACCACTGGTAGCAAGGATCTCCTTAGGCAGGATGCTGTAGCGATGAAATCCGCAATGCTACATCTATATACAGTAATCAACTTACGTTATTTGATCGTAGAGAAACACGACCGCCACATCTTGCACAAAACTTTGTCCGGCAGTAGGAGCATAAATGGCCACAACCATCAGCAAACTTAGTTTTATGACAGATTCCACATGTTGGTGCGTCATCCTTGTGTTCTCCTTGGTAACGGCGGGTCTCTTCGCCTATTTTTCGTACTTGCTCTTTGTAACTTTCAAATTGTTGGTGCAATCTTCTGTAAGGAAAATAAAAGTTTTTATACCAAAAGCAACACAATTACATGTCCAGCTCATCATATTCAGTGTATTTTTACAATATGGCATCCATAAAGGTTGGTCTATTTGCCAATCTTGAGTTTTGAAATTATATTAAACATCCATAAATGAGACCCAAATAGTTGCTCATGATAGCAGCATAGTCTGAAGGTCCATGTAGATATTAAACAGCATGGAAGATAGACTGGCTCTCATCCAAGAGGATATCATGATCAATAGTATAAAAAGCCACCAAGATGTCCAAGAGAATTAACAGAACCACACACACACAATCTTTAGCCCAGAGCAAGTTGTCAGTCAGGGTAGCTAAGACCATTTCAGCATACCTGTCAACCCGCGGCTCTGGAAAAAACGCGACCTGCGCAGAGCGGTTCCACGCAGGTCGCCTTCCACGCATGCAAGTGGCGTAGGCTTCCACGCAAGCGTGGAAGGGTTCTACACGAGTGTAAAACCCTTCTACGCATGTGTAGAAGGCAACTTGCGCAGAAGGGCTGCGCAGTACTTCCTTTCCCCCGCTGCCAAATTACGGGGGTTTGGCAGCGGAGGTCAGGAAATGACGTCAATCGGCGCAGGATTACGGGGTAATCCCGGCCAAATTGGGAAGGTTGACAGGTATGCATTTCAGTATCAAATCCTGGCCTGAAACCAGATTATTAATCAGTTTTAAATCAGTTTTCTCCAGGAAAGCCTGAAGCTGCCCAACACTGGAAGGAAGATCTGCTGCCATCAAACTAAACTTCACAAGGAAATGAACTGACCATGATGATGAAATTATAGAAAGCTCTTCTAGAAACAGATTGTCCTTCATTCTTCCAGTGGCAAGATCCAGAAAATGACCTGCCACAAGCAATAGGCTCATGATATATTTCAACATTTGCACAGTTGCCATGGTAGCCATGAAATTTTGAGCAAGACCTATCTGGACAGCCTTGGAGTAGATGATGAAGTTCTCCAGAACAGTAGTCACTTCAACTAATTCATGCAGCCAGGCAGCTGGGCAACGGAGTGAGCAGTACACCATCAGCAACCCTGTTCTGTTTCTTTGCCCCAGCATGACATACAGGCCCTGCTGGGATGCACAGTGGGGAATTAAACTCACAACCTCTGGCTCCATAGCCAGATACCTAACTCACTGAGCAATTGAGCCTAACCCTGTCTA
This sequence comes from Bradypodion pumilum, assembly GCA_035047305.1. Classification (NCBI taxonomy): domain Eukaryota; kingdom Metazoa; phylum Chordata; class Lepidosauria; order Squamata; family Chamaeleonidae; genus Bradypodion; species Bradypodion pumilum. Next base: position 180,285,009 of record JAWDJD010000001.1, on the reverse strand, counting down.
ATTGGGCACTCTAAATTAGGACAAATGCATTTACAAAATATTGCACATATAATGTCTGCTGAGGAAGTAGTGCAGTAAAATCATATTCCCCCAACACACTTTAACTTACAATGTTACACAAGGATGCATTTTATTTGATATCAGAGGGGGCCACCCTCTTAGTCTTAGGGATTGAAAGAAAACTGGTGACCTGGTAGCTCTGCACATGAGGGGAAGATCTGGCGGTTAGCTCTGGAGGTTCCCTGCTAGTTTGGTTTCCTCCTCTGCACATGACTCTTATGGGGCGGGGACTAAAAACAATTCAGCTAAAAATTAGACGTGCTTACTAGCTGAAAAAACACAGAGATTCATCTGGATCCAACACAACAACATTGCTTAGAGTTGTTGCATCCAGATTTGGGATTGTCATGATCATGGTCAACCTCTGGAAGAAAAGAACAATGAAAAGAATTGTATCCTTTCCAACTGCAAATGCTGGCAAATATATCCAATGAAGCCAACATGTTTATATTTACAGTCTTATATTATAACCAATGGGGCTGTGGTGGCTCAGTGGTCAAGAAGCTCACTTTGTTAGCTGGAAGGCTGGCAAGTCGGCAGTTCAAGACCTGGTTACTGCATGATGGTTTGAGCACCTGTCTCTGTCCCAGCTTCAGACAACATTGCAGTTCAATAGCAAGAAATTGCAAGTAGATAAATAGGGACCACTTTGGTGGGAAAAGATCTTGGGGACACGAAAGGAGCCTCATTCAGGCGTCCCCTGAGCAGAGTTTCTCCAGCAAAAATCTTTTCAACCCAGAATAATTTCTGACATGAAATTATTATTGTTATAATCAATGCCCAGCAGATGGCACCAGAGATTACTAATTTTTTTCTGCGTTGTAGAATCACTAGTCTTTAATTCTGTGATAAAAAATAACCTAATCTTATGTCGCAAATCTCTCTTTTTAATTTTATGAAAATATATTGTGGTTTTTTAAAAATGCCTATCTGTATGGTATGGAATGAAAATAATATGCCTATATTCCTAGGTTGGATATTCATCAAAATGTTAAATTGTGCATCTTATCCCAAACATTTTGGATGTGGGTTGAACAGAAGTGTAGAAAACGTCAGCGTCTGCTCACAATGAATTATTCAGATAACCTATTCAGCATGCAAACTTCCTAGCCATAGCCATGCCTTAGGGAACACAGTACTTTTGTGTTCTCATTAATGACACTCAGATACATAGAGGAGGTCACATGTGTGTGTGTGTGGTCACCTATTTCCAAAGTTCTATCAGTCTGATTGAAACCAACCTTACAACCCAACTTTAGGTCTGATCAGAGATTTACGGTAATTATATGGGAAGAGCGGGAAGAGTTAATATGTATTAGCGTATTGACGTAATGGGGAAGTATTTTGACTTCCTTCTTCAACAGATTAAAAAGGAATGGGGATAGGAAGAATACAACTTGTACAGTATTTTGCATGCCCCTCTCTATAAAATATAATGCTCATTAAATCTCAATATTTTAAAAGTCTGAATAAATTCTGGATATTTTCTAAGATTGTGGAATCTCCATATACAGTGGTACCTTGGTTAAGATGATTAATGCACTCTCCGGGATGTTTCTTACTGCAAATGTTACTTTAACCGAACTTCTCATAGGGATGCATTGAATGCAATTTCCCATAGGAATGCATTGAAAAACAAAATACTTTAACTGAAACATGGTTTCCCATAGGAATGCACTGAAAACTAATTAATCTGTTCCAAAAAAATTCCGTAAACCAAGCCACTATTTTCTATGGATTTCCTTTTGTTATGCAATTTTTATGTTAGCCGAGCCGTTTGTTAACTGAGGTTCCACTGTACTGAGTTTAAAAGTACAGTTTGCAATGAGATTAAAGGTAGGCCCTGGGCCTAGCGGTTGGGTTTCATCTACATCAGGGGTTTGCAACATTTTCCCGCCACGGGCCAGACATGCCCCCGACATGCAACTGCGGAGGTCGGAGACAAGGTGCTCCCAGTGCTTACATTTTTGTCACCATCGGCGGCAGTGATCGCATCAGTTTTGTGGCTTTTTGCACAGTCTCCACCGTTTCTCCTGGCAGCGGGAGGCTTTGCGGAGCATAATCACTCCATTTTCAGGTTTCTCCGTAGCTCCTCTATGGCGCTTCAACAGGGAAAGCGCAGCATTCTAGGACTTCCTGGTTCCACACCAGGCGGCCAGGCTATGACATCACAGTAACTGGAGGATACTTTTAAAGAAAAATTTTAAAACTTTTAACTTTAAATAATTTAAATTTTTTAATGTTTTTAAAATGTTTTGGTGCTTTTACTGTATATGTGAGCTGCCCGGAGTCACCTCGGCGAGGGGGCGGCGTTTGAAATATGATTAAATAAATACATAAATTATCATGACTTCCGGCAGTGGGGGAGGGCAAGAGGCGGTCCTAGAGGTGCCCGGGTGACCACCATAAATTCATGATATGCATGGGGCAAACTAGGCCTGTGGGCCGTAGGTTGCAAACACCTGATCTACATTATGTAATGTATTTCTTGAACCTGCTGCAAGTTGCAGGGCTCTTGCTGTATGGGACGCATTAGTGTCAACCAATTATTGCTGCTGTTTTTTGGCATCAACGTATGGCGCCACCCCTTCTCCATTTGCTAAAAAACAGCAAGGAACATCTTCTGTACCATTTCATTGTACTATATTGGACAGGGAATGCAAATACCTCTGTAATGAGTCAAAATGGAGCCTTTGCTTTTAGTGGGTTAAGATGCTCCCTGAGGGTGTGTAATGTACACATGTGAAGAAAGTCTGGGAATGAGTCCTTCATGCTAGGTGCAGCATTCTGTCCTCTTGGAATTCATAAAATTTTCTTACTGTGGGAATGGAAGTATGTATGATGAACATTGAATGTGCAGCCTTATTGGTTAACATACGGCTCACTCTTGAGTGAGGGAAGCGGGATAGAAATATTTTAAATAAATAAATAAATACAGGAAAAGGAGGAATGAAAGATTTAAAATGGGTTTTGTTATATTGGAATGTAGAAGCAGAAATGCCATGATTATTATTATGTGTCACATGTGCTTATCAGGAGGAGAAAGGAGCATGCTCATATTTGCTTGTGGGTAAATAGTAGAAAGCATACCTGTCAACCGCGGCTCCAGACAATCCGGGACCTGCGCAGAACGGTTTTGCGCAGGTTGCTTTTTACGCATGCATAAAAGCCTTCTACACATGCATAAAAGCAACTTGCGCAGAACCATTCTGCGCAGCTCGCTTCTATGCATGTGTAGAAGGCTTTTACGCATGCGTAGAAGGCTTCTATGATCCCCTTCTGCACAGAAGCTATCTACGCATGTGTAGAAGGGTTCTACGCAAGTGTAGAAGGGTTCTATGCATGCGTAAAAGCCTTCTACGCATGCGTAGAAGCGAGCTGCACAGAAGGGATGCACAGTAACGCCTTTCTCCCCGTTGCCAATTCCGGGATTTCGGCAGCTCCGGGCGGGAAATGGCGAAAATCATCGCCGAAAAACGGGAAATCCCGGCCAATCCGGGAAGGTTGACAGGTATGGTAGAAAGATGTAATCTAATGTGTTAGGCTGGCTTGAACAGGAAAAATGTAGGTAGACCTTCCTTATTTTAACCAGAGAAAGTGAGAAAGTAAAAATGTTTCTTTTTTCTATTTTTGTACCTGATCCAGAACATTGGTCTAAAAAAAACTGTTTGTAACAGAAGATGTTGCACTTATTACATAGAGCAGGGGTTCCCAACCTAAGGCCCGCAGTGCCATTTCATGTGGGGGCCCCACTCCTCCAAGGGCATTTGAGAAACAAAATGGCCAGCACTTTGTAGCTGTTGGGGCAAAGTGACCACCCCCATCGTGCAGGCAGGGCAAAATGGTTGTCTTGCCCTCAAAGCTGACTGAGAGAGTGTGACCCAGCCCCCGGCTTGAAAAGGTTGGGAACCCCTGATATAGAGCATAAACTGGTGAGAGTATTCCAGCCCTTTATTTCTTTATTGGCAATGCTACATATTGCTACCTAATTAACATTGCATGTCCCACCTCATCTGGCTGGTTTGTAAGGATAAACAGTCAGTGATTGAAACCTATCATAGATTTCTCTAGTCTGGAGCAGAACCACATGTACCAGAGCACATGTACCAGCAAAAAGGGTTCGTGCTGGCTTCCTGAATGGGTGCAGGCCTCTTGTCAGGTGGAACGAGTTCCATGGTAGTGGGATAATGGGCTTTGTTATCCTTACAACCTCCGTGGCAAAATGCAATAATTTCCCTGGGACACTTTTTGTTCAAGCTCCCCCCTCCCCCCATGGGCCAATATTTAAATTCAGGAACCTTAAAAATAATTGAGTACAGCAGTTGTCAAGAAGGCACAGTGGGAAAACCTAACTCCCAAACTCCGGATACTAAGCTATCTGGCACCGTTCTGTCTAGTTCTGCATGGATTCTACAACAAATGTAATTCTGAGTACTAAAATGTTCTGTCCTTGTGCACGAAGGCTAAAGCAGTCTTTATATATGGTGCCTGTTTGATATCCCACAGAACTGAACACTTACACAAACTTAAAGGCATCCAATATGGTATAGCCCTCTCTGGTACAGAGGTCAGTGCTAAGATTTTGGAGACAAGATCAAATCCCCTTTGAGTAGCAAAGCACAGTGGGTGATCTTGAGCCAATCACTTGCTCTCAACTGAAATTACAATATTTGCTATCATATAAGACCCAGTCTCACCCCTCACCCCTTAAAATACACTAGGGAAATGGAGTGCATCTTGTACGGTATATAGTGTGGCCCAGCCGGGGGTGAGGAGGAGGAGGAGAGCCGGGCGAGCGGCAAAGGGGCCTGCCGCCGCCGCCGCCGGGCAGCCACCCCAGCCGGGGGTGAGGAGGAGGAAGAGCTGGGCGAGCGGCAAAGGGACCTGCCACCGCCGCCGGCGGGCAGCCACCCCAGCCGGGGGTGAGGAGGAGGAAGAGCTGGGCGAGCGGCAAAGGGGCCTGCCGCCGCCGCCGCCGGGCAGCCACCCCAGCCGGGGGTGAGGAGGAGGAAGAGCGGGGTGAGGAGGAGGAGGAGAGCCAGAGTCCCAGGCAAAGGATAAGTAACAGATATGCAAATGTAGAAGACCTAATATAGCAACTGACATAGAGACTTTATAATGACTAAACATAGAAACTGACATAGAGACTGTGTTTTAAAGTGTGATAATATGCATGATAATATGTTGTCTTAAATGTGTTAAACTTTTAAAAACTGTGATAAAATGTATGAGGAGAAAAAAATGGCGCAGACACCGGCAACCACGCCAAAAATCTTGCCAAGAGAACCCTATTGACCAAAACAAAAGGCAAAACAAAAGGGCAGGCTAGGTGATACAGGATGCTTAACACCACAGAGGGGAGAAAGGGGAGGGACAGGAAGGGGGGAGGGGAAATGCAATGTTGCAAGGAGCAATACTGCATAGGGACATGGAATGTGAGATCAATGAACCAAGGAAAACTGGAAGTGGTAAAAAGTGAGATGGAAAGAATAAGCATTGACATCTTGGGCATCAGTGAGCTAAAATGGACAGGGATGGGCGAATTCAGCTCTGGAAACCATCATATCTACTACTGTGGTCAAGAAAACCTTAGAAGAAATGGAGTAGCCATAATTGTCAATAAAAGAGTGAGAAGAGCAGTAATGGGATACAATCTCAAAAATGACAGAATGATGTCAGTAAGAATTCAGGGCAAACCCTTCAATGTTACTGTGATCCAAATATACGCACCAACCACTGGTGCAGATGAAGCCACAATGGACCAGTTCTATGAGGACTTACAACACCTCATAGAACAGACGCCAAGAAATGATGTCCAAATTATATTAGGAGACTGGAATGCCAAAGTAGGAAATCAAAAAGTGGAGGGAATAACAGGCAAATTTGGTCTTGGAGTACAGAATGAAGCAGGGCAAAGATTGATAGAGTTCTGCCAAGAGAACGCACTGGTCATAGCAAACACTCTCTTCCAGCAACACAAGAGGCGACTTTACACATGGACATCACCAGATGGCCAACACCGAAACCAAATTGACTACATACTCTGCAGCCAAAGATGGAGAACCTCCATACAGTCAGCAAAAACAAGACCTGGAGCAGACTGTGGCTCAGATCACAACCTATTGATCGCAAAATTCAGGCTTAGACTAAAGAAAATAAGGAAAACACGGAGACCAGAAAGATATCACCTAGACAGCATCCCTAAAGAATACGCGGTGGAGGTGATGAATAGATTCAATGGCTTAGACTTAATAGATAGAGTGCCAGAAGAATTATGGACAGAGATGAGGGACATCATGCAGGAAGCAGCAAAGAAAACCATACCAAAAGAAAAGAAGAGTAAGAAAGCAAAGTGGTTGTCTGATGAGGCTCTTAAAATAGCAGAGGAAAGAAGGAACGCAAAAGTCAAAGGAGAAAGGAAAAACTACAATCATTGGAACACAAAATTTCAAAGAAAAGCAAGGAGAGATAAGGAAAACTACCTAAAAGAACAGTGCAGAGAAATGGAGGAAAACAACAAAAGAGGCAGAACCAGAGATCTTTTCAAAAAAATTGGGGAAATTAAGGGAACATTTAAAGCAAAAATGACCATGATAAGGGACAAAGAAGGAAAGGAGCTAGCTGATGCAGAAGAGATTAAGAAAAGATGGAAAGAGTACACAGAGGAACTCTACAAAAAGGATCTCAACACTCCTGACAATCACAATGATGAAGAAGTAGAACCTGAGCCAGACATCCTGGAGAGCGAAGTCATAAAGGCCCTAAAGAGCACTGCAAACAACAAAGCGAGTGGAGATGATGGTATCCCAGTTGAATTCTTTAAAGCGCTAAAAGATGACGGCGTCAAATTACTGCATTCAATATGCCAGCAGATTTGGAAAACAAAACAATGGCCACAGGATTGGAAAAGATCAGTATACGTCCCAATCCCAAAAAAGGGCAATGCCAAAGAATGTTCAAATTATCGAACAATCGCGCTCATCCCACACGCCAGTAAGGTGATGCTCAAGATAATACAGGATAGACTTCAGCAGCATGTGGAAAGAGAATTACCAGAGGTGCAGGCAGGTTTCAGAAGAGGCAGGGGGACTAGAGACCACATTGCCAACATACGCTGGATCATGGAGAAAACAAAGGAATACCAGAAACAAGTTTACTTCTGTTTTATTGACTACACTAAGGCATTTGACTGTGTGGACCACAACAAGATGTGGCAAGTAATTAAAGAGATGGGAATACCAGAGCACCTCATATGCCTCCTGAGAAATCTGTACATGAACCAAGAAGCAACAGTTAGGACAGAACATGGAATGACAGAGTGGTTTGGAATAGGAAAAGGAGTAAGACAAGGCTGCATTTTGTCACCATGCTTATTCAACCTATATACAGAGCACATAATGCGCAGTGCAGGGATGGAGGAATCACAATATGGGATTAAAATCGCTGGGAGAAACATCAACAATCTGAGATATGCAGACGATACCACCCTAATGGCAGAAAGTGAGGAAGACCTAAAGAATCTCTTGATTGGGCTGAAGGAGGAGAGTGCAAAAGCTGGCTTGAGACTCAATATCAAGAAAACCAAGATAATGGCAACAGGCCCAATCAGTTCCTGGAAGATAGATGGGGAAGAAGTAGAAGCAGTGACAGATTTCACTTTTCTAGGATCAAAGATCACGGCAGATGGGGATTGTAGCCATGAAATAAAAAGGCGACTGATTCTTGGGAGACAAGCAATGAGAAACCTGGGGAACATAGTGAAAAGCAGAGACATCACACTGAAAACAAAAATTAGAATAGTCAAAGCAATGGTTTTCCCAGTAGTAATGTACGGATGTGAGAGCTGGACAATTAGGAAGGCTGAACGCAGAAGAATAGATGCCTTTGAAATGTGGTGTTGGAGGAGGGTTTTGAGAGTCCCCTGGACAGCGAGGAGAACAAATAGGTCAATCTTAGAAGAAATTAACCCTGAATGCTCACTGGAAGGTCAAATAGTAAAGATGAAGCTAAAATACTTTGGACATCAAATGAGAAGGGGGGATTCACTTGAGAAGGCATTGATGTTGGGAAAGGTGGAGAGCAAAAGAAGAAGGGGGAGGCCAAGGATGAGATGGCTAGATGGCATTGTAGACACAATGGGCACAGAGCTGGGAGGGCTGAGGGGGATGGTGGAGGACAGAGGCGCCTGGAGAGCAATGGTCCATAGGGTCGCAAAGGGTCGGAACCGACTGTGCGACTGAACAACAACAATAGTGGGCTATTTTGGTAATAATGGGGTGCACCTTATACTCCAATGTGTCTTATATGTCAGCAAATATGGCATATTAGAGTCTTCGTGTAAGGATAAAATGGGATAGGAAAATAATATTACAGTAATACCTCATATAAAGTCCGCTTCGTACAACATCGGATTCATACAACATCGCCTAATTCCTTGAAAAAAGTTGCTTCATACAAAGTCGCTGCGACTTTGTATGAGGCATTGGGGTTTTTCCCAGGTTGCATTGTGCCTGGGCAGTATAAAAGGCGCAGGACGCATGTGTGCATTGCTCTTGTGGGTTTTGCACAAGGCGAAGAGTGTTTAGGAGTGGTTTTGAACGCGATTTTGGATTTTTTTGGATTTTTTCATCAGACTTTTTAGAAGCATTCCTGGTTTTTTTGTCGCATTCTTCAGGTTCTTGGACAATCAGGGTTGTTTGACATGTTTTTGTAATGTATTTAGCCTTTAGACAATGATTTCTTAAAGTTCTGTCAGTTTCCTGTCTGTTTCCTTGACTTTGCCCTGAAGTCTGTGCTGTTACAGTACAATATATCTCTATGGAAACGACGTTGTACGAGGCATCGCGGCAAGGATTTGGACGTTGTATGAGGCATCGCGGCTAGGATTTTGCATGCCTCATACAAAGTCCAAATCCATATAAATTCCAAACTTGTGGAACCAAGTTTGGACGTTGTATGAGGTATCACTGTACACCCTTTCCTCGAGCACCTCTGATGGAAAGTGAGTGGCATGCGTAATTCATGTAAATGCAATTAATAACTAACAATTATTAATTAATAAATAATAATAGCAGTGAATGAGCTTCCCATGTGATATCACTGTTCCTCTATTTGAGTGCTGTCAGAAAGAATTCCCCTGCACTACTAAAGCATCTTACTGAGGCACCTTGCCAAACCCTTTTGCTAGCAGCAAAGCCCCACTGATTTCAAACAGAATTGAGGTTTTGGGATGACACCCAAAAGAATAAGAAAACCCGTAGCCAGCCTTGCCTTGCTCTTTCCTTCTGCTGCACCCTCCTTAAACTATAGTTCTGAGAACAGAGATCATTGTAATGCACTCTAAGCTCTAAAGAAGGAAGAACTCAGAAATGTATTATCTTTCCTAAGCCTTTTAAGCACACATGAGATCTAACTGCTGTACTGTACTTTGATTCCGGTACAGGGAATCAATCCAAAACATTTTGCATCCCTGAGGCAGTGCATCACACAGGTGCAACCACCGTAGACTAGGCACCTTGTTGTATTACCTGAGGGGGAGAAACCTACAAGTTCCTCATTCCATTTCCTGGCAGTAAACATGCAAAATAAGTAAGTAAATAAGTAACAATTTGCTACCCTTTCATGAAATCCCAAACCAACTGCTTTAGGCGGTCATCTCTCCTGACCTAATAATATGATCAGCCTTGGCTGCACAGGAATTCCCACTCTATTCTGACACAAAGACCCTTGAAAAGGCTTCTCAGTCAACCATCACTGCACAAAGAACTCTGGAATAATACACAGTTCTGCAAAGTCCACATCTCGCACTATATGGGGCATTCTTAAAATGATGCACTATATATGCACTGAAGGTACAGCGAGGTAAAAGTTGCCCTTACTCAAAAGCCAGTCTTATCTAGGGTTCAGTGCTCATCTCTGTTTATATCCAAAGAACCAGTGCTGTCTGTGTCTGCAGACATTTCTGAGGACATATGGCAGACACAACTAAACACCCGAGTGCATGGAATGAGGTTTACCTTCAAACCGAAGAGGTACCTATTTATCGACTTGCAATTTCTTGTTTTCGAACTTGTAGGTTGGCAGGAGCCAGGACAGAGATGGGAGCTCACTCCATCATGCAGCACTCGGGTCTCAAACTGCTGACCTCCCAACCTTCCAGTCATTAAGTTCAGCATCTTAACCACTAAGCCAAGACAGTCCCGAGGTACAGATAATTTCACAGCAAAATTATTGTTGGATACAAATCAACCATTCGATTCACAATCAAGGACTGGAATAAAATGAACAGTTCAAGCCCTAACCAAGGATCTAAGAACTGTTAAGGTAACATCTGAGTATATATGCAGTTCCTAGTAGAGTTGTGTGTTGTTGTTGTTGTTTTTGAGAGTTAGGATATTCACATTCAATAAGTCCACAATTTCCAAATATCTAGGGAGTACTTTAGGTATTGTTCCAAGGGCTCCAATCTTGACTCTCATTTTCTAAAACTTTTTGTACTTGATGTTCCCAATGATTTTTACTGAATTCAAATCCAAACTTCTGGCAAAGTTTCCAATGGATAATTTTTGCACTCTATTATGATGTTGTAGATAATCAGTCTGTGAAATTTTGCTGATCTACTGTTTCATCCTTTTCATTACAAAGCCAGCATTTGCTATTGTTGGATATGTGCTGTATTTTTGTCTTCATGCAATTTGTTGGTAAAACTTGTTCCTAAGCTGCCAAAATAAATCCTTCCATTTCCTTCTTCAAAACGCCTTTCTAAGCCATCCCCTAAGCATGCATAGGCTTGTTTTTCCAGTTTGAAGCTCGAGTTTCTATCCTTTCCTTTTTATATTCACCTTACTTCTTCACTGTTTACAAAGTCCTCCTTTCTTCATCTCCTGAAGCATTGGCTCTTCACTTTTTAAATGTAATCATTCAAACTATGCTTTTCTTCCTCTACTGTCTGTTTCACCTGTAGGAGTCCTCTAACAACCTCAGCTCTTGGTAAGTACAAACAATCTACATCAAAAAAATTTTTTGGGTGCAAGGCATGATGCATGATCATTAGCTTCCTTGTTTTTCAGTCAAAATTGTCTAATTCCATTTGGGTCCAATCAATTATTCCAGCTGAATATTGTATAACAGCCACTGCCCAGGTATTAATTGCATTAATGATATTGCCTCCACTCAGTTTTGACCTCAACATTTTCCAGACCCGCTTTATGTATTTTGTAGAAGCAGTTCTTTTAATGCGGTTGTGTAGCAGGTCAGAAGCTTCCAGAAATTCCAGGTACAGTAGAACCACACATAACGGAAAAAAACTCCGTTCCACAGAGCTCTTCACTATGCAGGTTTTTTTCATTATGCGAAGCTAATGGGAGATGCTCCAGATAACAAACAAAATCGTTATCTGGGGTTTCCATTGCCCAGGTATACCCCGGTTACCAAAAAACCCTGCATAACAGGGGGGAAATTGTTATGTGGGGTATCGCCATTGCCTAACAAACGCTTCGTTATGCGATTTTTTCGCAATATGAAGTGGTCGTAATGCGAGGTATTACTGTACTTGTATCCCTCTTCTGATGTTATTGCTTTGGTACATTCTTCATTATCTAACTCAAATCCATCACCTTTGACAATTTTGCCTGCCTTAACAGTAATTGTTGTACACTTGTGAATTCCAAATTGCATTCTGATGTCTTTACTACATTTCTTTGTAGTTTCCAGTAGTGTATTTAATTCAACTCTTGTCTTTCCAAACAATTTTAGATCATCCATATAGAGCAAATGTGAAACCTTCAGCCCTTTTATATCCAGTTTGTTTTATTTAGAATAGTTGTCAGCAGTGCCATTGATAAGACAAATAGCAAAGGTGATAGTGAGTCACCTTGAAAAACTCCACGCTTAATTTCAACTTCACCAAATTCTTGTCCACTAGTCATTAACTTTACTCACCATAGCTACATTGAAGTCTTCATGAAACATTGAATGTTGTTGCTAAAGGACTCCCTAGATCAGGAGTTCTCAACCTTTTAAAGCTGGGAGCTGGGTTACGCTCCTTCAGACAGCTTCGGGGGCCGGATGGTTGTTTTGCCCATCCTCCACCACATGGAACTTCCTGGTATGATGGGCCACATGAAATGGTGCCTTGGGCCGCATCTGGCCCACAGGCCACAGATTGAGAATCCCTGCCCTAGATATTTGGAAATTTTGAATTTATCGGACTTGAACATCCTAACTCTCAAAAAAAAAAAAACTCAACTAGGAACTGCATATATACTCAGATGTTACCTTAACAGTTCTTAGTTCCTTGATTAGGGCTTGAACTGTTAATTTTATTCCAGTCCTTGACTGTGAACCAAATGGTTGCTTTGTATCCAATAATAAGCAGCCAATGGTCTGCCTTTTCATGTACCTCAAAGAAAATACCTGTTTGTAGGATAAAGGCACTTCATAACCACAATAATCCAAGAGGCAAAACTGGCTGATTATGAGTCAGTGATTTATGTCAGCAAAACTATAGGAGGCTAAATAAGCAAGCATCCTACTATTCTTCCCATCAAGATCACAGTAGTTCTTTAACTGGGAAGCCTTTCTCTGACCACACTAAGCAGGAATTATTTTAGTCCTTCTGTTCAAACTCAAAGCTTTCATGTATCAAATATGATGAAAAATTTGCAACCGTTTTATTTTATACATTTTTCCAGGGCCAGAGATGATCCATGTTTGCCACTGAGTCCAACCATGCACTTATAAGAGATATCCGCTTCTGAATTCAGCAGGGTGTACAGCTTTATGTATGTGTGATTCTCCCCCCACTTACATAAAGATTAAGAGTTTGGTTAAACACAGGTAGCAGGAAAAGGAAACCAAGTTGTCAGGGGTCAGCCACTGTTACTCTAGATCAGGAGTTCTCATGGTTTTCACACCATGGGCTGGACTACTCACCCTCAGACAGCTGAGTGGGCCAGACACAATGATGTAGGGTGCATTTGTGCATGTGCATGCGCTTCTGGGGTTGTTACTGCAGGTCGAATGGACCGGCATTGGGGGCTGGGGCAGGCCCATTGGCCATAGGTTGCAAACCCCGGCTCTAGATCCTACAAAATCTGAAAGTGGGTCAGTCTGCCTGTGTAGCAAAAACTTTCCTAGTTTTCCCGAGCCATTAGATGCAAACTCCAGCATCTATCTATCTATTTCTATGATGTAGATTATCAGAATCCCAAAGAAGCAAGACATGCAAAGATCCACTATGAAGAACCAGATGTGTCCTGCCTTGGAAATGCTTCCAAAAGCCCCTGGCATTGTGGTTGCTGCTATGCTGGCTAGAGGTATTCTGAAAAATAAATTTTTCCAAATGCTGATCCTTAAGAAGTACAACTTGCAGTTTAGGGTCCCAGCCAACCCTACTCTATTATGGGATACTCCATTCCACTCCCAGTTCTTGGGTTTTCTGCTTCTTTCTTTCAATAATATACACCATACACAATGAACATACTAAGACATCATTCAGTTTTTGTTCAAGTTTCCCCTTCCCTTCAGATTGCCTCATATATGTATGTAACAATCCCATTACTCACGAGTAGGACCTTGGCCTACAAGTGAGTGGGACCGCACCTGAATCCAGGATTTTAACTTGCCTTCTCACGTATCCCAATCTAAATCTAGGCTGTAAGTAAGGTAGCACATAGGAAATTAAACCACTCCAGTCAACTTCTTGTCTTTTAAAAGTATATTGTAGTCAGGGTATATATTGGAGTCAAAGCAAGTTACAGAACAAAGTTTGGGAAGCAAAGACTTCTTAGTTTCAAAAGTTCAGAAAGCACATTAAAACAATGAAAGCCTATCTAATGGGGGAAGCCCTGGGGGCCCCTCTTAGTTTAAAAGCCCTACATGATTTACAGTGTTGAGCACCGGACCAAGAGAAAGTCCTGCCCATTCCCCCTGGTTTTTATCTTCTCAAACAAGTTCCATGCTCTTGCCATTCCCCTAAAGGAATCCAACCAATGACTACTGTATTTGCCAGTTTATAATACGTATCGGGTTATAAGACGCACTCCATTTTTAGACACATTTTTAAGGAGAATTCCTGGGAATTTAAGTCCAAAACCCAAAGGCTGGGGAACACTGTTCTAACAGACTGATATACTGGACAATTGAAATAAAACAAATAATCATCTTCATAAATATGCTCAGCTCGGTTTAAGACCAGACGGAAGATGGAAAAAGCTGGCTACTATGAGCACAGATATAAATAGTACACCATTAGCACCGCAAACTATGGCAAGCTAATGGGCAGTAGTTTAAAGGCTTGAGCAGATTGTAAAGACTTCAATTGTGAATTATAAAAGTGCTTTTACTGCCTTATCTGTTCAAGGAATGTTTCACCCACATGCAAATGGTCCACACACACTCTTTGGGATAACATTAATAGCCCCCTTTTCTCCTTTTCTGTGCTTCAGAAACTTCCTGCTCTATGAAGAGATACTATTGCGCTTACTTGCTCAGCCTTTGTCAGGCATTTCTTCATGTTCCCTGATCAGTAAATGGTGGAGCTTCAGGAGTGATCACTGCTTGAGAAGGGCACTGACTCAGTAGCAGAGCACACTCTTTGGAATAAAAAAGGGCCTTTAGTTCAGCCTACGTACCTCCAGATAAGGACCTTTAGCCTAAGAGCCTGGGGAATTGCTGCCAGTGAAAGCAGAATTTAGAAAGCTACTTTTTGTAATTAATTCATTGCAAATGTTATTACCCAGCCACCATCAGTCGTGGGATTCAATTTTTTAAACTACCTACTCTGTGGGTGTGGTATGATGGGTGTGGCCAGGGGAAAGCCCTGCATTGCACCTGAATTAGGACTACTTTATTTCTAAACTTGGATGGGCGGGGCCAGCCAGAATTTCTGCTACCGGTTCTGGCGAACTGGGGCGAAGCTGCTGAATCCCTCCACTGCCCACCATAGCCAACAACAATCCTGTTACCCCAAATCTGGAAAATGCCACTTTCATTTTTGTTTATTTTTTAATGTTTTATTTTCAACAAAATACTCTTAACCTTTATTCCTCTATTTTCCCCTGATTCTAACTGCTAGGATTATATGTCCACAAGCACCACACTGTACCATGATTCACTTGCAGATAGAAACTGCAAGGATTGATTTTTAATACAGTTTTAAAGCAACCACTATTTAAAAGGGCCATGGTCAAGGGGGAGGGCCCCCCTTTCTTTCTTTTTGTTTAAGCCAAGCCTCAGCCATAGTGAAAAGGCTCTGGGAACTGTAGTTTGGTTTAAAATGCATTTTTCCTTTCTGCCAAATACACAGCAGATTTAACCCTTTCACTCCTGATTAACTTTATTTCATTAGCAGTTATGCCTAGGATGTCAAATAAATTAATAAAAATGTTTTCAAATACTTTAAACTGTTCAATTCTTGTCTATTCAAACAAAAATTTCTTAACTTCCTCATCATATGCTCAGACCATATTTGGACAAGCAGGATCTCAGTCAAGGAAACTCTATTCATCACTAAAGCTTCTCAAGTCTCTCCTGATATTCTGTGTGCCTTAAATTTTAATTCTATTGTTTCTGGGGAAGTGGATGTCAGGAAATTAGCATATGTGTACACAATAGTGGTAGGGTTTCCCTACTTGGGGGCTATTGAATAACATGGGGAGCTCCACATTAGGTAATATTATTTTGGTAAACATTGGTTCTTCCTTATAAACTGCTATATAAGAAGGTTAAAACTAACATTTTAAATTTGCTTTGTGTCTTAGAAGGTCAAATTGAAACGGAACTAAAGCCAGAGATATTGCTGCATTCTGGCTGTTTGGAGAGGCCAGAGTGAGAACAAAAAGTGCCATTTACTAATCCCATTAGGATGGAGGAAACCTCTTTGTTGAGGAAATTTGCTCTCTGCAGCTATCTGCAAAGAAGATGACAAACAACCAAGAAACTTTGGGCTGGGCTTATTGATGATATCCTCCAATCAAGAGTGTGTTTGGGGGAAAATACCATATATGGACATTTGCCGCTGACCTCAACTCCTCAACCTCTCAACATGCATACCTGTCAACCTTCCCGGATTGGCCGGGATTTCCCGATTTTCAGTGCCGATTTGCGCCATTTCCCGCCCGCAGCTGCCAAAACCCCGGAATTGGCAGCGGGGGAAAGAGGTACTGCGCATCCCTTCTGCGCAAGTCGCATTCTACGCAAGCATAAAAGGGTTCTACGCAAGCGTAAAAGCCTTCTACGCATGCGTAGAACACGACTTGCGCAGAACCGTTGTACACAGGTCCCGGATTGTCCGGAGCTGCTGTTGAAAGGTATGTCATCATGGCAGCCCACGGATGCTGGCCACGTTGCAAAACTCCTCCCACCTCTTCATATGATATCCTGGACAAACCAAGTTTGGGGCTGGACTTCTTCTCTTCCATGTGGACACTCCTGAGCAAATTAAATATGGGGGCAGATCCAGTCCCATCTCATGTGATGCCTTGGATCAATAATGTTTGTGCAAGCTGAGCCCCTTCCTGCTCCATTATTTTGAATGCACATATAAGCCAGCTTCCTCCATTGTCTGGTGCAGAACCCACCCCCTTCCTTTCTGGTTCTGCCCTATAATAGCAATTTCCCATAGCAAGCATAGAGGCCATGTGTTGTGGAGTGATCCATTTGCCTCACAGTTCTTATTTTTCTTTCTCTATCCAATGTTTATTTTCTTATTTGTTTTCTAAGTAAACGTCTCTAATTTGTATCAAACAACTTGTCTGTGGCTCCTTTCTTAGTTAGGGGCTCATTATGTGGGTGGACTTTATTTGAATTGAGATGGTGCCTTCAATTCAATAAACTCCTTTTTATTTGAAACCACAATCTAATGTGGGTTTTGGTTCCTGATTCAACCCTGCCTGTGGAACGTTCCCCTAAATTTAAAAGGTAACAATTTTTCAGGTAACAATCCAATACTATTAAAGTTACAAAAAACTTACTAACCTGTTTTATTACTTGTTGCTTACCTAGGATTTTATGGGGTGGGGGTGGCCTATGGATTCAGACAAATACAAGCAAACAGAGTAGTTATCATTCACTGGCTATTGTGAAGTGATACTTGTGGAGGGCAAACAACATAATCCACAGCAGCTTTTTCTAGCAATTAATTAACTCACAAGAAAAAAGAATTCAAGCTAGGATTAATCAGATGCTGCAAATTATGCTGTTTGCCATCTGTAGGCCCAGCAAGGTTTTTGGCCATTGTGTTACTTTTGCAATGTAACTATATTATTCCTCCCCCTCATGTCCAACTCATTATTTCCAAGTTCTGAGTCAGATCTGACAATGCTAACCTAGATTGACTAGCTACATGACTCAGTGTAAAGCAGTTTTCACCAATTCCTCTACCTCATTGGGAACAAATACATTCATGCAGCAAAAAAAAAAAGTCAGTCCTTCCAGGCAAAGAACCTAATTAGTGAGGAACCCATAAGTCAGTAAACACATATGCTTCATATGTCTGAAGATCCCTCAAATACAAGGGTTTCTGCCTAACAGCAAACAATTTTAATCTAGAAAATGTTTCACTGTCTTTGTTTGTAACACCATAATAATGTGGCTGATTTCATCTTGCATCAGAAGGCCAACACAGGCTACTGGTGACTAGCCTATGGTGTCATTTCTACATAAAACATGATGGTTGTCATCTTGGATCCAAGATCCACCAATCTACATATTGGGTCATTGTGGTTGTTTGCTGCAAAGGAAGCATAGGTATAGCAGAAATGTATGAAAGACAAGGACATTCTGAAGATATTTGATTAGCATTACTAGACTACCATGACTCCTGGTCTGTCTCAATAGAAGACAGATCCTAATAGAAAACAGCTCCTCATTATATCCTTAAGCCAGTGATGGTGAACCTTGGCACTCCAGCTATCCTTGAACTTCAATTCCCAGAAGCCCTGAACAGCAAAGTGCTGATTTGGGGTTCTGGTAATTGAAGTCCAAGAACACCTGGAGTGCCAAGGTTGGCCACCATGTCCTTAAGTGATTGGCTTGTGATACCTGAGAAATCTGAAGAAGTTTCCATGGACATCCTATCTAAAACTAACTTCGCACAAATATTTGGGGGGGGGGAGTTCAGGAGCCACTATTTAAATCATGATGGGCTGATATATACTGGTAGAAAAACAATGTGACAATTTGAATGTTCAGTTTGCATAAGATGTAAATTAGCCTCATTTGCAAAATATGCAAACTGGCATGCCCAGATCTAGAGAGAACCCTAAGTAGGAACGTATAGGAACTCCTCCGTGTTAAAGGCACAATTCAAAAATACAAAATTCTTCCAAGCTGCCAACATATGTAAGCCTAAATAAAAATCCACATGGTATTAGAATTTTGAGAGATTGTGAATAAGTGAGCTCTAAACTGTTCTACACTTAATAGTCTTGCTTACATGTTTTATTCAGTTGTGTTAAAATATCATTGAACTAGAACTCTGCTCTTCTACAGATTTAGAAAAGCAGATATGAAAATTAACATCAGCCTGAATGAAATACAAGCTGTGAATTTTTGTCCATAAAACATATCAAAATGAAGGGGGAGGGGGAATCACACATCTGTTGGAAATTTTCTATAAGGAAAATTGATCAGGATGTCGAAGGAAACATATCTATGTTCTTTACCAGTCATTCAATTCAACATTTCCATTCCTCCACTATTAGCTGCCTCCAAGTGATGGGCTCCAAAAAAGTTTACTACCACACTGTGGGCATGGCCTAATTTGTAGGTGTGGCTATGTGACTGGGTGAGTGATCTAATCATGGCTGCCACATGACAATGAAAACCTCTGCAAATACAGACAGCACTGGCTCTTGGGCTGTAAATGGAGATGATCATTGCACCCTAGTCAGATACGAGTGGCTTTTGAGCAAGAATGACCTTTCCTACCAAAGTGGTTCCTATTTATCTACAGTACTTGCAATTTCTTGCTTTCAAACTGCTAGGTTGGTAGGAGTTGGCATAGGGACTGGAGCTCACTCTGTCATGCAGTACCTGAGAATCGAACTCCAGAAGCAGGGGGGGGGGGGGAAAACATGTTAAAAGTTTTGCTATTAGAACCATTGGAGGGCTCAGTTACCAAAAGACCTTCTGAGGGCAATGTTCCCTCAAGAGAGTTTAACCCCATTTTCAGAAAACAACCCCCCCCCCCCAGTCTTTTATTTTTATCTTTCTATCCCCTTTTAATAAAGTTATTCCGTTTTATTCCTCTCAAATAAAGTTATTTCACTCACTTTATTCTGCCACCCACGTTTAGGATTGATTAGGCTTATGTGTACACAAGCACCACTCTGACCATGCACCCATTCACACACACTTGAAGGAATATACTGCAAGGGTTGATTTTTAATACACAACAGACTTGGCCCCTTTCACTCCTAATACATATTATTTCATTGACAGTTATACCTGGGATGTCAGATAACTTAATAAAAATGTTTTCAAATACCTGGAACTGTTCTATTCAAGCTAGCATATTTCCTTTGCTCTGTATAGATTATGTCCCCCCCAAAAAGACTCTAAAAATATTTTAAATTTGATTTTAATATGCTCTTTTTGTATCTCAAATCAGGATCTTTTCTTGAACCTCAGCCTACCTCCTGCAAGCATTCAGGAAGGCTCAATGCCACAGGAAGCCATCACTTAACATTTTGCCCGAAGAAAAGCCCCCTTGATTCCTCTGTTTACCTGTTGTTTTGTTTACTCTTGCACCTGGCATGTTCATTGTTTTTGGGACCCCAACTGTATTCAGTTGTAGATAGTGCTTGGGTTGACTCAGGATAGATTAATTACTGGGTGGAAATGGAATGTTTGCCAAGAGCCTCAAGCAATGCTCCTCCTCAGGGGAGTCTGAAGCATGCCCATCTTCGTTATTGGTCCATTCTCAACCTGGATTCAAAATCTGGACTTCTGATTTGTGTCAAATTACAATCCTGGCGCCCATTGGGTGTCACCTGAATGATGTCTCAACCTGCATTTGCTGAACTATGAACTTTGTCACTTCCATGTGACCCCTCGAGCAATTGCTCTACTCATCACCTTTTGTTCTATGTAATTGACCTGTTTTGTCTCTTTATGATTGACCTTTTAATGTAACAAAAGAGTCTGGTGCCGGGTTTTTGTTCACCATTGTAAATCTTTTATTTTGTAAAAGTGTTAGCTAGTAGTAGAACTAGTCGAGTTCCCTTGGGTGGAGGGTATAAAAAACTCCTGATAGGAAATGTCAGGAGCGCTCTCTGCACATTCGCATGCAAACATCGGAACCAAAAAGAGCTGCTCACTAGGGGAACTTTGAGCAGGCAAAAGGTTGAGAATGGGGCTTTATCCGACACCTGACCAGGGACGCTTAAACTCCTCTTCAATAAACCACTTTTAATTTTGCCTAAAATAAACGCCTCCTTGTTCTCGGGAGAAAGGCTCCACCAGCGATTCGAACCGAAGTTGCAACTGTATCCAGTAGCCATTTTTCTGGTAACAAGAGTAAAGGAGGAAAGTGGCACTGGAGGGGGAGCACTGAGGCTGGAGGGAAACGGAAATGGTCCCTTTCTAAAAAGCCTCCCTTTTGGTCCATCCCTTTTCTCTCTCCCTTTTCTTTCCTCCACAAGGAGGAAAGGGGAGGGGGAGCAGAGACTGGAGGGAAGAGGCGTTTCCACCTGGAGAGATGTTTTTTCTTGGGTTGTGGGGTTGGAGTTGGGAAAGGAAGTAGTTGGGGGACCTCTCCCCAGACCCACACCTTGCCTCGTAGATTTTTCGTTGGTGTGCAGGAGGCCCCTGGAAGGGAGACCCAGGAAGAGAGCCAGCAGGGTGCAGGGAGAAAAATGGGCGTGGCCACAGGGAATTTCTATTTCCCCCCTGCACGCGCAAACCGGTGTGATCTGGGAGCTGCCCATCACTGGCTGCCTCCAACCCTGAGCAATAGAAGGCAACAGTGTCTGTAAAATAAGAATGCTCCAAAATGTTTGTGAGTCAAGAGATTAGCTTAGAAGGAGGCAGTAAGTTATAATATACAGAGAGTGAAAAAATGTATACACATTTTAAGAGATGTTATCTATGTCTTACTTTTCAAAGTTGGATTGAATTGTGGCAGCAACGTGTAGTATGACATATGCCCAAAAGAATTAATGCTAGTGTCACCAGCAACAGGCAAGCCAGTCAAAGAAAATGGTGGAAGCATGTTTGATGTTTGAAGAGTACAAGACCATTTTGAAGAGGTGTGGTTGAGCTTTCCCCCATGTTCTCCAGACATAACATCCCTTGACTTCTACCTCATACCTGTTAACCCACGGCTCCGGAAAAATGGGACCTGCGCACATCGCTTGTGCGCAGGTCGCGTTCCACGCATGCGTGGAAAGGTTTTACCCCTTCCACACATGCGCGGAAGCGCTACACCGCTTGCGCAGCCCTTACACAAGCAACGTAGCGCTTCCGCGCATGCATGGAAGGGGTAAAACCCTTCCGCGCATGCACGGAAAGCGTTTCCCCCGCTGCCAAATTATGGGGTTTTGGCAGCGGGGGCCAGGTTATGACGGGGTAATCCCGGCCAAATTGGGAAGGTTGACAGGTATGTTCTACCTATGGAGGGATGGGACGGGAAGGGCGGGGGCCCTATCAGCCACGGCAACGGTCCTCGGGTGAGAGGGTCGGTGGTCTTTGGCCTGGCCCATGGCCCTTTTATCCCTCCCCGCAAGGGATGGGACGGGAAGGGCGGGGGCCACCGCAGCTGCGGCAACAGTCCTCAGGCGGCGGGGGCGGCGGTCTTCAGCCCAACCCATGGCCCTTTTATCCCTCCCTGCAAGTCACTTAAATGTTTTACCACACTCACAATAAAAAATACAAAACTAAATTAATGTAAGAAAATCAGCTTCCAAACAAAGAAATAGCATGTTTTTTTTAAAACATCCCTTCACCTTGCAATCCCACCTTGCAATTTAAACACTTGTAAATAAACTGTTACCTGCATCTCAAGTTGTTCATGTGCAACAGGATTTTCACCACTTTCTTTTATCTACCTCTTTGTATGTCTTCAAGGCAGAAAGAGAATGCTGTGTACCTGCTGGTATTTTATGGCAAGCATGCATTTATCTAATTTTGCCCTCAGGTCCTGCTTGGAGCAGGAATGAGAGATCTCTGGCCCTCCAGATGTTGTTGGAATTCAAATCCCATCAATCCCAGCTGGTAGTGCCTGTTATGACAAAGGTTTATTTGTGCCATTATGTGGCAACATGAAATACTTGTCTTGCATGTTACAGGCTAGCAACATGACAGGAAATGGTTGGAAAGGGTTACTATAAGGAGAAAGATAATCCATTATGTCAGTGGTAATGCATCTGGTAACTCACATATGTTAGCTAATTAGACTCAGTCAGAGATATTTAAATTACTGACGGAAGAGTTCTTTTCCACTTTTTAGCCAGCCATATGGGAAAGGAGATACCAGGACAATGCCTGACAAAAGAAGCACCTTGGTTGTGAAAATGCTAAAGGACATGAGTCAGACATATGAAGGATATATACAGGTATATGTTTCATGTTTTGATTTTATTTAGACATGATGGCATTCATGTTTTCTAATTAAGTTCTGCCCAGGGGAGGAGCCCTGTGATATGATTCTGACACACATTAATTTCTCTCCCTCCTCCCCTTTTAGAATTCATTGTCTTTCTTCTACATATAAGAAAATCTAACTTCTTACACAAAATCTAGCCTGCCCATTGCCTTACTTTCTGTGTACCTGTATCAGAGACGCCCCTATCAATGAGGAGGGAGGCCAGCCTTTGGCATTCTTGTTTGGTTTATTCAGCCTCCCATTTCTAGGGAGGGAAACAAGTACCCCACAACACACACAACCATCTGCCAAGTGATAAGAGGTGTTCCTTCATCCCTCTTTAGTGAGTAGCTCTACACTCAAGTGAAGAAGTTAGGCCAGCCACCTGCTTGCCAAGGAGTGGGCCATGGGAAAAATCTTTTCATTGCCAATTGTCAAGTAGGGTGGGAGTAAGAATACAGCAACATCTGGAGGCCATAATTTCACAACTCTAGCATGCAGGTTCAGTGTAGTCCAAATATTATTAACAAAACCACACACTTCTTCTTCCTCAGCTGCCTTATCTGTTCCGGATATTGGCTATCATCATGGCGGTAGTCTTCCTGTTCTTAACTCCTTGGAACAGTCCTTCTAAGGACATGCCACACCAGTCTCTCAGGTTCTTCAGCCATGAAGTTCATCTATGTCCAGGGCTTCTCTCCCAGGGATCTTTCCTTGCAGAGTGAGTTGGAGGATTGCATGCTTTATGTTGTTCCTCATGATATAGTCAGGGTATTGAAGCTTTCTTTGCTTAATGGTCTTAAAGAATTATTTTTCTTTATCCACCTGGCGGAATACTACTACATTAGTCACATGATGAACCCATGATATCCTTAGCAGCTGTCTGTAGATCCACATTTCAAAAGCTTTGATTCTCTTTTAGATGCTTTAGACAAATTCCAAGCTCCATATAGACAAACTCCATATAGCAACACTAGGAATACATAACATCTCACTATTTGGATCTTTGTAGTGAAAGTTAGATCTTTACTGCATAAGAAGTGTCATATTTTTATGAAGGTGGATCTTGCTTTTTCTATTAGTATTTTAATCTCTACCTCGAGATCCCAATTTTCCTTTAACATACTCCCCAAATAGACAATTTTATCCACTCTTTCTATTTCTTCTGTTCCTGCTATTAGCTTGCCTGAATATTTTGTCTTTTTGGTGTTGAGATCCAAACCATATTCTGCACTTGAAGCTCTAACTCGATCCAGCATCAACTGAAGATTTGCAAAGTTTGTGGCCAACAATACTGTGTCATCAGCATATGGGATGTTATTCAGGTATTCCCCATTAATTTTAATGCCAATGTTTAAGTCTGATAGTGCTACTGAAAAAAAAAATACTCTTCGAATGTATATTAAACAGTGTTAGGGACAACACACAGCCTTGTCGCACACCTCTGTGAATTTGAACCTGCTCCATCAGATGCTTTTCCACTCTGACTTGATTTCTGATTCCAATACATGTTGGTGATGACTCTGATATCTTTATCATCTATTCTACACCTATTTTCTTCAGTGCTATGATCATCATCTCATGCTGGCATCTGTCACATTCCATGTCTCTACATCTTTGTATGAGGACCTGCATCGTAAATAGTGCCTCTCTGGCACCCACAGAATTCCAGAAGCCAAATTGTGTTTCACCTGTGCTTTTTTCACACCTCTTACAAGCTCTATTATGGATGATTTTCAAGAAGACCTTAAGAGCATGAGTCATGAGGCTAATTGTTCTGTACTCCTCACAGGATTTTGTGTTTGGTTTCTTTGTCAGTGTAACAAAGGTTGATAGCAACCAATCGCTCGGAAGAATCCATGTCATAAATGATGTTAAAGAGGTCCATCAGTTCTTTGATGTTAACTTTGGACAGAAGTTTCAAAGTTTCTACTGGCATGTCATCTGGTCCTCTTGCTTTCCCATCTTTGGATCTTTGCAAAGCTCTTACAACCTCACTCTCCAGTATTGGTGGTCCAGTATTGGTGGTCCATTTATGACAGGCTGTTCAACTCTTTCATCACTAAACAGCTATCCTATATATTCTTCCCATACATTGATCTTATTCCTTATTTCCATTGCAAGATTCCCATCCTTGTCCTTTAACAATGCATGTGTCTTCTGTTGTCTTTTACCATTAACTTCCTTGATCTTTTTATGTACATTGAAAAAATCATTCTTAATTTTGTATTCCTGTATCTCAACACATCTGTCAGCCATATAAGCTTCCTTTGCAGTTCTTACCTTGCACCTAATCATCCTCTGTATTATATTTTTCCTTGTCCTGATTCTTATAGGTCCTTTTTATTTCCATTAAACTGAGTATGTCACCTGTCATCCATTCCTTAGTCTTATGGTTTGGTTTTTGTCTGCAAAGGTGTTTCTGTCTAACTTTCTGGGTTATTTCTTTTATTACCCCCCCCCCGCCCAATTTCTCTTTCCCCTTGATGTTTTCTCTTTTTGTCTAACAACTCTCTCATTGTCTCTTTTGCTGCTGTTCTACATTCTTTGTCCTTAAGGACATTGACATAAAAACCAGTGTTCATTGTTTTAGTTTACGCAATATTAGGTGGAGACAACATATTAATGGGTTATGGTGTGATGAAATGTTTGCTCCAGGATAGATCTTTGCTGACAAGATGCTGTTACAAAACCTTCTGTTTATAAGAGCAAAGTCTATTTGATTTCTGACAATATTATTTGGGCTATCAGCAGGGGACTTCCAAGTGTAAAGTCGTCTAGGTGGCATCTTAAACCATGTGTTGGTGATCAGTAGATCTTCTTCTCTGCAGAACTGTAAAAGGCGGTTTCCTCTCTCATTCCTTTTTCCAAGGTCATATAGTCCAACTATATCATTCTCTTTACCCTAGCCAACATCTGCATTAAAGTCTCCCATAATCACGGTAACTTCATTTCTTTTTGTATACTTCAGCACAGCTTTGAGTTGATAATAAAACTCCTCGATCTCTTCATCCAATTTGTCGACAGTTGGCTCATAGACTTGTATGACATTCATGTTGAAAGGTGAGCCTTTAAGTTTTATCATAATGATCCTATCTGAAAATGTCATCACATTAAGCACTATGTTCTTTATTGTTTTGCTCAGGATCACCACAACTCCATTCCACTGATGTTTTTCATTGTTTCCTGAGTAATGGGGCATGTACTCTGACACACTGCATTGGCCCACTCCTGGCCACCTTGTCTCACTCATTCCCATTATATCAACATTCAGTCTTTTCATTTCCTTTACTACATTATAGATCTTTCCTTTTTCATAAATACACCTGATGTTCCAGGTACAAACTTTTATGGCTGACCACACGCAGAAATATGATAATGCTTCAGAAAGCAGTGGGAAATAAGGCAATCTCTGTAGGACAATGTTGCTGACAGTTCTGTACCTCAACAGAATAAATCCATTGTCCATAACCTCATGCAATCAACATTCTTTCTTTTCTGTTGTCTATTATAATTTACTATTTTCACTATGTATTAGCATGTCCCCCAAGAGACTGGAGCACTACATGTAACAATAAGGAAAAAATAAATATTATTTATCTACGTCTGATAATGAAACTGATTTCACCCAGACTAAACAAATCTAGCTTTTGGAGCTTCACAGACACTGTTAACCTCAGGTTTTAAAAATAACTAGAAGCATAAAACATTAATGCTGTTTATTTTACCTGCAACAACAGTGTGTCTTTTTCTTTCCTCATCTCTTCCTGGCTTTATCATATCATATCTCCTAAAAAAAAGTTCGAGGCTCAATGCAAAAATCTTGTTCAAAAGTATAATTCAATTGTAATTATTCTCTTAAAGTCTCTTAGTGAAACAAAATTTCTTGTTAATATTCACATAGAGTTATCAGTTGAATAAAGGATACAAAACTCTTAGAAATTTTGCTCCTGAAGAAGAAAAACTTTTGAAAAATTGTTTATCGGAACAATTTAGAGCTTACAATATTAAGAATTTAAATTGGAGTTACAATATTTACAATACAAGTTGGAAAGTTTAAGTTTATATTTAAACCATTTTCTCTGTGACAATAACAAGAGACGAAATTTATAAGAGTTAACTCTCTGATAACTCTCTGTGAATATTAACAAGAAATTTTGTTTCACTAAGAGACTTTAAGAGACTAATTACAATTGAATTATACTTTTGAACAAAATTTTTGCATTGAGCCTTGAACTTTTTTTTTGGGGGGGGGGGTGTCTTTGATATTATCACAATTTGGCCTCGGTCTTCACATTTATCATATCTCCTGGCATGAATCTTTTTCCCTGCTTTGCACAAGTCCGGATCAGAATTACCATAGGGTTGTTTCAATTTCAGCAGCTTTGCTCTGCTTTACAGAACACTGTGCCTTGTCATAATGTTGCAGCTCACTCTGTCTTACCATCTGATACCTATTATCTGTTAAGCACATGGGACGTCAGGAGCATTTTACCTTTTTTGTTTACATTTATAGCAATTCCAAGCACTCCTAAGAAAGGTGAGCAAACTGCAGAATAAGGATTTCTCAAAGTCATAGGACGATATCTTATACTATCATATACCAGTGATATTAACTGGTTACTACTAAGACCATTGACTGGGGGTGGCTCTCCAGTTCAGCCTTTCCCAACTGCAGGGCCGCCATCGGGGGGGGACTCCCGGTCCGGAGCTGGAGATGACAGAGGCCCGGCGGTGCCAGGAAACCACTGATCTGCGCATGCGCAAACAAACCATGCATGCGCAGAAAACCACAGGGGTGTGGTGGTGCTGGAAAATCACTGATCTGTGCATGTGCAAACAAACCATGCATGCACAGAAAACA